>CM060414.1:73700526-74300526 GCA_030545235.1 Helianthus tuberosus
GAAATCCCCTTAAGGGACGAAAACCCTCATTGGGCCGAAATCCACATTTTGGGCCGGAAACACCTGGGCCGAAATCCAAGCTAGCCGAAAACCCTTATGTGCCGAAAACCCTATTGCCGAAATCCCTCATGTGGCCGAAATCACTCAAGTGGCCGAAATCACTTAAGTGGGCCGAAAACATATCTGGGCCAAATTCACTATATGGGCCGAAATCACCTTTAGTGATTTCGTCCAGTTTATAATTGTGGGGGGGTGTTTTCGTTGGGATCATCATCTTCAACAACAGCAGTTCACAAAACCCAGCAACTATAATCATCACATAACAGATTCAACCATTTGTAGGAACAATCGATCCAACAGAAGCTAAAACATTCAATTAGATACTTACTCATCTAAATAATCAGGATTAACATCCAACAACATCATAGTTTTTAACATTTAACAGGAGATCTAGCTTATGCATTTATCAACTGACTATCTACGATCACTTTATCTCGAAGATTAACAATCACCATTAATAGAGAACAACGATCTAAACATTTAATCATCAATCAAAATCAGATCATAAGATCATAATATCTCACAGTAGCAGTTAATATAAGATATCAACTTAACATGTAAATCACTAACCGTAAATTAAACAGAGGTTTTGGCTTCAAATGAGGAATCCTCTTTGTTGGGTTTCAGAGGTAGAGAGAGAAACAATGGGATAAGGTTTGACAAGTGAGTAACTTCTCCGTGAAGATTATTTATAAAATAATTATATAAATCCCCACTGGGCCTAAAGCCCATTTGCTGTTTTCGCCAGCACACATGGACGAAAACACCATGTGTGTTTTCATTAGGGAGGGTGTTTTCATAAAAGGGTGTTGGGCCAAAAATCCTTAATAAACTATACAACCCCAATTAACACAAATTACACTATCATCATACACTCAAATATAATATGCACCCCAAATATAAAATATCATCGCAATACGATTTAACGTTTTTCAAATGTAAGTGTTGTGAAACAAACAAGTCGAGTAACAAACAACATAAAAAAAAATTAACGTGCAATAAATGCGAAGATGAAAATCTTGGAAACTCGAGTTGTCACATTATCCCCAACTTGAAAGAAATTTCGTCCCGAAATTTAGCATGCGGTTTCTGAGGAAGCTAGATGAGCTGTGTCGTTCACGGGTTTTCCTGGGGTGTCGCATCATCCCCCCGTTGATTTGGAAATTTCGTTCCGAAATTCTGTAGTAGCTTCAGCCTCAGTAATAGTTACAGTGTTTCCTGATAACTGGGGATATTTGAGTTTCACTTGATCTTCTCGTTCCCAGGTATACGCTGGGCCACGACGGGAGTTCCAACGAACTTGAACACGAGGTATTCTAGTGTTCTTGAGGACCTTAACATCCTTGTCCGTGATTTCAACAGGTTCCTCGACGAAGTGCAACTGTTCGTCGATAGTGAGCTCCTTCAAAGGAACAATGAGGGTCTCATCTGACAGACACTTCTTCAGATTCGACACGTAAAAGACGTTTGTGAACTGTACTGAGTTCAGCTGGTAAGTTCAGTCTGTAGGCCACTTTGCCTAATTTCTCTATAATTTCAAATGGTCCGACATATCGCGGATTAAGTTTGCCTCGTTTTCCAAAACAAACCACACCCTTCCAGGGTGAAACTTTGAGTAGAACTCGATCCCCAACCTGGAACTCGAGTAGTTTCCTGTCTTTATCGGCGTATGCTTTCTGACGGTCACGAGCTGCCGCCATGCGTTGTCGTACCTGAGCAACCTTTTCTGTAATATCAACTACAAGTTCTGGACCTGTGATCTGACTATCACCCACCTCTTCCCCAACAGAGAGGTGACCGGCATTTACGTCCGTACCATGCCTCGAATGGAGCGGCTTGAATGCTGGTGTGGTAGCTGTTATTGTATGAAAATTCCACAAGTGGCAGATGCTTTTCCCAACCATTGCCAAAGTCAATTACGCATGCCCGAAGCATGTCTTCTATAGTTTGAATAGTGCGCTCAGACTGCCCATCTGTCTGAGGATGATAAGCTGTGCTCATGTCTAAACGAGAGCCAAAAGATTTGTGCATTGCTTGCCACAGTTCTGAAGTAAAACGTACGTCACGATCAGAGATAATAGAGGTGGGCACTCCGTGCCTCGAGACAACTTCCTTAAGGTATACGTTTGCTAGAGTGGAGAACTTATCCGTTTCCTTGATGGCCAAGAAGTGAGCAGACTTTGTGAGTCTATCCACGATCACCCAAATAGTATCATTTCCGCGTTGAGATCTAGGTAGGCCAGTAACAAAATCCATGGAAATTTGTTCCCATTTCCATTGTGGTATCTCAGGCTATTGAAGTGGGCCTGATGGTTTCTGATATTCCGCTTTGACTCTCGCACAGGTCAAACACTTGCTAACGTAAGTTGCTATGTGAGCTTTCATGCTAGGCCACCAGTATGTAGTTCTGAGGTCGTGGTACATCTTATCCGAACCAGGATGTACTGAGTAGCGAGACTTATGAGCTTCTTCCATTACAAGCTCGCGTAAGTGGCCATAGAGTGGGACCCAGATGCGTCCTGTTACATAGTAGGCTCCGTCTGCCTTTTGTTCTAACCTTTGCCTTGAGCCGCGTAGGGCCTCAGCCCTGACGTTTTATGGTTTCAATGCTTCTACCTGAGCATCTCGTATCTGTGAAGGAAGACTAGACTGAATAGTGAGTTGCAACGCTCGTACACGCCTAGGTGTAGTATCCTTTCGACTGAGGGCGTCGGCCACCACATTGGCTTTGCCCGGATGGTACTTTATGGCACACTCGTAATCGTTCAGTAGCTCGACCCATCTACGTTGTCGCATGTTCAATTCTTTCTGCTTGAAAATATACTCAAGACTCCTGTGATCAGTGTAGATGGTGCATTTAGTGCCATACAGGTAATGTCGCCATATCTTGAGCGCAAAAACAACAGCTCCCAGCTCTAAATCGTGTGTAGTGTAATTCCATTCGTGAATCTTAAGTTAGCGCGAAGCATAAGCAATAACTTTATTCCGTTGCATCAACACACATCCAAGACCTTGGATGGATGCATCACAGTAGTCTACAAAATCGTCCGTGCCTTCAGGCAATGAGAGGATAGGTGCACTACAAGGTCTATCCTTTAAGTGCTGAAACGATGTTTCCTGTGTATTACCCCAAGGGTAAGCAACACCTTTCTGTGTCAGTAGTGTAAGCGGCTGTGCAATCTTTGAGAAGTCTTTGATGAACCGTCTGTAATAACCCGTCAAACCCAAGAATTGGCGTATTTCGGTTGGTGTGCGAGGTGCAGGCCAGTCCTTGATCGAATCTACCCTGGATGGATCGAAATGAATCCCATCCTTGTTTACCACGTGGCCTAGAAAGTGGACTTCACGAAGCCAGAAGTCGCATTTTGAAAACTTAGCGTATAACTGTTCCGTTCGTAAGAGTTCCAACATAAGTCGTAAGTGCTGCTCGTGTTCCTCCCGACTCTTCGAGTAGATCAGGATGTCATCAATGAAAACAATAACAAACTTGTCAAGATAAGGTTTGCACACCCTGTTCATAAGATCCATGAAAACCGCAGGCGCGTTCGTTAGCCCGAATGGCATGACCAAAAACTTCGTAATGGCCGTAGCGAGTTCTGAATGCTGTTTTGGAGACGTCCTCATCCCGGACTCTCAGCTGATGATAACCTGATCTCAGATCAATCTTGGAGTAGTAGCTCGACCCTTGCAACTGGTCGAATAAGTCGTCGATGCGTGGAAGTGGATAGCGATTTTTCACGGTCACCTTATTCAGTTCGCGGTAATCTATGCACATGCGAAAAGTACCGTCTTTCTTCTTCACAAATAATACTGGAGCTCCCCAGGGCGAAGAGCTAGGACGTATGAAAACCTTTTTCTAAGAGTTCTTGCAATTGCTTAGACAGTTCTTCCAGTTTAGTTGGAGCTAAGCAGTAAGGCGCTCGAGCTATGGGTGCTGCTCCAGGAGCTAGCTCGATCTGAAATTCGACCTGGCGATGGGGCGGTAACCCAGGTAACTCTTCAGGAAACACTTGAAGAAAGTCGTGTACAACCGAAATATCCTCTAACTTCTTCTCTGTCTTCGATGTACCTGTAACAAGTGCTAGAACAACTGTGTGGCCCTTTCGCAAACACTTCTAAGCCTTCAAGAAGGAGATGATGCCACTCCCGACACCACTCTTGTCGCCTTGAACTTCGAGAGGTTCTTTGCCAGTACGGGGAATATGAATGACCTTCTCCTTGCATAGGATCTCTGCTTGCTGTTGGGATAACCAATTCATCCCAATGACGATGTCGAAACCATCACAACGTTGGGGTCATTTCTAGCATCACCCTGACCAACCATGAACACTCGACCCCTGGCACCATTGCCGTCGTTATTACCCCCGTTGTTATTCCCGTTACCCTGAGTATTGTTGTTGCTGGTTCTGCGGTGCTCGCTGTTGCTGCTGACGATTCTGATGTGCAGGTTGTGAACTCCTGAAATCTTTGGCTTCATGATCAATCGTGAGACACCTCTGACAACGAACCTTGTTCCACTGACCACTGTGGTGTCTGTTGCATCTGTTGCATTTTGGGTGATTTCCTCGATATCCACCCTGCCTTTGACTACCAGAAGACTGCTGACTGGGGCTCTGGTAATCATCAATCTTTCGCTGCTGTGCCTGGGACTGAACTGAAGTCGAACCCTTGCTGGAGGTTCCATCCCATTTTTTTGCTTGTTGTCACTAGGAATAGCAGAAGTAATAGTAGTGGTAGTAGTAGTACTGATACGTTCAGGGAGCCTGTTCTGTTCCACTGCCTGGTCTGTGAGACGATGAGCAAGACGAGTAACATCTCGAATAGTAGCAAGGTTAGCAGAAGTCACATGACTTTGAATTTCTGGTACTAAGCCTTTGAGGTACAGCTCAATGCGCTTGATGGGAGGATCCACCATAGTTGGACATAACACTGCCACTTCGTTGGACCGTTTCGTGTATGCTTCTATCTCTGACCCCGTCATCTTCAGGTTAAAGAACTCCCAAAACTGTCATTGTTCCTTGGGTTGATGATGTTTTAACCTAACCCGTACAGAGGTCGGTAAGGTGCTACGCTCATCCTCCTGTCCGTCGTCGTTACGAGTGGTTCAAGTGGTTCGCTATCTGATACGAGAGTGTTGCGGAAGTGATCACACTTCGGGATCGGGGACGTCAATCCATGAGTTTCAGGAGACGAGGAGGGGCAGGAAAGGGTATCGTTCAATCATTCTGCGCAGGGACATCCAACTCAAGGACGTTTGTATAAGCACCTAACATTCTACGCGGTTTGCTAGACGTTCTAATGGGTGCTCAGGTAATACTCGTCAACACCGAGTTTCGAAGGGATCCCACTATAATTGAGAAGTTCACGTTTATGTTTGAGTAGGGGGACAATTACTGCTATGGCCCCTATAGGTTGGTTATATTTCATATTGATCAAATAACGGGACAGAACCCCTTTTCCACTTGTTAAGCCTTACTGGGACTCACATGCACCCCACATTATTATTATGTGTGCACCCACAATAATATTGTGATTTGCATGTTCATCTCAGCTCCTCTTAACTCATGTCAAATGGTTCCCCACACTCAAGTAGGAATCAAAGAGTATCACATAGCGTATGTTATGAAGGTTTAGGGAAAGACCACCCTATCGGTCACTTAGTACGTGAAAGTGTTCGTGAATTCATATCGGTGTGCTAAACGTGCTATCACATGCATTATCATATGTAGGTGTTCACTAGCTAGGTAGTACAATGAGTATAAGAGGGACGAACCTTGCAATCTGGAGCTGAGTGTCATGGTCGTATTCCCGTTTTCAGAATCTGTCCGGTTATAGTCTGGTTTTAAAAAAAAACAGTTTCCCCTTTTTAAAACCAAGTTCACTATAACCAATGGCTCTGATACCAATCTGTCACACCCCCAAAATCCACACGCGGAGTATCACCGCTTGGAGGCGTGACTGACCAGGATCTTAACCATCAATCACATTGAACTCATAAGCATAGATAAAAAATACTTTCATTTATAAACAACAAGTGTTACAATGTTACAATATTTCACAGTTTACAGCGGAAGCATATTTGACTCGTTAAGTGTTTATAAAACCATATATAAGCTCTTAGTCTTATATTGCGTTTCCATGTGTCTCGACCCATGACCACTCCAGCTTCTCAGACAGCAAGTCCCTTTGATATGCACCTAAAGGCCTGCAAGGCATGTAACAACGAATCAACAACAATGTTGAGCGAGTTCACAGTTGGTTATTTAGTTATAGTATTCGTTTCGTAAATCGTTTGATCATTTTGAAAACCATGTATCGTATTAATCCTTATCGCGGCCAATCCAGGCATCTGTGCGATGATTAGTGGGGGCTTCCCATGTGTTACTAGACCACGCGTATCGACTGCTACGAAAATATAAGAGGTGCCCTAAGTCAATGTCTATCAGCATTGACCCTTTGCCCATAGTCCATTAGTACACGCCCGTTCGGACGACACGGTGTGAAGTTTGTTAAACCTAATAGCGCTATCTACTAATGACCCGCTCGCCATAGGCCTCGGCGATTAAGTCGATAAATGAGGGACTTCCTTTGATAGAACTGATGGTCTTATGATCGTGTACGTAGGTTTTACGTACGTGCCCTTCAATCCGAGGACAGTATAAAGTAGTTTAATAGTTATGGTTGTACGAGTAGTTATTCAATTCCATTCCCAACCCACCGGGAATCCCATGCCTTGGCTAGTGTGAACTCACCTTGGTTTGCTCGGTATGCTAAACTATGTGCTCGCAAATAATCAATCAAGTCCTATAGTATGCACGTATACTCAATTAGTTCGTGTTCGTAATATTTCACATGTCATTTATGTCACATAGTGTGTTCATGCATTTCTCATCAAGTAACACATATCAGTTGGTTCATGTTCATACAGTCATACTCCATATAACTGAGTTCTTAGTAATATCTAACATGGTAAATCAATTAACATGCTTGATGGGGGGGGGGTTAACAGACTTAACCAGGTTAATGTATTAAGCAAAGATAACGAGCTTCCAGAATAAACAAGTATAACAGGAATAATAAACTGACAGTGCTAGTTAATTAACAGCGTTGACAAGTTAATAAAGTTAACCACTTAACAGAATGTCCTAAATGAATTCAACATAGTAAATAAAGTTAACTGAGTTAATAAACTTAACTCAGTTAATAGGCTAAACCCAGTTACATAATCAACAGAGTTTACATGTAATAGAAATAATAAACTAACTGAGTTAATAAACTAACAGATTAATAACAACTCATGAGCCGTAAACAATAAATAATCGAAATCTATATGAGCCGAAATCCCCTTAAGGGACGAAAACCCTCATTGGGCCGAAATCCACATTTTGGGCCGGAAACACCTGGGCCGAAATCCAATCTAGCCGAAAACCCTTATGTGCCGAAAACCCTATTGCCGAAATCCCTCATGTGGCCGAAATCACTCAAGTGGCCAAAATCACTTAAGTGGGCCGAAAACATATCTGGGCCGAATTCACTATATGGGCCGAAATCACCTTTAGTGATTTCGTCCAGTTTATAATTGTGGGGGGGTGTTTTCGTTGGGATCATCATCTTCAACAACAGCAGTTCACAAAACCCAGCAACTATAATCATCACATAACAGATTCAACCATTTGTAGGAACAATCGATCCAACAGAAGCTAAAACATTCAATTAGATACTTACTCATCTAAATAATCAGGATTAACATCCAACAACATCATAGTTTTTAACATTTAACAGGAGATCTAGCTTATGCATTTATCAACTGACTATCTACGATCACTTTATCTCGAAGATTAACAATCACCATTAACAGAGAACAACGATCTAAACATTTAATCATCAATCAAAATCAGATCATAAGATCATAATATCTCACAGTAGCAGTTAATATAAGATATCAACTTAACATGTAAATCACTAACCGTAGATTAAACAGAGGTTTTGGCTTCAAATGAGGAATCCTCTTTGTTGGGTTTCAGAGGTAGAGAGAGAAACAATGGGATAAGGTTTGACAAGTGAGTAACTTCTCCGTGAAGATTGTTTATAAAATAATTATATAAATCCCCACTGGGCCTAAAGCCCATTTGTTGTTTTCGCCAGCACACATGGACGAAAACACCATGTGTGTTTTCATCAGGGAGGGTGTTTTCATAAGAGGGTGTTGGGCCAAAAATCCTTAATAAACTATACAATCCCAATTAACACAAATTACACTATCATCATACACTCAAATATAATATGCACCCCAAATATAAAATATCATCGCAATACGATTTAACGTTTTTCAAATGTAAGTGTTGTGAAACAAACAAGTCGAGTAACAAACAACATAAAAAAAATTAACGTGCAATAAATGCGAAGATGAAAATCTTGGAAACTCGAGTTGTCACATAGTTTGTTGTGCCCCACTATGGTTACCCCACTGGAGAAAGCAATCGAGAGATATATCGATGGTTTACCCGATTCCATTCAGGATATTGTGACCGACGTTAATCCTACTACCATTCGTCACACAATCGAGTTGTCGGCTACCCTGTCTGAGTCCCAAGTCAGGAAGGGTAAACTTACCCGCAAGGGTGATAAAAAGAAGTCGACCGATTCTGATCAGGAAAAGGGTAAGGGTAAGAAAGGTGAGTCGTCGAAGAAGTCGAGAAAGCGAAAGGGTGCTCAGAATTTTGTTGTTACAGCACAGAACCCTTAGAACCCACCTACTCAACCTCCTGCAAAGAAAGCATATGCTGGTACCGCACCTCACTGTGCTCGATGTAATGGTCACCATGTTGCCCAACAGGCCTGTAAACAGTGTGCTACGTGTGGTAGACTTGGGCATTTGGCCAACATTTGTCGTTTTGGTCAAAATCAGGCTGCTCAGGTTCCAGCACAAGTTCAGGGGAATGCTGCGAGATTCCCACCTGGTTCGTGTTTTAATTGCGGAGAAATGGGTCATTTCCGCAACAACTGCCCGAGGTTGGTAAATGCGAATGTGAACCCGAACGCGATGGAGAATGTGAATCCCGCTCGGGGACGAGCATTCAATCTGAACGCGAACGAGGCGAGGGCAGATAACGAGGTTGTTAACGGTACGTTCCTTGTTAACAATCAACTTGCATCTGTTCTTTTCGATTCTGGTGCCGATAGGAGTTTTGTTTCGTTATCCTTTGAGCCTTTACTTACGATACCTAGAACTAAACTGAGGAAACCCTTATCTGTTGAAGTTGCTACTGGTAAACCCCTTGTTCTCGGTTCTATTATTCATGGTTGTCAATTGAACCTCGATAACCATCTTTTTCCTATTGATCTCGTACCGATGCAACTTGGGAGTTTCGACATTATCGTAGGGATGGATTGGTTGACCAAACATCATGCTGAGATGGTTTGTTTCGATAAAATCATTCATATTCCTCTTTCGTCTGACAATGTTCTAGAGGTTCGTGGCGAGAAACCATCTGGTGGATTGAAACTCATGTCGTGCACGAAAGCTCAAACCAATCTACGAAAAGGATATGTTGCTTTTCTGGCACATGTCACCGAGGAGAAAGGCAAAAGCAAGAATATTCAGGATATTCCGATTGTTTGGGATTATCCAGAGGTGTTTCCTGATAAACTGTCTGGTTTGCCTCCAGTTCGTCAAGTCGAGTTTCATATTGATCTTGTACCCAATGCTAACCCGATTGCGAAAGCGCCTTATCGTCTTGCACAGTCTGAGATGCAAGAATTATCGAAATAGCTTCAAGATTTATCTGATAAAGGATTCATCCGTCCGAGTTATTCACCTTGGGGTGCTCCTGTCCTCTTTGTGAAAAAGAAAGATGTATCTTTTCGAATGTGTATCGATTATCGTGAGCTTAATAAGCTTACCATCAAGAATCGATATCCCCTACCTCGAATTGATGACCTCTTTGATCAGCTGCAAGGAGCTACATGTTTTTCCAAGATCAACCTGCGTTCTGGGTATCATCAACTTCGTGTATTCGAAGAAGATATTCCCAAAACTGCATTCCGCACGAGATATGGGCACTATGAGTTTACTGTCATGCCTTTTGGTTTGACAAATGCTCCAGCTATCTTTATGGACTTAATGAATAGGGTTTGTAAACCTTATTTAGACAAGTTCATCATTGTGTTCATCGACGATATTCTCATTTATTCGAAGTCTCGAACCGAGCATGAACAACACCTTCGTTTGACTCTGGAACTCCTAAAGAAGGAACAACTTTTTGCTAAATTCTCCAAGTGTGAATTTTGGCTTAAAGAAGTTCAGTTCTTGGGTCATATTATCAACGAGCAGGGTATTCATGTGGATCCATCCAAGATTGTTCAATCAAGGATTGGAATACACCAACGACGCCTACGGAAATTCGGTCTTTCCTTGGTCTCGCTTGATATTATCGACGTTTTATTTCAAACTTCTCAAAGATTGCGGTTCCACTCACTGCTTTGACTCAAAAGAATAAGCCTTTTAAGTGGGGACCCAAACAAGAAGAAGCGTTCCAAATGCTGAAACAGAAGCTATGTGATGCTCCTGTTCTATCTCTGCCTGAGGGAAATGATGATTTCGTTGTCTACTGTGATGCGTCCAACTTAGGCCTTGGATGTGTTCTTATGCAACGAGGTAAAGTTATAGCATACGCGTCTAGACAATTGAAAGTTCACGAGAAGAACTACACAACTCACGATCTTGAGTTGGGAGCTGTGGTTTTCGCTCTCAAAATCTGGAGACACTACCTATATGGCACGAAGTGTGTTGTTTTCACAGACCACAAAAGTTTCCAACACATTCTTAATCAGAAGGAGTTGAACATGAGACAACGACGTTGGGTTGAACTCTTGAACGACTATGATTGCGAGATTCGCTACCACCCTGGTAAGGCGAATGTCGTAGCCGATGCGCTAAGTCGAAAGGAGCGAGTCAAGCTTCATTCTGTTCAAACTCTATCTGATCTCCAAACTCATGTTCTTCAAGCTCAGCAATCTTGTGTTTCACAAGATTTGATAGGCAAGGAATTACCACATCGGCTTGAGCTTAAACTCGAAGTGAAGGATGATGGTTTACTCTATTTCAAGGATCGTTTGTGGATTCCGAAACAAGATGATCTTCGCACTTTAGTGATGGACGAATCTCATAAGTCTCGATATTCTATCCATCCTGGTGCTGATAAGGATCTTTGTACTAAGTTCTGGTGGCCTGGTATGAAGAGAGATGTTGCCTTGTATGTATCGAAATGCCTAACTTGTCCCAAAGTCAAGGCTGAAGATCAACGACCTTCTGGTTTGCTTGTACAACAAGAGATACCGGTTTGGAAGTGGGAGAACATTTCGATGGATCTCATCACTAAATTACCACGTACATCTAAAGGTCATGATGCTATTTGGGTTGTTATCGATCGATTAACGAAGTCAGTTCATTTTATTGCGATTCGCGAGGATCTATCTACTGATAAACTTGCAAAGATTTATGTTGATGAGATTGTATCCCGACATGGTGTTCCTTTGGATATCATATCCGATCGTGATGCTCGATTTTCATCTCATTTCTGGAAGACCATGCAATCTGCTATGGGAACCCAACTAAATCTAAGCACTGTTATCATCCCTAAACAGATGGACAATCTGAGAGGACGATTCAAACTTTGGAGGATATGCTTAGAGCATGCGTGATTGACTTTGGTGGTAATTGGGACTCTCATCTGCCATTGATAGAGTTCTCTTACAACAACAGTTATCATGTTAGCATTAAAATGGCACCATTCGAAGCTCTCTACGGTCGAAAATGTCGTTCACCTGTTTGTTGGAATGAGACCGGTGAAGGTCAGCTTACTGGACCAGAGCTTGTTCTGGAAACAACAGACAAAATCAAGAAAATTCGCGATAATCTTATGACAGCTAGATGCAGTCAAAAGAGTTATGCGGATTTACGACGCAAGCCCTTAGAATTTCAAGTCGGAGACCATGTCCTACTCAAGGTGTCAGCTTGGAAGGGAGTGGTGAGATTTGGAAAGAAAGGAAAACTTGCACCACGATATGTTGGACCATTTAAGATTGTTGAAAGCGTTGGAAAGGTTGCCTATCGACTAGAGCTACCTCCAGAGCTTGGAAATATTCATCCGACTTTTCACGTGTCCAATCTGCGAAAGTGTTTAGCTGACGCTGATCTTCACATCCTACTCGACGAAATCCAAATCGATGAAACGATGCACTTTGTCGAGAAACCTATGGAGATAGTGGATCGTACATACAAATAGTTGAAGAACAAACGAATTCATTTGGTCAAGATTCGCTGGGAATCCAAATGTGGCCCAGAGTTTACTTGGGAACGTAAGGACCAAATGAAGGCGAAATATCCGCTATTGTTCTCACAAGTTTCCTCTAGTTAAAATTTCGGGACGAAATTTCCTAAAGTAGGGGAGACTGTGACAACTGTGCTCTGTAATCGATGAAAAATGCAAAACAATGTTAATTATCAATAAAACAATGTGTTTTGGTGTTACTATATGTGTATTTATGTTTGATGATTTTATGATTCGATTCCGATTTCAAGCTTTAAATCGCCTTTTGGAAAGTTATACGCAAACTGGTGCGTAAACGCAGTCAGTTTAATGCGACAAACACTCCGGAATAGTGACATAGGCTTAACATACCTAAAATAACCTCCACATAACTTAGAAATAAGTTTTGGATGGTTTGGTGTGTTGAAAACAAGTCCATTCGATCGCAGGGACTATTTTTGTCAAACTGCGAAACTATACCGATTCGTATGGTATCGAAGAGTCTTGAACTTGATCATAAGCTAAACATACCATAAATAACCTAAACATAGCTTAGTAATAAGCTTTGAGTGGTTCGGTGTGCAAAAACATGCTTATTTGATCTTACAGGGACTAAAAGTGTCAAAAACGACGCAAGTTTGCATTTACGCGCATATCTTACGTTCTGACCACTTTTGGACATCCAAAATTTTTTTACACACTAAAATATTTTTATTTTAGTGATCGGCATGCAAAAATTCCATTCGTCGCTTAATTTGGATCGTTTTCGCGTCCGTTTGAGTTTCGTCGTAATTTAACGAACAACGCGACCGTACGACCAAACGAGCCGACATCCGAGAGTGTTCCAAGCACATTTTGAGTCCTCTAAACTTTATTGACCTTATAGAGCCTTGAAAATGTCTTAACGGGGGTCAAAAGGGCCTGAAATGAGCTTAAACCAAGTGCAGGGACCTGAACTGTCAATTTTCAAACTTGTGCTGAACTGGGCAGCCTAGGCGGGGCGCGTAAGCCTCCTCCCTATTCTTACGCGGGCCGTGTGAACATGCCAGTTCAGTAGAAAGTTCACAGAAGCTTCCCAGCTCGTTCTTGAGGCCCTTGTACGCAATTTTCATGTTTTGGGGACCAAGTTAACACCTCCCCAAGGCTTCCTAGCTGCTCATAACACTTGTATGGTTGAGATTATTGCTTGGAGACCACACAAACAAGTGTCATGATCTTGTTCTTCATGTACTACTGATGCGTGTGAAGTGTTATATATATTAGGTGTATATTTTAAGCCCCTTTAACACTTATTTTTAGCCAAGTTTTAAATTTATAAAACACGATATTTTACTAACACTAAACACACATATGGGCAAGTGCACCCATCGTGAGCGTAGTATAGCATTGGTAAGATACCGAGGTCGTCCAAGGACACAAGAGCTTTTAGTACCGGTTTATCCTCAACGTCTAATCAAAATAAAAAGTTAGAAAAATTGTTTTTAACTAAGAAAAATAAAAACTAACTAAATGCTGAAAAATAAAAATAAAAGAAAAACATATAGACAAGATGAATCACTTGGTTCCGACTCGTATCTAGTATAACCTTTGATTATTTCCGCACTTTTGCACATAATTAAGAGATTATCTTAGTTATTGTAGTAGGCCCCTCTTTTGAAGGTGACGTTACCCTCACCCCAGTAGTTTGAGTCAGCAAGGATACAATCCTAAAAGGGTGGATTATTGGAAGATAATTAATTAAGTTATTAATGCAATATTATGGTAGGCCCCGCTTTTGGCGGTGACGTTACCCTCGACTAAGTAGTCTGAGTCAGCAGGGATACAGTCCTAAATAGTCGGGTTATAGTATTAATAGTAGTTAACTTATGAGGGGATCAAAGAGTTTGGACCCCCGCCATCCAATACCGTGAAGCATTGAAGGAGATCCTACAAAATTTGACCCAGGTCCATTGCAGGACCTCTAAACGCTGAACAATGGCAAGACCTTTACCAAACCGTTCCCTTAACCCCCGACCAGGTAGCCAACATACCTCCATATAGACCGTGGAGATATGAATGGTGAAAATCTTTTATTTTATATAGACAGTAAAATAATGCCAAGACACCATGGACAAACGATAAGGAAAGATCACCTTCAACATAAGTAACTAGTTATTAAAGTCATTAATACAAAACCAAATAAAAAGTGCAAAAGATTAGAAACAAAAAGTATTATACTAGACACTTTGTCTTCACCAAGTGATGTAAGAGACTTAGGCAAACATGGCCATGATTGTCAAGAACTCTTACGATCAATCTTGGATCCCGAGACGACTCACACACTCTATGATGGACAATGGATGATGGTGGTGGATGATGGTGTTATGGTGGTGGTGGGTGGTGGGTGGTGGGTGAAGTGTGAGAGAGGTGGTGTGCCAAGGGATGAGTTGAAATGAAACCAAGCACTCCTATTTATAGGCTGAACAGAAGGCTGGGCACGGCCCCGTGTCCGCTGGACACGCCCCCGTGCCTGTCTGACACTCTCTCTCTTCATTAATTGTAATTCGCAATTACAATTAATGCGCCTGCTGTACTTTCGCCACGCCCCCATGTTCACTGGACACGGCCCGTGGTGGGCAATAGAAGCTTCTATAGGTTTGTCTTTTCTGCTGCTTCTTGGGCACGGCCCCGTGCTGGCTGAGCACGGGGCGTATTCAGTCTTCTGCCTTCTCTATTTTGCTTGGGAAGATGTCGTTGAGGGGTCGGGCAGTCCACTTATGTTCCTTTTCTTGTATTTATGTTAGATTTAGCTGTCTTTTTGCTTCTTTTGTGAATTTGAGCTCATTTAATCCTGAAAATACAAAAGGAAGACAAAAACACTCTTTTTCCAACATTAGTACTTAAAAAGGGTTAGTTTTACGCCTCATTTGATGTAATTTATATGTTGCATTTTACACACATCAAATACCCCCACACTTGAACTTTTGCTTGTCCTCAAGCAAAACTCTTTAATATGTAGCTTACACTCCCAAATGGAATGGGTAGAAGAGAAGGTTTTGGGCTTGTCGTAGAGTGTCAGGATTTCCAAGATTCTTTATGTAGTTTTATTTTTATTTATTTACAATCCTATTCGTCATGATTTATTTAAAACTTTTCATAAGAGAAATTATTTATTTGGGCATAACATGCCTTTTTAAAATTCCATTTATATACAAGTTCACATACCTCACGGGAGAAATCACTCACACTTGGTCGAATGTGTATTTTTGGTGAATCACTCGAGAGCGGTATGGAACTTACTCCTACCATAGGCTTGCCAAGCAATCAATCCTCCTCCTTTTTAACTTTTATACCTTTGTAAATATCAAGAGGACTTTGTGGGTGAAGGGTTAGGCTTGGGTTAAAGGTAGGTGGTTGGGTTAGAGGTTAGTGGTTAGTAGAAAAAAGGGTGAAAAAGCGTAACAAGTGTCGGTTTTCGTAGGACTTTCTATATTTGTAACTTTTATTTTGATGAAGCTATTATTCAAACAAAGTTATTTTTGATGAACTTGTTTGTTTATTTTCTTTTGCTTCATCATCAACACATTTTTTTTTTTGAATGACCATACGAAAAAAAAAACCGAACTTGTTACTAAAACAAAGGGTTAAAAATGAAAAAAAGGTTTTGGTGGGTAAAAGGATGTTTGGTTTGGGTTATGAAATGAAAAGGTTTAGGCTCAAAGGGGCTAACTAGGGGGATTTTGGGTAAGTGGTAAAAAAAAGAAAAATAATGGTGTAGAAATAAAAAGGTTAGTCCTAATGCCTCCATCATTTACTTACTTGGGTTTAAGTTGGTAAGGACCGGGAATGTATCGTCATGGCAAGTTCTAGAGTCGTAAGAACCAAACGGCTATTCACACAAGAAACGAAAAATGAGCATTTAGTCTAAAGATGTAAATTTGTATGCTAAATAAAGGCTCAAAACTTACTTTTGTGGGAATGGGTTTTTACGTGATCAAGTATATATAATCAAATTTTAACTAAGTTTGCTATGCCTTTTCATAATTTTCTTATGTTGGTTCTTTTTATCACGACGCTATCGGTTATAAATTCGTAAAAATATAACCTTTTTGAGAACTTGAATTTCCCGAGTTAAACCTAGACAAGTAAAAAAAATTGAAATTTTTGAAAAAAATTTGGGGTGATTAGCAGTTCCAATAGAGTTTTGTGTAAGGCTTGTATTTAGGACTTGCAAAATTTCAAGGTTTTAGCATCCCCCCCACACTTAAATTACACATTGTCCTCAATGTGTCCCAAAAATAAATTTTTAGGTTGATTAAATGTGTAAAATGGTGTTAAAAGCAAAGATTTATGTTACTGGCAGTCTGGACACGGCCCCGTGGGGACCGGACACGGCCCCGTGTTCAGGTGCCAGTTACAAAAATTAAAGAAAAGAAACAGAAGCCTGGACACGGTGGCCTGTCTGGTGAAACACGATATTTTACTAACACTAAACACACATATGGGCAAGTGCACCCATCGTGAGCGTAGTATAGCGTTGGTAAGATACCGAGGTCGTCCAAGGACACAAGAGCTTTTAGTACCGGTTTATCCTCAACGTCTAATCAAAATAAAAAGTTAGAAAAATTGTTTTTAACTAAGAAAAATAAAAACTAACTAAATGCTGAAAAATAAAAATAAAAGAAAAACAGATAGACAAGATGAATCACTTGGTTCCGACTCGTATCTAGTATAACCTTTGATTATTTCCGCACTTTTGCACATAATTAAGATATTATCTTAGTTATTGTAGTAGGCCCCTCTTTTGAAGGTGACGTTACCCTCACCCCAGTAGTTTGAGTCAGCAATGATACAATCCTAAAAGGGTGGATTATTGGAAGATAATTAATTAAGTTATTAATGCAATATTATGGTAGGCCCTGCTTTTGGCGGTGACGTTACCCTCGACTAAGTAGTCTGAGTCAGCAGGGATACAGTCTTAAATAGCCGGGTTATAGTATTAATAGTAGTTAACTTATGAGGGGATCAAAGAGTTTGGACCCCCGCCATCCAATACCGTGAAGCATTGAAGTAGATCCTACTAAATTTGACACAGGTCCATTTCAGGACCTCTAAACGCTGAACAATGGCAAGACCTTTACCAAACCGTTCCCTTAACCCCCGACCAGGTAGCCAACATACCTCCATATAGACCGTGGAGATATGAATGGTGAAAATCTTTTATTTTGTATAGATAGTAAAATAATGCCAAGACACCACAGACAAACGATAAGGAAAGATCACCTTCAACATAAGTAACTAGTTATTAAAGTCATTAAGACAAAACCAAATAAAAAGTGAAAAAGATTAGAAATAAAAAGTATTATACTAGACACTTTGTCTTCACCAAGTGATGTAAGAGACTTAGGCAAACATGGCCTTGATTGTCAAGAACTCTTACGATCAATCTTGGATCCCGAGATGACTCACACGCTCTATGATGGACAATGGATGATGGTGGTGGATGATGGTGTTATGGTGGTGGTGGGTGGTGGGTGAAGTGTGAGAGAGGTGGTGTGCCAAGGGATGAGTTGAAATGAAACCAAGCACTCCTATTTATAGGCTGAACAAAAGGATGGGCACGGCCCCGTGTCCGCTGGACACGCCCCCGTGCCTGTCTGACACTCTCTCTCTTCATTAATTGTAATTCGCAATTACAATTAATGCGCCTGCTGTACTTTCGCCACGCCCCCGTGTTCACTGGACACGGCCCGTGGTGGGCAATAGAAGTTTCTATAGGTTTGTCTTTTCTGCTGCTTCTTGGGCACGGCCCCGTGCTGGCTGAGCACGGGGCGTTTTCAGTCTTCTGCCTTCTCTATTTTGCTTGGGAAGATGCCGTTGAGGGGTCGGGCAGTCCACTTATGTTCCTTTTCTTGTATTTATGTTAGATTTAGCTGTCTTTTTGCTTCTTTTGTGAATTTGAGCTCATTTAATCCGGAAAATACAAAAGGAAGACAAAAACACTCTTTTTCCAACATTAGTACTTAAAAAGGGTTAGTTTTATGCCTCATTTGATGTAATTTATATGTTGCATTTTACACACATCAACTACTATAAATAGCATGACCCTCTCATTTATTTCCTCACATTTGATCTGAGATTTTCTCTAAGTGGTTGTGATATTTCACTTCCTACCTGAGAAAAACTTGGAATCAAATCTATTTGGACCCTTTGTAAGTCCTCTTTCATTCTTTTATTGCTTTCCTAGCTTGAAAGTCAAACAGTGTTTGACTTTCAGCTTTGACCACGAGATGGTCAACGAGAAGTTCGTTTGAACTTCGCAACGTGAGCGTAATCACGATGGTTATAGTCCCTAGTGACTATACCTACTGATTACCACGTTGACTAGGTGTAGTGACGAGTCGTAGTTTCGGTCAAAATGTGCATTTAAGCGTATTTTGCAACCAAACTACTTTTGGATATCAAAACACTTTGTTTTGAAATCAAAACCTGTTTTCTAACTTAGTTAAGCACGTTTTAACATGCTTAGCTCGTCACTCTTAGTTTAGTGCTTGTTTAGAGTCGTAAGTCAAGCGGTCTAAACCACCGCTTAGACTTTCGAACTCGACCCGTTTGGTCGATCTTTAGGATCCGACCAAGCATTATTAGTGACCATAGTTTTATAGGGAATAACCTTCCGAGGTTATACCTTATGGTCACCTAGTTTAAGTAGTTGTATGATAGGTAATTTATATGCCTTAGGTAAATTACCAAAATACCCTTTTTATGCATAAGTGGATTTTTAGCATATGTAACCTAAATATTTGTCACCTAACTGATTATGCAACCTAATTAAACATGTTAGGGCATATAATACTTGCATAGGACTAGTTAGACGTCTCGAAACGCGCTTTTGCGCGAACGACGCGTTAAAGTAGCATAAACTACCTTAATGGGTCGTAACGGGTCGAAAGCACTTAGGTTAGGTTCCGATTTAGAATATAGGCTTTGTTAAACCATATTACATGAGTTCCAACACTCATTTGGTTTACAAGACCTCATTCAGTCCGATCTTCCAATTTAGGTGTCGATTTATTTACTAGTAATCCGATTACTATGTACTACTTGAATTTCCTTGGTTTGTTTGAGCTTCGCTGAGTTCTTTAGATCAAGGATACCCTTCATTCAAAGTGAGTACATAGTTCCCCTATTTTACTGTTTTCAATTGTTTTGGGGTGATTCATATGTATTAAAACGATTTCGACATTTAAACGAGGGTTTCAAAAACGACAAAGATGGTTTATATTAAGCTAATAACGATTTCAATAATGTGAACGAACTCAATGGTTGTAATTACATAATGAATGACAATCATTAGCATTGATCAAGCCGACCAGTATTAGGTTATGGTACCATAGGATCTAACAAATCCCGTTATCAGACTACACCCATGGTTATGTGTGGGGGTTATGTAGGTAACGACCGAATCTGATGATTGTTAACTTACCCTTTGGTGGTTTGTTAATGCGATAGACGAGGTAGTCGAGTCACGAAGGTTTGAATGTTATTAGCGAGACGACCAAAAGTAGTTTCACAATTAAAACGAAAATGATTTTGGGGACGAATTAAACGATTTGGAACGACCTAAACGAAATAAACGATTTGAACGAACGATTGGTTTTGGGTAGTGATTAGATAATGGGACAGGTGTAGCAAGATAGAATCATGGTAGATACGCCGCTGGTACATCTTATATATAAGTGCTTCTATCATATTACATTGCGTGTCATTATTTAGTTCGCTTGGGAAACGATTTGAAACGATGTCACACAACGAGGTTTTCGAAATGATATAAACCATACGAGTTTTATTAACGAGTTTTTAACGAGATGTCTTACAAATTGGTTTATTAAAGCAAATGTTTTGGGGTTAAGAGTCATGGCTATGAGATTTTATAAACTATAACCATCTTGATTTGAGTTGGTTAATTATGTTGCAATACACTTTTCAAAACAAGGTTTGTACTTTTGACTCTTGTAGTCTAATGAGGTACTGCAACATACAAATGAGCCATGAATCCGATACTCTTACAAAACCTATGTGCTCACCAGCATTTCTTTGCTGACTTTGTTTTTACATATGTTTCAGGTGATGTTGTGTGATGATTTCTAGGAAGCATGCTCACTTAGGATCTGACGTGGCCTTAGTGATATAAAAACGATAGTAGACGATGTTTAATTTGTTTGTTTGGTTTTAAGACAATGTACATTACTCGAAAAATCAATAAAACGAAACTTTTATTTACCATGGTTGTTGAAACGATGATTCTGTTACAACACTCCCCGACGTTTCCACCACGGTTTGTTGTTTTAACGTGGTCGGGGTGTGACATGCAAGCTCCTCCTCAAGATCATAAACATGATACAACAGATAACTGATCTACTGCTCGATGATAAGAAATCAAGTATCGTACTCAGGAAATGGAGTAAGCGGTGCAGGAGGATGTGAAACTGGGGACGCTGATGAACAAGGGGGAACAAAAGCAGGCTGACACAGACATGGCAAAGGACGTGGTGCCATCTCAAGCTCTAAAATCATGCGACTCATGATCTCATACTAGAGCTGTAATGATAGAAGTAACTCATCCCATGTATAACTAGTAAAATGCGAGGGATGGTAGGGATCAGAAATCGGCATGGTGTACGGCGGGAACCATCTGAGTGGCTCATCAAGTGGTGAAGAAGTAAAATGAGTAAAAGGTGCAAACTGAGGTATGTGGGGAAAAGTTGCTGAAATATGAGGATCATGGCTAGGCTGCTGGCTTGAAGTGCCCTCCCCTGGACGGGGTGCGGGTATGTCCTGCAAGAAAACAATAGGTAGATCAACACGGTGAACATCAGACTCCACTGGGTGAAAGGTAGCAACATCAGCTGGTGCAAGTGGAGGAATGTATGGCTCAATAATAGGAGGGTCAGTGGGTGCAGGAACTGGATCTGGTAGGAGGGGTGCAATGTCAGGTAAGCCAAAAAGAATATGGTCATGATCAGGAAAAGGCTCAGGATCAACAGGTATCGGCTTAGGATCAGCTGGTGCAGCATCGGGCTGATCAATAGGAACAAAATCTAGCTCAAGATCAAGCTCAAAGTCGTGTGGAGGGGATGGTGCAGCTGACATGGCTGTATCATCATCGGAATCCATGGCATAACATCGCAAACCAACTTCCAGCAAGGTGGAAGACATCACAGACTCAAGGGAATCTGAGACAGAGTATAAACTAGAATCAAAAGAAATCTCGATAACAGGGATCTCAGGAAGTGGACTAGCAACAACGTCCTCATCTAGCTCTCCATCGCCATGAGCATCATCGGGAGGACCATCAACAAACAAATCAAAATCATCGTCAAACAAATCGTCAAAAGGCCAATCCTCAGGAGGGATGACCACTAAGGGAACAGGAGCGAGGATCGGTGCTACGATATGATCACCATCGGGATGGCCGATGAGAAGATGATCGTGGACAGGAATGGGAATAACAAAAGGATCCTCATCTGGGATACCATCAGCAAGCGGTAAGTCATCTCCAAAATCGGGCAGCGCAAATGGCTAAAAATCATCGTCGTCATCGGACATCATCTCCGGGTCACTCTCTGTATCGGAAGTAAAGATCTCTGGCTCACTCGCCCCCGAGCCAATAGCCATGGGGTTATCAATATCGGACAGTTCGCTCTCGGATGATGACATTGTGTCTGTAACATAACAATCACAACATATGCACATATATTAACCACTAACATTAAGTATGCAAGCAAAGTCAATGTATCATAAAATCACATATTCTCACAAAACCTTTTTATCCTTCCTAGTCTCCTAGACTAGACCACCTAGTCTCCCAGACTAAACCACCTAGTCTCCCAGACTAAACCACCTAGTCTCCCATACTAAACACCTAGTCTCCCATACTAAATCACCTAGTCTCCCAGACTAAACCACAAACATAAACCGTGCAATCGTGTTTCGTGTATTTTCGTTCTTAAAAATGTTTGTTTCCCTGGATCTGGGCGTTTCGTGTATGCAATGAAAATAGGTTGTGAAAACATTTTCGTGAGAGCCCTAATGATTGTAGTCTAGACTCAAGAAAGAATCCTAGTTTGCTACAATCGAAGCTCTGATACCAAACTGTCACACCCTGACTTTTGCGGAAGCGTGATTATGTGTGACTTGCTAAATATCATTGCATTCAATCATAACAACCACTATATGATAAAACGAAGATGTTCGTCCATTAAATAAGTTTAAAAACATAACAACAACATTGTTTTAAAACACAGAATTCAATTTCGAGTACAAACCATGCAACTTGTTTTTAGAGTTCGCAAGGACTTGACAAATGACATTAAATAAAACCAGGTTTTAGAAGACGTGTCTCGTCCAGGATAAGACACACTAACCAAACCCTAAGACCATGGATGACATCTTTTATTCTCAAACAACACTTGGAACTTCCGAACGCCCGCCAGATCCACATTTAATTCCCTGAAATACATTTAGTTTGAAAACATCAACAAAAGTTGAGCGAGTTCATGTGTTTGTTTATGTGTATGAATAAACCTTTGTAATCATTAAAAGTATGTATGTAAGTTTGTAAATCACGGTATGAAAGCAACAAGGAAAACAAATCATTAATGGTTTGCATGGCCATTAATATGTGTGACGTGATGCAGGAAGGCTCAAACCTAGCAGACTTTGCATCGGGCTTCCGACTGTAAGACATAGTTAACCCATGGGCCAAACCCTGGTCCAACATGGGTGGGGCTCGCTACACCCTAATAGATCTATCACTCATGTCCCTCGGTCCTACAACGAGGATTAATGGTCTTAAGCGTTATACCCACCACTCACATGATCTAGCAGTACCATTCCTTAGCTAACCATACCAAATAATAACGTTTGTAAACAGTTTGTAACATGTACTTCACCCCCAAAGTTATAAAACCGAAAACAGTTAAAAGAAAAGGGGGTCATGAACTCACAGTCTTGCGTTCTTCGTAAACACCATAACTCAAAGCTTCACCTGGCGTACACGACTACCTACAACGTACTAATGTCTATTAGACGAGCGGGTAGTGCCTTGATTTAGTATTAATTTAGTGTCTTCATTATTATTCCAAGTTATATATTATTTGTTAAAATATCAAATATTTTAACTTAAATCATATTTATTAAATTTTGGAATAATAGTTAAAATAATATATCTTAACTTGATACTTCCCAAGTATTTATACATGTATTTTCCTTCCCAAGGATGGGTGTATTCGTATTCTTGTATCCTTATACTTGTATATTTTTGCCATGTATCGGTGTCGTATCCGGGGTGTATTTATACGTACGAGAATACGTATCTTCTTGTAAATGTTAAGTATTCTTTATACTTAATTTTGTATTAACTTTTCCGGAATAATATCCATAGTAAAAATCCATATATATTTCCAAAATATATATTTTAAGAAATACTACTTAGGAAAATTATTTATAATTTTTCCTTTGGCAAAAATATTTGTATTTTCATATAAGTTCCAAAAATAATATATTTTCAAGTCTAACTTGTAAAATATATATATATGCTTATTTTTCTCCAAAAATATTATATTCCGTTTTTGTTTGAGAAAATATATATTTCTTCCAAAAATAATATATCTTCTAATATTTCCCAGAAAATACATATTTTTATTCACCCAAAAATAATTTATTTTCTTCTTGTCAAAAATATGATATAAGTTTGTAATAATTGTGAAAATCATATTTTCATTCACTTGGTATCCAAAATATTATTTACCAAAATATACACATGAATAATATTTCCGGAATATTTTGTAAGTTATATTCCTTTGTTCGGTTTTACCGGTATTTTGGGTATTCTTTGTATGTTTATTCCTTGGAATTTTTGTAATATTTTGGATTGTAACTTCTTGGTATTTTGATGAGTTATATTATTTCAAGTTCTAAAATAATATAACTAATACACATAATATACAAATAATCACACCCAGTGTGTCATCTAAATATATATGTCCTAAATACATATTTAGTCACTTTTATTTATAAAAACCACCCTCTAATATTTATAATTTTTGAACAAAAATATATGGTAAACTTTATGTGAAAATCCATGGTTTAATATATACTTGAAAATGTTTGTTTAGAAATATTTTTCTACGTGTTTCATTTTTAGAAAAATTTCGCCATAGTTTCCCCTAAAAATGGAGGTTTCCATACCTTGAAGGTATATCATTTTCTTTTGTAAAATCACACAATCAACCAATAATCAACAACAAACAATCTTTGCTTTCCAATTTTGCCAAAAACAAGCATAATCTACTACTTCATGAACTTGAAATTTCACAAAAATTTGTAGTAACTTACTAGTGTTCTTAGTAAGTCTTGTTACCCTTTAAAGTGTGGTTGAATCTTTAAAAACTTCATTTTTAAAGAAAATGAATCTTCACAACTTCTAATCATATTTTTCAAAAATGTTTCTTCTTAAACTTTTCTTGTTACATAAGTGTTTCTACACTTGTTTAACCTTTTAAAATGGGGTTTATTTATGTAAGAACCAAGATTAAATAAAACTTGTATTTTTAACTTGGTTTCTTGAAAAATTATCCATGAAATCTTTAGATTTACATGATTAACAACTCACTTTATTCATCATTTTACAAGAAATCAATGTATTCTTTTCAAGTTCATGCTTTTCATGAGGATGATCCATTAACTTCTACCATGTTTATCCTCTCATCTTGCTAGATTATGTTTTTAATCATGATCTAGCAAGATCATATGATGATCAACATCACTTTCAAAAGCAATCAACAATCAACAAGTATTACAACACATAAACATTAAGATTTCTTATGTATTCAAGCTTATGTTCATGTTTCAAGTTCAAGTTTCTTAGTGTTCTTCAAGATTATCATCATGCATCTTCTTTTAACCACTAATATAAGATGTAAAATGGAGTGTAAGGTGTTCTTACCACTAGCTCAAGGCTAGGGATGATCAAGTGGAGAAATAGAGTGGTTAATAGCAAATGAAGAAGGTCCTTGCACTTCCGAAAGCTCCTAGCTTCTTTATGTAACCTCTAACACCTTTGTATATGCTTGTAATGCATGTAGGATGGATGAATGATGGTGATGTTGGTGTGGTTGGGATCGGACGAGAGCACAAGAGAGGGAGAGAGGAGTGTGTGTGTTTTGTTGTGTGAAAGTTATGAAGTTATGATACTTAGGTTACATTTATAACATATTTCAAGTGTTTATCTCTTGTATAATGTGTTCTTAAAGTGCCCACATGATCTAATATAAAATTGAAAGAAAATATTATGGTGGCCCATATGTTGGTCGATTACATAGGTGGGGGTGTAGGCTAGGTTTAAACTAAACTAGTTAGTTTGTAGTTGAAAATCAAGTATAAGTTAGTTGTTTAGTTAGTTGATATTTATATGGGGTGTTATGTTGTCCGGGACCATAACTAGCTTGGTAATGTTAAAATAGTGATTCTAGAGAAAATTTGGTGTTTCGGGTAGTGTCCGGTTGTTCGGTTGGTTACCGGTTCGTTAAGGTGCTAAACTATGCAGTTTAGTGTGCTTTATGTACCCTTTTGTGACATTTTTGATTCCTGACACTTAGGAAAGCATTCAGGACCATTTAACCATAATTCTGCATGATATTAGATTGTTTACATGCTGAAAATTGCTGATTTTTGCTGAATGCAGCACTTTATGTGAGTTTTAGGCACTTTCCGGCAGTTAAACTATCTCTAAGAATGCAGTTTTGTGACCCTCACTTTCCTACACACTATACTAGTGTAATACTTGGTTTCTGGCTCATTTTGTGTCTCAACACACTGTCTGTCTATGTACTGAGCTCCGTCAGCATTTTCCTGATTTGTCTTATAACTGTGCTAACTGTGTTTAGTGCATCATTTGAGTCAATAAAGTTCTCATGCAATAATGATATGTCATTATGCGATATGTGATGCGCATGCATGTATAAGGCAGTAACCAGAAAGCAGTTCAAGTCATTAATTGTAATTCAGCACAGTCATTAGGCACTAATTATGGTTTAATAGTTGTACGGGTACCTGAAATTTTGACAGTTGTCACATTAACCTCCCTATTACTTAGATCACCATTATAGCGAGTCATAATGTTGATTGATTAAAACTATTTCTAGCTGATTATGATGTTCAAGAAAGATTTTAGAGTTATTCGAGTTTGATCTACGCGATTAAGATACATACTTTATACAACATTGTATGACAGATTTGGGTTTTCTACTACTTCGTAGTCGAGAATTCCGAATTCGATATTGATTGATATACTACATAGTATTGCCTGTATATAAGTATTAACTGTATTGTTGATGTCATCGTAAGGTGATCACTGAACTACTGATATCACCACAAGGTAACAACTGAAACTATTGATATCACCGAAAGGTAACAACTGAATGCGAACTACTGAATGTGAACCACTGAATGTGCTCTACTGAATATGCTTTACTGAATGTGCTACTGAATGTGTTTATACGTATATATAGATATTCTATAAATTGTTATGTTGTTGTCCCACTGGGTATATTTACTCAGGCGTGCATATGTCTTTTATGTACGTTAGTTTACAGGGCTATTGGGGAAGACGTAAAAGCAGGCTCATGGGATTCAAGATCAAGAACTTTTCTTAAATTTAAATATATATTTTGTATTTTATTTTTGATTTATTGTAAAAAAATGTAATTTT
This sequence comes from Helianthus tuberosus, assembly GCA_030545235.1. Lineage (NCBI taxonomy): Eukaryota > Viridiplantae > Streptophyta > Magnoliopsida > Asterales > Asteraceae > Helianthus > Helianthus tuberosus. The sequence goes on from CM060414.1 coordinate 73,727,650, forward strand.
TTGAGTTTTATGGAATCATGTTTGTGATTTGATTATTCTTAAGTTATATGTCATCCCTAGTTGTGGCGGGGTGTTATAGTATGTATGTATGTATGTATCTATGTATGTTACATATATAACATTGTTTGCTAGGATTATGCAACATACACTGTCTTTGTTCTGATATGAAAGTTATTACATATATACCTTACATATGTTACCTCTTTTCCTTGTGGTACAACAAAGGATATGGTTATATTGGATAGCAACAGCCTGAATAGTAGAAAGAAAAGGTACGAGGTTGTTTGTTTACATATGTAACATGCTAATATTTTGCAGTGAAATGTTTTACATGTGGTTTATAACAAATGAACATGATGCAGATAACAAGTCAAAGATTTCGAAGAGTTCAATTTCAGGGCGCTATGTCGATGAAGGTATGTTTGATTCCAACATAATTTATGTGTAATCTATAATTTGTTTTGTTTTGTTCATGACAATGTTGAGGTGTAACTTATGTTACTATAAATTAAATGTGGGTTGCAGGAAAAGGCGATAAAAGTGGTTCCGTCCAAAAGAAAACAACTAGGTCAGAGACAACTAGGTTGGCCAAAAGAAGAAGGAAGGATGACGAGTAAGACTGTAAGTCTCACATAGGTTGAGGAGGACAACTAATCCTTCTTTATATGGGGGTGGAAACCTTCTCTACCAAGACACATTTTTCCTAGGCGAGCGACTCATCGGGTAAAACCAAAACAATGATTTTCCTGGATGGACATCCTATCAGGGGCAAAGCGATCAATATCTTGGCACGGTCTCTTTTGGGCTGTTACAAACGGTATTTGAGCCAAGGACCGGGCTGGTGTGCCAGCGAGGAGGCTGGGCTCTCTCTCGGGGGGGGGGGGGGGTAGAGATGTATGTCCCACATCGGTTGAGGAGGAGAACAAAGTCTTCCTTATAAAGGGGTGGAAACCTTCTCTACCAAGACACCTTTTGCATGGGCGAGCAACTCGTCGGGTAAAAACAAAATCATGAGTTTCATTGATGGGCAACCTATCGGGGGCAAAACAGACAATATCTTGGCACGATCTACTTACGTTGTTACAAAGATAATGAAGAATGTATTGAGAAGGGGAGCGAAGAGGATGATAAAGGATGTGGTTGCTCGTGTGAAGAAGAAATCAAAGAGGGACGCGTGGCCAGGGATTATTTTATTTTATGATTTTCTTTTACTTTTTTTTGTTGATCGTTTGACTGTTTTTTTAATTGTTGTTATGCAACTAGTTGATGGTCTGTTATGCTAATGACCTTTGTGTGTATGTGGGAACTTTATTGCAACTAGGGGGAGCAGAGGTGTAACATATGTTAACAAACAAGGTTGCATGTGTAGCCGTCGTATGTAACATGTGTAACCTGGTTAAAAGCATGTGTTACCAACAACCCCTTGATGTTAAATCATTTTAGTACTTATGTTAAAATGGATTACATGGTGATTAAGTTGTTTTTTGACATAATTGGAAAACAAATATATACCCTTGTTACACATGCTTATTAGGTGTAGGTAAAAATGAGTGTATGAAACCATGTGGGAGCAAATGGCATGTGTTCTCATATGATGTTTGTAGCATATTAAACATATAATGTTTAAAAAAAAGATTGTTTATCAACAAGGAATATAGTAAAAAAAGGGGTATCGGTGAATGTAAGACATTATTTAGTTTCTATGTGGCAGACAATATGAACATCTAAAAGGAAAAATAAGGTACTTACGCATTAAGTCTAATTAAATAGTGTGGTTGTTAGTGTGGGTTACAATAAAAAAGTAAATAACCCGTAAAGTAAGATAGCATTAAATGTGAACTATAATATCATTAAAAAGTGCAACCTACCAAGGCTTTAAGGGTTACACAACGAATAGTTCTGATTAACACAAAAAGAGTTACACAAAAAGGGTTCCACAAAAGGTGTGGGCATTGTTTAAGTTGATGCTTATCACCATACAAAGAAAAGTATGGTAACAGGGAGTATGTTCCTGGTCATTTGTTGACATGCAGGGAGTATGTTCTTGATCATTTGTTGACATGTGGGGGGTATGTTGGTGATCATCTATTGACATATGAGGGATATGTTGGTGATCATTAGTTTAGATATGGGCGGGTGTTAAAAAAACAGTTTGATGACATAACATGTGTAACATAAGTTTACGTGTGTTATGAAAGATGTGACACATCTAGCATCCTAGGGTAAAAAAAGAGCACACAATGACATCTGTCGCCATGTTACACATGTTACATGTTTGATGTAACAATATTGGACATGTTGAGACGAATGTCACATGTGTTACACAAAAATGTTACAATGTGTAAACCGTATTGTAACATGTGTGTAACATTGTCCAACCTTGCGTTCCTGTTGTATATCATGTAAATACTTATAGTTATACATGTTACACCTTCTTTGTAACTTGTTTAACCTGGTGCACTAAAAATTAAACACATGCATACCTATGTTACACATGTTACATCTTCTTTGTCACATGGGTAACATTGTGTTCCTATTGTATATCATGTAAATAGATATAGTTACACACGTTATGATAAGCAAGGCCAAGAATTTAAACCATCTTCAAAAGATGTACTGAAATCAAGATATGCTTGCTGTGGGTCGGTATATGGGTCCACATTAGAACATTCAGCAAAATGAACACTTGAGGAATGAGGAAAAAAAACACAAAAACTTTAGAGGAAAAAAACAAAAGCCAAATTCTCACAACCCAACAAAAAAATGTCTAAAAAGTTATGAAGCAAACATGAGATCTATACAACAAAAAAACATGTGTTTTATTATATTTTTTGAACATCAAAACTTAAAAATAAAATAAACTGAATCACCAAAACAACAAAAAAGACACAAAATTTTATGTCTACAAAGTCACTCACCAACATGAAAAACTTAAAAATATGAGTTGTTTGGACGTTAAAACTTTAAAGACACATAATCAAAACTATGAGTGGAACAAACTAAGTCAAAAAGAACATGAACACTTCAGACTATGCAGGAACATCACATGCCATGTCTCAAGAAACATGGATACGGGTAAAAAAACCAGTAGATAGAAAACAACACCATCATCACAACGAAAGACGTAGCAACCCACAAATATAAACATATGATAGAAACAAGTTCAAAAACCTGATGATGTGTTGTGCTCCTTCAACGTCAACTGAATAACGAACGATGAACCACAAGGAGGAATGTAGTCTTCAAGATCTACAACAAAGTCAAGAGGATGCCCCATTCTCGCTTGAGTGAAACTTGAAAAAAATGAAGGATAATTGAAAACAATAAGAATATGGGATGGAGAGTGAAGAACAAAAAAACAGAAGAAGATGTGTTGGTGAATGAAGGGCAAAATGGTGAAAAGTAGGTGTGAAAGTGACTTGTAGTATGTGAGATCTCATAGGAAGTGTTGATGGGGACATGATGCGAAAATGACAATACTACCCCTAAAAGCATGAAGAAGCTCACTTAGAAAAAGGTGGATCTGGATGATTGTTAGCCACATATTGTGGTTTACTAGGTTTTCTCAATAAGGCGTTTCATGCCAATACTTATACTATATATATATAAGGATCATTTGAGAAGAAAAAGAACACATGGTACAATTGTAAAAATTAAACAGTTTTTCTCTCAACATATTTATTATTATCTTTGACTAATTAATTAGTCATAAAGACTATCATCCTCTACACTAATTTTTTTTTTGCTACACACATCAAAATTTATCCAATCTACACATAGCGAAATTTATTCTATATTTTATGCTACACAGGTTGTAGTTTATCCTACACATCTCATAATTTATCACATCTTTAAGTTAATATATATATTTAAAAAAATATATATTTTGAAAATAAATTATAAATGTAGTTAGATATTAAAGAGTAAGATTACAAATAAACAATCTATGTAAACCAATAAACCCTTACATTAAATACAAATATTAAATGAAACATTCTTATTGGTTGAATTTTTTTCTTCTTCTTACAAACAATTTCTTCTCATTTGAACTCTCGTATATATATATATAGGGTCAGGATCATTTCAGAACCATAAATATTTACAGAACTCGCAGAACTCCTAATAAACAATCTTTTTATTTATATATTTTTATGTTTATGATAATTTTATCATTTATTATGTGTATTTTTACGATTACATACATGTTAAGAGTAATTTTATCATTTTTATATGTAATTTTATAATTACACATATGTAAACTAGTTTTTTTTTACATATATGTAATTAGTTATGACACACATATATATAATTTTGGCAATTAAACATATGTAAACTACTTTTAACATGTATGTAATCAAAGAAATACATATAATACATGATAAAAAGATCCTAAATACAAAAACTTATATATAAAATGATTGTTTATTAGGAGTTCTGAAAGTTATGTAGTTATTTAGAGTTCTGAAATGAACTCAACCCTATATATATATATATATATATATATATATATATATATATATATATATATAAAAGTTATTTAATAAGTAATGGGTTTGTGTTTTTATTGCTCAGAGCTTTACTACGAGTTAAGTGTGCTCAAATGAAGCAAATATTAGTAAGGCATCAATGCTCAATGTAGTGAGTTTGATATGAAATATGAAATATGAAAGGAGAAAATTTTAATTGTACCACACTTGGGTGGAGAAAATATTAAGTTGTATATCATTGAAAGCCTTCTGAAGTTGGAAATTATTTCCTTAACTAATTAAATAAGTGGAAATCCTAAAGGTTGTGAAGTACCCTTGCGCACATTGTGAGTTCGTGACCGTGAGCGGTGGACCTAATGTAACGTTTTGATGACACACTTAATTGGTTGGTACTGCTTTGCACTACTGAGTAGTTACGCATGCTGAGTAGTTATGAACCATTTCATGAGTTACAATGACGATTTTGACTGTTCATTTAAATCCGTATTAGCGCAATTAATTTCGTATATTATATAATCTTTTTAGAAAAAAATAGAAACGCCTATATGAAAACTCATATAGCTCTTCAAAAACTAAGAGCAAAAAGCTTATGAGAACTACAAACAAATTAGAAACTTTGCAAGATATTAGAGAGGTGTAATCACAAATAATTTCACACAACTACGTTCCTCTTTCCACAAAATATATCACCACGTAGTATCTCAGGTGCATGAGCCATCTTCAGTGGTATAACTATATTTTTGATTGTTCAAAAAAGCATTGTTGTTCTGAAAAAAAATCAACCTCGGATTGTTGTACCATGAGAGACAGATGAGTTCATCTAAAGGGAGACATAAAATCTATTTTAAGGGAGCGTGTTGAACATGAACTCTCAACCAATACTAACAATTTAAGTTTCTTAATTTTTACAACCAAAGATAATACAGAAAGACATCGTCAAAGACACCAACATGAAGTACTTTGGGTCTGTTTGGTATGAGGTAGTGGAACGGATGAGGTAATTGAATGGATCATTACCATTCTATGACTTGTTTGGTTACCGTGTATAATGGAATGAATCATTACTTTATGTTGTTTGGCAGACAAGAAAAGTCAGAGGAATAAAATCAGCAGTTAGTGGTGGCTAGGGTTGTAAACGGACAGAACGTTCAGCGAATAGTTGGTGAACCGTTTGGTGGTAAGTTCGTTTACGTTCGTTCGTTCGTTTAGTTAATGGACGAACATGAACAAAAAATTATGTTCGATTAGTTAAATGAACAAACATGAACAATTGTTGTGTTCGTTCAATTGCGTTTGTGAACGTTCGGTAATGTGTTCGTGAACATTCCTTCATGTTCGTTTGTTTATGTTGTTCATCAAATATTCTTTTAACATTTATTTAATTTATCTAAACTTTTTATATTGCTTAATTCTTATTTATCTCATTACACAAACAAATGAAATATGAAAACCCTACCTCCACCTTGTTTATGCACCGTTCCTCTTTCTTTCTTATTATTCACCATTGAAAATTACTATCGAACTTTGTCGATTTTATCTGTGTTCGTTTGTGTTCGTGATCCGTTCATGAACACGTTCCTTTCATTAATGAACAGACACGAACAAAAAATCTCGTTCGGTAAGTGTTCATGAACCGTTCGTGAACACATAATATCCTTAATGAACGAACACGAACAAGGCCTTGTTCATGTTTGTTCGGTTCGTTTACAACCCTAGTGGTGGCGGGTGAGCGACGACGATGATGGACGCCGGTGAACATTGGTGGTGGGTGGTGGCAACGACGGTGGGCGGTGGTGGGTGGTGGTCAATGGATGGTGACAGGTGAACATTGGTGGTAGCGGGGTGGGTGTCGGTGGTGGTGGCAACGATGATAGAGGTGGGTGGCAGCAGCGACGGAGGTGGGCGGCAACGACGGTGGATGGTGGAAGTGGTGGGCAGTGGCGACGAGGGTGGTGGCGGTGGTGGGTGGGCGGTGGTGAACGTTGGTGGTGGGTGGACGGCAATGGGCGATGGTGGACGACAGTGGTGGGTGGCGGTGGTGGCGATGGTAGTAGGCTGTGGCGACGATAGCTGGTTGTGATGCTATTAACGAAGGATGAAAAAGAGAAATAAATGAATAAAAAATGAGTGGACAGATGATTTTGAAGGAATGAAATGTCTTGTGTAATAAGAGATTCCATTCTATTGACCAACCAAACATCTTTTACTTCATTCCCATTTATTAATCCATTTCATTTCCTCTCTTATTTTTGCATATCAAATACAACCTTTATGTCTATTTGTGATGTTTACTTTACATCTCTTGTAATTCGGTTTTTTAAATGTTTCACTACATTGTTTCTTCTAACAAATAAAGATTTTGATGTTTATGTTTATGTGATGTTTATTTTTCTAATTCACTTTTTTTAAATTATTTCACTACAATATATTTTTTACTAACCAATTTCACGAGTTAAAATGAGGATTTTGATTGTTCATTTAAATTAATTCATTTTTATATTATATAGTAGGGTAAAGTTATTCTATAAATTCTTAATGAGAAGGGTACAAAGACATAATAGATCACAAAATATAACACAATGTCGAACAATATATAATATAGTGCCAAAAAATATAACACAATGTCAAGAAAAAAAGACACAATAAGTCACAGAAAGACACAATGACGCAAATGTAGAAAACACACAGTAATAAATAAAAGATACAATGATCTAAACAAAAATTCTAAATTATAGAAACTAAAAATCCAAAAGCAAACCTAAAATTCTATATTATAAAGTTCGATGAGACGGTTTCATTACCGCTCAGAGCCGGCTTTAGAGGAAGCTAAATAAAGTCTTTGCTTTAGGCCCCACTCCTCTAAGGGCCTCCAATTTGGAAAAAAAAAAGTAGTATATTATTTTTTGTTATCGGTTTACCAAGAGGAAAAAAGAGACATATTATTGGGCAACAAATGAGTTTAAGTCTTTAAAGTTAAACAATTAATGACTTTTGGGATTCCATTTAAGGGTGCTACTTTCTACACCCCGTAATTACTTTTCCTCTCTCCTCTCACATACTTACAGGTGGGGCCTGCGTGGGACCGGCAGTTTTCCTCTCACAAGGGGGGTATAATCAGGAGGGGGGGGGGGGGGGTGTTTAGAATCAGCCTTTTTAAAAATGAGCTTCAGTCATTAATGATTACCGTTAATGATTACCGGGAAATATTTAAGCAAGCTGAAAAGTTATTTTCTTTTATCTTCATATATAACGATAACTGGTAAGTTATACAAGTACTCTCTATCAACAAAATCAAGGTTAGTTATTTCATTCATTTTCTAGAGCTATGAATGTGCCTTATGTGATAATCTTTAGTTAAATTCATATAACAGTAACCACATTTTTTTATAAAACATTAGTATAATACATAAAAATACCATATATTTGATATAAAGTATCGACAGTTAAAAACTGGAAAAGGCCCCACATTTAAAGTTCGCTTTAGGCCTCCAAAAGCATTGAGCCGGCCATGTTACCGCTTAAATGAATACAATCGAAATTCGTTCGATACACTTTCTACGACTTCATATTTTTAGAAAACTATGCATTTGATCCTATTTGTTTTAGAATAAATAAAACTCACATATGAAAACTCAGATAAATCTAAAACTAAGAGTAGAAAGCTGCTTTCTGAGAACTACAAACAAATCAGATACTTTGCAAGACGTTAGAGAGGAGTACTCTTATAATTCCATACAACTACGTTCCTATTTTCTACAAAATATAAAACACCAAAAACCTAACTATAACCCAATTGTTCGAAAAAAACATGATCGTCCAAAAAACAACCCAGACTGGTGTATCCTGAGAGACAGACCTATGCATCTCAGGAGAGACGTTGAATCTGTTTTAAGGAAACACACATAAACACGAATTCTCAGCCAAAACTAACGGTTAAATTTTTTAATTCTTACAATGACAGTACAAAAGACATCACCAAAGACACCGGCATGAATCACGTTACGCTTGTGGGATATTTATTTTAGATCTCTTGTAATTCAGTTATTTAAATGATAATTAATTTTTTACATTCAGCTATTTAAACGATATTTCACTATTATTTTTTACAAATAAAGAGTTTGATAACAAAATAAGTTGGGTCTATATAAATTTCACTATATTAAATTCCATCGAATATTGTTGGCAAAGTTAGGGACCCCACGGTGAATTTGGTGCTACAATGTGAGTGAAATTAAAATGTGAGGCTATTCTACTTATAAAGTGAAAATATATTATATAACACAAAAAAAGGTAAATTAAGAAACCCCTACATGTATATTATTTTAAAATTTTATATGGACAAATCAACATCGCCAGTCTGCCACTACCTCAATCGGACGTAGTCTATTCATGGCAAAATCAATCAATATATATTAAACAACATGCATGCACGATGGAACAACCTTTTTGTAAAGAAAAATTGATTTTATAAATGTGATGGTGGTTCAATCAATTTGTCTTCTTCCCAAGATACAATAGATTGCATGCACTAAGGTAGATGAAAATGAAGTATGATAACTAATGGAATGCTACGTGAGTGAGGATTTAGAAAGCTGTCTACTCTATTATGTGGGTGTTGCTTTCTTAGGACCATACCCTTTTATCTGCCTTGAAGAATCATCACTTTTACAATCACCTAAATAACTCATTGATGGTGAATCTTCAATCCTTCTTTAACTCAAATGGGTTCTATAATACTTTCATGAATCTTCAATGTTTTATGCTTCAGATTGTTGTACTTCGCTACTCACTAGATAAACGATAACAACTATAATCAGGACCGGCTCAATTATTTTGAGGGCCCTAAGCGAAAAGAAAAACTTGGGCTCTTTCAACGTGTCATTATTATTTTCTAACAACAAAATAATTGAATTTTAAGATGTAGACTTCAATCTCCGTATTCCTTCTGAACATAATTGACACCATGATTTTCTCTTAATTGGTTAGTTATTAATCTTTTTCATAAATGTTGATGATACTAAACCTGGCCTTTCAAGATAATAGTGTTTCTTTAAAATTAAACCATATTTAGAAGGTGAGTGGGTTAGATGACTTGATCTTCTATTTTTTTATAAATAACCCAATATAGTCATATAGAATGACATTTGTTAGAATTTGAAGGCTCCAAGTCGTTTATAAATAAACCCAATATAGAGTCATATAGAATGACTTTTGTTAGAATTTGAAGGCCCCAAGTCGTGTGAGGGCCCTAAGCAGTGACTAGTTTCATTAAGCTATAGGTCCGACCCTGACTATAATATTCATTGGGTGGAGGGCTCGGTGAACGTCATGGTTGGTGATTAGATAAAGTCTTTTGAGCCAAGTAGAGCGGAAATACAAAATAAGAAACTATAAAAGTTATCAAAGAAGATGACATATTTACTTGATGAATAAATCATTATACGGGGTGGATTTTACGAGTAATCTTAAATTGGCAGATATTGTTAGCAATGACAAATTGTCAAATAGATACTAAAATTTAAAGACGTAAATAAACGTGTAATCTAGGGTAATCAATGATTTATATGTTTTACACTAGAAATGAAAGATTTGAAAATCACTAAATGGGGGAAAATTCGTTATTAGGAACTCATAGTAATAATCAAAGGAGTTCGGGTCCGATAGCTGAGCCAAACCGTCAACGACGTTTCTCACATGATCTGACTTGTCGAAACCTTTCCGTCAGCTGCTTATAGGCCCGTAACTCCACCAACAACACAAATAGACATGCTAGGCTATTTTTATGTTTGTGTCTTTTCTATCATGTTTTTTTGATCTCTAGCCCGTTCTAGTAAATGTCAGCTTAACTCTTAAATCAAATGTCTAACACAAATCATAAATGATATTCAATGTATGAATCAAATAGGGTGTACATATTTGCACACCAAACCTAGCTTTATATACCCCACGTATAGGTCCATACACCACGTGTAGCCACCTTTTTCAATTTCCAAGAGGATCTCTGATATGATGTGGGAATTTGTCCCTTATATACGCTGTGTATAGGTCTATATGCAGCGTATATAAAGGGTTCGGTTTTTTTAAGAAATATTGTTATACATTATTTATCGTTTTAGCAAACTTTTATGATAAGTAATTTTTAAAAACATATAAATAAAAAACATTGTTAAGTATTCTATCGTATAGTATAATATATGTCTCATATAGGCCTATACGTGTAAGATAATATTGTATCGTATCGTATCGTATAGTGTAGTAAAAACCATTGTTAAGTATTCTATCGTATAGTATAATATAGGTATGTATAGGTCTATGGATGTAGTATCGTATCATATAGTGTAGTATAAATCTCATATATTACCATACGTGTAATATAATATTATATCCTATCGTATCGTATAGTGTAGAATAAGTCATGTATAGGCATATATGTGTAGTATCGGCTCGTATAGGCCTATAGGTGTAGTATCGTATTATATGGTGTAGTTTAAGTCTTGTATAGGTCCCGTGTAGGCCTATACTATGCTATGCTATGCCATGCTATGCCATGCTATCCTATGCTATACTATCCTATCATATCCTATCCAATACTATACTATACTATGCTATACTATAACATACTATACCATACGATACCATATCATGCTATGCCATGCTATGCTATACTCTATACGATATGATACTGTACGATTCAATATGATACTACAGGATACCATACAACACCCGTATAGGCCTATAGGCATATACAAGACCTATAGGGGACCTATACGATACTTATACTACATTATTCGATACGATAAGATATGATATTATACTACACCTATAGGCCTCTACGAGACTTATACAACACTATACGATATGTCTAGGCCTATACAACACTATACGATACGATACTACATCCGTAGGCCTATAACCAATGTCAATACGTGAAATAGACTACTTTCTTATTTATTTGAAATTATTAATGTTGTATAAAAAGTTATTACATCCGTAGTCATTGTATAAAAAGTTTGTAAGAAATACTTACTTTCTTATTTATTTGAAATAGAAAACTTTTTTTTATAAAACTTTACTAAAATGATTAATATTGTATAAATGTTTCTAATAAAACCACCATTTATATACGCTGCGTATAGATCTACACGCAACGTATATAAAGGGTCAAAAGACAATTTTACCCCTGATTTGAGATACGTACAATCCTCAATTCAGGGGTAAAATGGTATTTTTACCAAATTTACCTCATATATACGCCACATACAGGGCTATATGTGGCGTAGAGTAAAAAAGAAACATAATTTGTATCTTTATGAGAAAGAAACACACCCAGGTTAAAACACCACTGATGCAAGTCACTTCCCTTTAAAAAAAAGAAAAAGAAAACGGTTAACATTAAGAATCGAGAACTAACACTGTGTTCCCGAGTTAAATTAAGAAGAGAAAAGAAAGGATTCTCTCCTTTTCTTTTCTTTCTCTCTGTTTCTTTCCAAATTGGAAAGATTAATTTTAAGCAAAAAATCTCTCATTTTCTCTTTTTTTCTCTCTTTTAATGAAACTCTGTAACACAACTAAAAATTATTTATTTACAAATCTTTTCTTCTCTCTCATTTAATAATGAATCACAGAGAATCTCTTGGGACTTGCGAGTATAGATAGTGGATGCATGTAGAAGTCTTCTGCCGTTATAATATATGTAATTTCTTTCATTGCTGGACTGAACGTCTAATGTTCATTTTAGTGTAATTTTGATATTGCCGTATAAGTTATTTTTTAAATTATTAGAGTTAATAACATGTAGAAATCATTACAAGTTTGTAAAAAGTTTAAAAACACCACTAAACTAAAAAAAACTTTGTAAAAAGCACACAAGTAATCATAAAACAGGGTCTTGTTGGTATGGGGTAATAAAATTAATAATTGAATAGAATAAATGAGGTGATGAAATGGATCATTACAATCTATGGTCTTGTTTAGTTACGATGTGGGAATAGAATGAATCATTATTTAGTTGTTTGGTAGGTAGAAAAAGATGAAGGAGTAAGATCAGCGGTAGGTGGCGGTGGTTGGTCGCAGAGGGTGGCAGTGGTGGGTGGCGACGGCGGTGGTGGTGGTGGTAATGAAGGGTGAGAGAGTTAATGAAAAAAAAAACAAGGGGTAGATGAAATGAATATGAGGTTTTCATAGAGAATTGAAAGTCTTATATAATTGGTGATTCCATTACCTTAATCAAACAAACACATTTTTTTCATTCATTAGCAACAATCCTTTCCATATTCTTGCATCCCAAATACAACCTTACACTAAATCCAACACGTTTGGGTTTGGATTTTCTAGATGTATTGCATTTCATTTGTACTAAATTAGTGGAAATGATGAGTTAACTTCTTTTTTTTCATCCATGGCTTTATAACCTAATGGCATCTTGGGGGTGAGATAAGGCTTTAGTACCAATAGATCATGAGTTCGATTCCCACAAGGGGGGTTTTCCCATATTTATTGGGTTTTCTCCTGAATTAATGTATATGTATTATGCCAGCTGGTGGAGATGGATATGATCGGGTGGTCTGTCAGTGATCCAAATTTGCCGTTAAAAAAAAAAAAAGAAAAAAACATTTTTTTTGGCAAATGTCCTTTAGTGGTAAGGATAGAGAATGTGATTTCCAAATCATTAGAGATTGCTTTTTATGTTTCTTTGAAGCCGAATGATACATATATTTGGATGGATTTCATTGCTATGCCCCAAAGAAGGACAAATTGCTTAAAGCAATAGTTATGACCACTTAACGGATGCTATGGAGGTTCGAAAATGATACTATTTTTTTTGTGCTATCGATCAAAGGAAAGACTCTATTTTTTTTCCATTGTTCATTTTTTTGTTCATAATGTTTTGTAAGAGGAAAAGTAAATCAAACATCAGTTGGTGCGAGTGACTTAAAAACCCAAGTGTATATGAAGATTTATCCATGGATTTTTATCATTTTTTCCACCCACTTCAAGTGTTCTCAAAGGGTATGAACTTCCATTTTAAATATTTCGATTTTTGATCTTAAATCTTGTATTTTGACAAGATTTCTTCATCAACAAGCAAGGTTTTACACACCAACTAAGGTTTTATCAAATAAGTGTTAAAAATGTAGATTTGTGGGTGTTCTAGTATGTGTGAGAGTGTGTGTTAGTGTATGTTTTGATTAAATGTTAAGACATGTATATGTTAAAGCATGAAAGGTGGTTGCATATATGATTAAGAGTGAATTGCAAGTTTTGTCCTTAATTTATATACCGAATTTCAGGCGGTATCCTTTGTCTTTAAAATTGACGAGTTTTGTACTTATTGTTTCCAAATCTTGCACAATGTGTCCTTTGACAATAACCCAATTAAATTTTAATGTTAAATCATGTCATATGCCTTGCACATTAGAGCCTATATGTCATTTGACTATATAGGGACTACTCAGAAAATTATATATATCAAGGGTGTATTTTGTAAAAAAATAAAAATTTGTACTCTCTCTCTCTCCCACCTGAGTCACACACCAACTCTTTCTTCACCCTTAACTCAACCTGCTTCTACGCATAAATCAACAATTTCAGCAACACAATCCAGCATTAAACGACACAATCGATCACAAAGCTAAGAAGCCAACACAACCCACAAGTCCCATATTCAGATTCAGATGAGGATTCCGACTACTGTATGGACCACGATTGCAGACGAGGGTTCCGACTACTGTAACTTGTCTTGGATTCAATTGGTTACCAAAGGCACAATTAATCTGTGGGAACTCCATGACACTTTATATGCAACTAGCCTATTTTGACTCATATACTACCTATTATTCAAAATAAATTAAATAGATTCAAAACTAATCCTAATATGCCACTGTTGCATCTTTTTATTGGTTTGGATTATCCAATTTCTTTTGACTTTTGATGGATTTATCACAATTAGACATAAAATGGAACTAATGGCGAGCGCGTGGACTATCGTGGTTTTTTTTATAGTGAGGTGACTTGTGTGGATTTTTATGGTGGGTTTCTTTAACCGTTGGATTCATGGTGGCCGGTGGGGTGAAAGGAGAACTGGAGTGGGTGTTGATGAATGTGAAATGGTGGTGTGATTAATGGATCGGGATGGTGGTGGTTGGTGGAGGTGGCTGACGGTGATGGTTGGTTGTGACAGGTTGGGGCAAAGGTGGTTGATGGTGGTGGCGGAGAAATGATGAGACGGAGAGAGATAGAGGTGGAGAGAAAGAGGGGTGTATATTGTATATATGTAATTAAATTTTTAATTTAATTTTGTTTTATTTATTAAAATACTTTTAGTAAATGAGTAAAAAGACTAAAAAGCCCTTACGCTACGTGATTTAACAGAAAATATTAACTGAGTTAGAGCTAAAGAGCATAACGTGTAGCATTAGAAAACATTAAGTACAAAACTCATCAATTTTGAACACAAAGGACACCGCCTGAAATTTGATATATAGATAAAGGACAAAACTTAAAATTCACTCTATGATTAAAGTGGATTTTTGTGAATATGATGATGATTTAAGTTGAAAAATATGAAAAGTGGATGTTTGGAAGTATATGTGTGTGTCATGTATGTGTATACATATGTGTTAGTATGTGGGTTTTTGTTTAAAAGTTCATAAATGCATTTCACTTAAAACGAAAATTCTTATTGACGATGACTCCGAGACCTTTCCGTGGATATAAAATACGCCCCAACGGACATTCGGTTGATTTTCTATGAATTTTTAAAGATTAGAAAAAAATATATGGAAATAAGCTGAATTTCAGCATTTGGGTATCTCAACACATTAACATTGTGTACTCTTTCTTGATGGGTTAAAACCCCCAAAACATCGCTAAAAAATACGGTGTTGTTAAGTTAAACCATATTCAATAAGTTGTATTAAACCACCTTAACTAATAAAACTAAAATAGTGGGTAGGAAAGTAGAGATTACAAAACTGCCTTCCTAGTGATGATTTAGGTGCCGGAAGGTGCCAGAAACACACTAAAACTGCAGAATTCTATAGAAAACAACCAAATTCAGCAAAAATTAGCTTTCTAACATCAAAATATAATGCAGAATTTTGGTTTAATGGTCCAGAATACCTTCCCAAGTGTCGGGAATCAAAACTGTCACAAAGTGGAACATAAAGCACACTAAACTGCGTAATTTAGCACCTTAACGAACCGGTAACCAACCGAACAACCGGACACTACCCGAAACACCAAATTGTCAATAGAAGCACTGTTTTAGTGTAAGACCCTAATTCGTATTTGACAAAAAGTCGCAGCGGAAATTCGTGCCATAAAATTTCTTTCATTACAAACGTCTGGACTTACTTGAAAGTTCGTCTTAATATGTATCTTTTACAAAAATAAAGCATAAGTCTTGTTTACTAATAGTACATACTCAATTATTCCCGTACAATCTTTCTTGTGACTCGGTCTTCGATCTCTATTCCTCGTGATAACCGCCCGTGATTTGTACAACCTGCACTCACCACATACATTCATCACATTAGTACACAATACATAAACAAGATTCAATACATGTACACTTTCCATTCAGCTTTCTCTCTAATTTTAAGCATATCATTCGCATATCCATTCCCTGGTGAGCCTTCAATAATGTACCTGCATAAATCTTCGTTTTCCAGGCACACAATTAATATCATTAACACTCAACGTATCCAAAATCATACTTACATATACACGTGCATACATCCATGCCTACACTCATACGTATCTTCATACATACATAAATACACATCTGCATACGTACCTACGTTCCTACGCCTTTACATACATGCATACGACCACACGTACTTCCATACATACATAAATACTCATCTGGATATGTACATACGTTTCTACGCCTTCACCTATGTACATACTACCCTACGTATCTTCATATATACATAAATACGCTTCTATATACGTACCTACATTCGTACGTCTCTACATTCATGCATACACTCATACATATCTTCCATATATACATAATTACACATCTACATACACGTACAAGATATTGCATACTTCTTACATACTCGTACGTTAATTACATGGGACTTAGACTTTGATTTATAGCCCATAAACGTCAAAGGAATGATCAAAATCATGTTTGGGAGGCCCGTCGTGGTCCACGAATGATAAACCGAAGCCTACTATACCAAATCAACTTAGAAAACATTTTTCAGGGTTTTGAACATGGGGAGGCCGTCGGCGACGGCCCTTGCAAAAGCCCGTAACCCAAAATCCCGTAGACAGGCAAATAACCCGTCAGCAAAAAAACTGACTTTCCCGTGCCCGTCGGCGACGCCCCCATGCCCGTCGGCGACCCCCTCTAGAAATTGCATTTTTCTGCAGTTCCGTTTCGTCGTCCGTACGCACTAAAACGCGCATAACTTTTGAACCGTTTACCCGTTTAACCTCCCGTTTCTTCCTACATGCTTGTAAATTCACATTCTATCATATAAACTTGAAATCCAACATCCGGTTTAAGGAAATTATTGACTTAAAGCTCTCGGCTTTATATACCCGCTTTCACTTATTCGACCCGTTCATGCATTCATCAACAACACATTCGTCTTAACATCAAGGCTACGTTTTGACCCGTTACATCTACTTAACAAAAATCATTGGCTTCATACAACACATCCTTATTGGTCCTCACTTAACATACTTAACTAACTAGCACATAACTTTACATAAACAACTAAGAAGCGATTACGGAAATCACTTACCTTTTTGCGTCCGTTCCCTTGCCTCCTTTTGACCCGTTTGCCTTTCTTGCTTGAGTCCATTTCCACATGATCGTTATGCCTTCACATCACGCAATCACCTTCTTGTTAGTATGCATGATTGTACACTTAATGATCATGTCGAATGCATGGTTCACGTTTGACTTTCATTAGTCAAGTCTAACAAACATAAGACATATACCCAAAATCACATCTCTTCCAACTCGTATAATTCCTTACATAATTGCATATAACACACATTGTTAAACATGCACCATATGACTTTATAGCATTGAAATTTGACAAGAGTCTAGCCATACTACTTATGCAAGGTTGACTTCCAAAAGTCAATGACCCATCTTATGGACTTTCGAGTTAACCTCATATATCCGTGTCATCATATTAAGCTATAACAATGGCATTATATCCACTTCATATTCAGGATGTAATATGCTTACAACCACATGATCAATCCATTACATACACACACATACATATTATCAATACTACATATACTAAAGCTTTCGGGATCCCATACTAGACGACCATATTTGGGGTACATAACCAACATGATTTTACCATCCTTACTTGCTATACATTAACGCCAATATCATTTCGTAACCTCAACTAAACTGTCGACTAAACACATAGTGTGTACCATACAATGTGAGTGAACAATGAAAGATATTAGTGCACATTTCTACCCAAACAAGACATCAATAAAACCTCCACATGGATTCAATCTTACACATGTTCCTTGTGTAAGTTTAATAACAATTTAATCATTTACACATTGTATGTATGTTCATCCACTACTTGCATACATTTTCACATAATATCGTCGTTTAGTCATTTCATCAAACACTTGGCGTGCGTACCACTATCTAAGCATAATGTACAACTATTTCATGCATCAATCTTCTACATTCATACATAGTTCATCCAATCCTTCTACTCACCATCATGTAGTATTCACAATTAATCATCTAACATATCATCATCACATTTTATTCAATTCATCAAACCATAACTCGTTATACACCAATATTTCATCAATCTTTCAACAAGAATTGGACATAGATGGTGATTAAGTCATCATCATCACCATGACTAATGGGTTTTACTTCTAAACATCAAATTAACACAAACTATACATAACCTATGTTCTACTTGATGATTCTAACCCTTATACATCATCAATTTCATACTAATTCACGGATTAAAACATAACCCACTTCCTATATGATCACCAATCTTAGTTTTGAGACATACCTTATGATCCCCTTGTGTTGGTGATCACTAATTCACGTTCGGTTGATAATTTGAGCTTTGATTCACCCTTCAATTTGATGAATATTGTTGAGTTAGGGTTTGGCTCCCTTGGGGAGCTCTGGAACGATCCAGAACACACACACACGAAAATGTGTGTGGTGTGTGTTGATATTTCCTTTTAGTTAGTGACCAAGTTTCATCCCATCCACTTTAACCCCTCAAGTTTACTTCCAACACATTTTTGGCACTACTTTTATCCTTTAATAGTTTTTACCATGCACTTAACTAGGTTGAATAGCCTAGTTATTTATTTCGTAATATAACGCATAAGGACATATTTCGAATATATGACATTTGGATTTTGGGGCGTTACAAGTCTACCCTCCTTAAAAGAGGTTTCGTCCCCGAAACCTTTCTTATCTTTATTAATCACTAACTTTCTCTCCTCTACGTCCCCTCGACACGACCGCTAGCCCATCACAATGACTATCCTTCATTTTTCAAGAACCCATCCGAGAGTTCCTATTAATGTCACTTTCACTAAATAGTGCTAGCTTCTAACGCACTTCATAGCTAATGGTCCATTCATCATTCTAATACTCGTATATCATGTGCAATATTTCATTTTGTTTACTTGATTCAATTTCAAATATCCTATTAATAATGGGTCAATATACATGCTTCTTCAACATGTAGTTATACATACATTCATATGATTCGTTCATGATGGATCTAATACCTTCGTCTCGATTCTTAAAATTGCATTCTCTTCATGTACTGTATAATATTTAACTATTGTTTTGTTATCGCAACAAAACTACTATTTCATAGTCACAACTACGTGCCCAGCTCTTAATTTAACATCATTCTATGTTTTCTACAATTACCTATACCTTGCATACCTTTACGTTGCCTTCAAATCATTTCATGCATTTCATTTTACTATTGCTTTCGCTTCATGCATTACATAATTTATATAAATAAATGTGTCGTGCAAATTCATTGTACAAAGTTCATTAGACACTCAAAATTTCCTCCTCAAACTTTTGAAATCCACTTTTTAATGACATATTTTCTTCTTACATCCGTTGTTAAAAAATTTTAACATTCCATACCATACATATCCTATCAGTCATTTCGTAGGTCCTTCTCAACCTATCAATTCACACCTATCCAACATGAAATACACATTTTACTAACCTCGATTTCTTTGCATAATTCAATGGTCCGTAAACCAGACCTATCCGCCTCTTTGTGAGTACTAGCCGTACCAGGCTATGTTCCATTCATCCTTGTAATGGGCTTCCACTCGTGCGCATTCTTTCACCAATTCGATTGGTTTCATCACATTCGTAGTTCTACCAGTAACATCTACAAAATCGGCGGTTAGCAGCTTTCTTTCAAACATTCATTACTTCATTTCGGTATTCTTGCCAAAACTCACCCTTCCCCATCATACTTAGATTGTTGTCCGGGTTATAGCCCGTCATTCATTACGATTCCTAAGAGTCGATTACTAATACATCTGACACATATCATATTCAAAATTTCTTTCTTTCATCCAAATTAGGTTTACGTGCTAAACATTATGCTCACCTATAAGTATAAAACTTAACAAATCAAAACATTAAATATATCGGGTTTGATTGGAGATTACCCTTTGATCCGCATGACTTGTTCATCTCTTTAACCCTTCTTACATAAAAACACATTCGCTTATATATATACATATATATATACATTCATTCACACTTATCTATATATACAAGTTTAAGGCATAACTGGGATAATATTCGCTTTTTAAAGAATATTTACTTGCTTAGTCTGTATTTACTTATATATTCGAATCTTTCCATACTTATCATTCATTATGTTTCGAACCCGCCACGCGGTTCCTAACTTATAGTTCATGCTTTCATTTCTTTCATCTTTCGAATCCGTCTCGTAGATTCTAACATATCATTCATGCTTTCAATTCTTTCATGTTTCGAATCCGTCTCGCGGATTCTAACATATTATTCATGCTTTCAGTTCTTTCATGTTTCGAATCCGTCTCGTAGATTCTGATATATCATTCATGCTTTCAGTTCTTTCATGTTTCGAATCCGTCTCGCGGATTCTAACATTTCATTCGTACTTTCATTCCTGAAAGTCTTACATTTCTTCTCACCCTCACGTCCACCTACTACCTAATTCTAACGGACATACCTGTAGCAATTATCACGGTCTCATAAACGTCATATGCTTCTCGTGTACTGGCCAGGTACACAATCCACATACTAGTTTCGTGTCTTCGTGTAATTGTCACCTTATATCCGAAGAATTAAGTTTCGGCACGTGTAACATTTCCAAAACTTCATTACCATTCTTATCATTATTTTCCATTTTAAAATCTTCCTTTCATTGATAGGTTTTACCATTACATGTACCTACATATATTAAATATACGTACCTGGGTCAATATGTCATATTATATACCTTGGTGCCGGTGCTAGAACACATCCACAAATCATTCTTTCCAAGCAACCATGCTTACCTTACACATAACATATTGTTAGTTGTCTTCCAATACATACTTAAGCACATACTTACCTTGGTTTCTACCCTTAGATCTTGATCGAGTCTTGGATTGTACGGGTTTCTTGTCACAAGAGCACACAGGTTTGAGTTCAAGTATTTGCATCCTCATACTTGATTTCGCTCAAACCAGGGCTCTGATACCAACTTGTAAGACCCTAATTCGTATTTGACAAAAAGTCGCAGCGGAAATTCGTGCCATAAAATTTCTTTCATTACAAACGTCTGGACTTACTTGAAAGTTCATCTTAATATGTATCTTTTACAAAAATAAAGCATAAGTCTTGTTTACTAATAGTACATACTCAATTATTCCCGTACAATCTTTCTTGTGACTCGGTCTTCGATCTCTATTCCTCGTGATAACCGCCTGTGATTTGTACAACCTGCACTCACCACATACATTAATCACATTAGTACACAATACATAAACAAGATTCAATACATGTACACTTTCCATTCAGCTTTCTCTCTAATTTTAAGCATATCATTCGCATCTCCATTCCCTAGTGAGCCTTCATTAATGTACCTGCATAAATCTTCGTTTTCCAGGCACACAATTAATATCATTAACACTCAACGTATCCAAAATCATACTTACATATACACGTGCATACATCCATGCCTCTCTACATACATGCCTACACTCATACGTATCTTCATACATACATAAATACACATCTGCATACGTACCTACGTTCCTACGCCTTTACATACATGCATACGACCACACGTACTTCCATACATACATAAATACTCATCTGGATATGTACATACGTTTCTACGCCTTCACCTATGTACATACTACCCTACGTATCTTCATATATACATAAATACGCTTCTATATACGTACCTACATTCGTACGTCTCTACATTCATGCTTACACTCATACATATCTTCCATATATACATAATTACACATCTACATACACGTACAAGATATTGCATACTTCTTACATACTCGTACGTTAATTACATGGGACTTAGACTTTGATTTATAGCCCATAAACGTCAAAGGAATGATCAAAATCATGTTTGGGAGGCCCGTCGTGGTCCACGAATGATAAACCGAAGCCTACTATACCCAAATCAACTTAGAAAACATTTTTCAGGGTTTTGAAAATGGGGAGGCCGTCAGCGACGGCCCTTGCAAAAGCCCGTAACCCAAAATCCCGTAGACAGGCAAATAACCCGTCAGCAAAAAAACTGACTTTCCCGTGCCCGTCGGCGACGCCCCCATGCCCGTCGGCGACCCCCTCTAGAAATTGCATTTTTCTGCAGTTCCGTTTCGTCGTCCGTACGCACTAAAACGCGCATAACTTTTGAACCGTTTACCCGTTTAACCTCCTGTTTCTTCCTACATGCTTGTAAATTCACATTCTATCATATAAACTTGAAATCCAACATCCGGTTTAAGGAAATTATTGACTTAAAGCTCTCGGCTTTATATACCCGCTTTCACTTATTCGACCCGTTCATGCATTCATCAACAACACATTCGTCTTAACATCAAGGCTACGTTTTGACCCGTTACATCTACTTAACAAAAATCATTGGCTTCATACAACACATCCTTATTGGTCCTCACTTAACATACTTAACTAACTAGCACATAACTTTACATAAACAACTAAGAAGCGATTACAGAAATCACTTACCTTTTTGCGTCCGTTCCCTTGCCTCCTTTTGACCCGTTTGCCTTTCTTGCTTGAGTCCATTTCCACATGATCGTTATGCCTTCACATCACGCAATCACCTTCTTGTTAGTATGCATGATTGTACACTTAATGATCATGTCGAATGCATGGTTCACGTTTGACTTTCATTAGTCAAGTCTAACAAACATAAGACATATACCCAAAATCACATCTCTTCCAACTCGTATAATTCCTTACATAATTGCATATAACACACATTGTTAAACATGCACCATATGACTTTATAGCATTGAAATTTGACAAGAGTCTAGCCATACTACTTATGCAAGGTTGACTTCCAAAAGTCAATGACCCATCTTATGGACTTTCGAGTTAACCTCATATATCCGTGTCATCATATTAAGCTATAACAATGGCATTATATCCACTTCATATTCAGGATGTAATATGCTTACAACCACATGATCAATCCATTACATACACACACATACATATTATCAATACTACATATACTAAAGCTTTCGGGATCCCATACTAGACGACCATATTTGGGGTACATAACCAACATGATTTTACCATCCTTACTTGCTATACATTAACGCCAATATCATTTCGTAACCTCAACTAAACTGTCGACTAAACACATAGTGTGTACCATACAATGTGAGTGAACAATGAAAGATATTAGTGCACATTTCTACCCAAACAAGACATCAATAAAACCTCCACATGGATTCAATCTTACACATGTTCCTTGTGTAAGTTTAATAACAATTTAATCATTTACACATTGTATGTATGTTCATCCACTACTTGCATACATTTTCACATAATATCGTCGTTTAGTCATTTCATCAAACACTTGGCGTGCGTACCACTATCTAAGCATAATGTACAACTATTTCATGCATCAATCTTCTACATTCATACATAGTTCATCCAATCCTTCTACTCACCATCATGTAGTATTCACAATTAATCATCTAACATATCATCATCACATTTTATTCAATTCATCAAACCATAACTCGTTATACACCAATATTTCATCAATCTTTCAACAAGAATTGGACATAGATGGTGATTAAGTCATCATCATCACCATGACTAATGGGTTTTACTTCTAAACATCAAATTAACACAAACTATACACAACCTATGTTCTACTTGATGATTCTAACCCTTATACATCATCAATTTCATACTAATTCACGGATTAAAACATAACCCACTTCCTATATGATCACCAATCTTAGTTTTGAGACATACCTTATGATCCCCTTGTGTTGGTGATCACTAATTCACGTTCGGTTGATAATTTGAGCTTTGATTCACCCTTCAATTTGATGAATATTGTTGAGTTAGGGTTTGGCTCCCTTGGGGAGCTCTGGAACGATCCAGAACACACACACACGAAAATGTGTGTGGTTTGTGTTGATATTTCCTTTTAGTTAGTGACCAAGTTTCATCCCATCCACTTTAACCCCTCAAGTTTACTTCCAACACATTTTTGGCACTACTTTTCTCCTTTAATAGTTTTTACCATGCACTTAACTAGGTTGAATAGCCTAGTTATTTATTTCGTAATATAACGCATAAGGACATATTTCGAATATATGACATTTGGATTTTGGGGCGTTACATTTAGCATTTCCGAGCTAGTTATGGTCACCGAACATCATAACATGTCTTATAAACACATAACACCTAAAACACTAAATGTTATACTTGATATCTAACTTGAATCTTTAACTAACCATTACATCTTAACCAAGACCCCCCCCCCTCCAATTCACGGTTCAACATGGGGACCCACCCCATGATTTTCCTTCATTTGTTTAATAGATTTGCTTAATACTTTTGAGACACAAGAACCATTAGACAACATGTTGTTGGAAAACTTTACTTATAACCTCAAGACTTAACATAACACTCATTTCATCACTTAAACAACTTACCATCCTTCTCCTTCCTTCCCTTCTTGCTCACGGCCTCAACTCACACACACACCACCACCATTTTCATTCCATTAACAACCAGTCTAAGGTGATTCAAGGGTGCTAGGAGCTAAGTTAAGAAGCTTGAAGGCAGTGGAACTTGAAAGACCACTCCTTAGAGCTTTTATCCACCTTGTTTATCATCTTCTTCATCTTTGATTCTTCCCTAGCCCTTGTGCTAGTAGTAAGCTCTGTACAACTTGATTTTACTTCTCATTTTGATGGTTAAAAGGTTATGTAAATGGTTAATCTTAAGAATCATAAAGAAACAAGAAGATGACCTTTCACATAAAGCTTAATAACATAAGAATCTATGTTGATTTAGTGTATGTATGATACTTGATTGTTGATTTCTTGTGATTATGATGTTGATCATCATAAGAAGCTTGCTAGATTGTGATTAAACACATGATCTAGCAAGTGAGAGGATGAATCTTGTGAAAATCAAAATGATCATCCGTTATATGGAACATGAACTTGAAAATGAAGTTGTTTTTGTGTATGATGATGATTGATACATGTTATAAGTCTTGTAAATGGATGATTTCAAAAATAATTTTCTCAAGAAACCAAAGTTATTTACAAGATTTACATAATCATGATTTTTAAAGAAACTAATCATGTTTTAAGTGTTAAATCAAAGCTAGAAACATGTTGTTAACAAGAAGAACACAAGAAAAATCATTTTTAGAAAATCATCTTGTAAGTTGTAAAAGACTAAATTTTACAAGAATGAGATTTATAAACAAATAACCATATTTTTAGGGGTAACTAAACTTACTTAACAACATATTAAGTTACTATAAACTTTTACAAATTTTCAAGTTCATGATGTAGTGTAAATTGTATGATTTTGGCTCATGGTAAGTCTTGAATGAATTGTTGATGATTGATGATGATTTTAAAAGAAAATGACATGCTTTTAAAGCATGGAAACCTCCATTTTTAAGGGGAAACTATGGCAAATTTTTTGTAGAAATTAAACACTTAGAAAAATATTTTTAAACAAGTGTTTACAAATAAATTTTAACCATGGTTTTCATATAAAAATTTGCCATAATTTTTGTTAAAAGAATTACAAAAGTTGGAGGTTGATTTTTGATAAATAAAAGTGACTAAGTATATATTTAGGAAAATATATATTTAGATGTCACAACTTGTGTGCTACTTGTATATTATGTGTATAAGTTATATTATTTTAGGACTTGAAAATAATATAACTCACCAAAATACCCAAAATTATAATACAAAATATTACCAAAATTCCAAGAAAATGAATATATAATTTATACCCAAATATTGGACAAACCGAATAAGGACTATGGACTATATATATATATATATATATATTCCAGAATTAAACTCGTATATATTTTGACAAATGAGTTAAACGGTATTTTGTAAACCGAAGAAACAGAAAATATGATTTTTACAAGTATTACATGATATATCATATTTTATCAAGTAGAAAATATATATTATTTTTGAGTGGAGAAAAATATATATTTTTTCTTGAACAATTAGGAGATGTATTATTTTTGAAGACAATATATATTTTCTTAAACAAAGTAAGAATATATTATTCTTGGGTAAAAATTAGAAATATATATTTTCTGAGGCTAATCTTAAAAATATATATTATTTTTGAGGTTTATATAAAAGTATATTTATTATTGCCAAGTAAAGCTTATAGATATTTTTCTATAAAGGTTCTCTTAAAATATGAATATTTTAAGAATACAAAGTTGGTGATTTTTAGTTGTCTAAAAATAATATTCTGGAATATTAAATACAAGTTAAGTATAAAATACTTTATATATATATATATATATATATATATGAGAAAATACGTATCTTCATACGTATAAATACACACTGGAATACACCACCAATACTTGATAAAATACCGTATAGAAATACACAAGTACATGCATACCCATACTTGGGAAAAAAATTTATGAAAGGAATACATAATGAACTAAGTTAAAAATATATTATTTTTAACAATATTCCAAATTAGAATAAATGTAATTTAAGTTAAAATATTCCTATTTTAACAAATACTTATATAATTTGGAATTATATAATGTACATCCAACTTATAACTCAAAGTACGCCAAGAATTCCAAAATAAGTCTTAATAAATGAATAAGACTGAGAGTCATTACACGACCTAAACATCTAATAAAACATGGAACGTGTGTAGATAGTTGTACGACTCCTAGAAGGACCTTTGAGTATACGAGGTAGCAGGACGCAAACTTGTGAGTTCATGTCCCCTTTTTTCTCTTAACTGTTTTCAAATTTATAACTCTCGGGGATGAAATACATGTCAACATGGGTATGATTTGGCTATGAAATGAACTATTAGATCATGTGAGCATAGGCAGAAACTGAAATGCCAATAACTCTCATAAAAATCATGGACAAGGGTTAGATCTAACGGGTACGACCGAGCCCCACTCATGGTCCCAATGTGACCACTTAGAGTGCTATTGTGTCCCAGTCGAGGTGATTCGGCAACGGTCAAGGTGATTTGATACAGTCAAGGGGATTTGACATAGTCAAGGTGATTTGACACAATTGAGGGGATTCGACACAGGCGAGGGGATTCGACACTAATAATAGTCTACTCAGGTTGATTACTCCCTATGTCTTCACATACATTAATGTCCTTGCAAAACTTTAATTGATCTGTTCATAGACGCTTTTCATACATGATTTGAAATGAGTCTCTCAAATGTTTACAAGTTTATCAGTACTTATATAAAACGCATGAACTCGCTCAACTTTTGTTGATGTTTTCAAAATTACATGTATTTCAGGAAACAAGTTAGATCTTGGGCGCTGGTGTTGTTTCGGGATGTAAATTTCAAGTTTAGATGTCATCCACTTTTGTTGGTTTGTAACTTAATCAGAGGTTGTGTTGTTTGAAACTTAAATGACTGGTGTTTGTAATGTTTTGACTTTATGAATGAATGAACACCATTTTAATCATATAGTTGTTTATTATAATCGAATGCAATGAGAACCGATCAAGTCACACGCATACACTTCTGCAAAAGTCAGGGTGTGACAGTTTGGTATCAGAGCCTCGATGGTAGTGAACTAGGATTCCTTCTCGAGTCTAGACTACATTCACTAGGATTCTCTCACGAAGACATTTTTACAAAAAAGTTTTTCATTGTATTTATGAAAGCGCCAAGATCCATGAGTCAAACATAATTTTTTTTAAAGAAAGACAAAGTAAGGACATTAGTAGGGAGGAGAATACCCCAATTAAATTACCAATTAAGGTATAGTCTACGTGAGATAGACTTACCAAAGATGAAATGACCCCCCCCCCCCCCCCGAAAGGACAAAAAAGAGTTATATGTGACATGATGCATTTATTTGCCTGTTTATACTAAGTAACGTATTTATTCATTAATAAATATGCGTATAAGTGTATGGAATAATTATTAACGTGAACGAGATACCTTCGACTTCGAATTCCATTATTGTTCTTGACTTGCACAATGAGACTATCGACCTCGCGTTTATTGCGGAGCTCATGGCTGAAGTGATTACCAAACGAGACCCTGAGCTTGCTTCCGTAGAAGATGGTTGTTCTTCCCTCTCGAATGCGATGGTGCCTGACTATGGTAGTGATGGCGAGGCGGAGGAGGCAACGTTGGTCAACACCCTCATCAATGGGACGAGGTCCCTTTGCGAAACAAGATTGACGACACTCTTGTCCAGACAAGGAAGATGAGGTACTCATCTTGAAGGTTCCCCTCCAACTACTAGGAATTCTCCTTATTCCTATTATGTCTAACCATTGTGCCTATTCGCGTGTAACGATAACGAATGATAGCGCGTGGACCACCGCAATGGTCCATTCCATGTCGGAGGTATAAGGACAGTAGTGTCCCCTCTATGGTTGATCATCTGCTTTGAACGAGGGGAAATTAAGGTGACCATGCAAGACAATTTATTATTACGGGGGCCCACATAATAACGACTTGTAGTGCATGGAAATCCTGGTGGACTCTGCGGGTCAAGCCAATGATCACCACCCATTCGAAACTTCTAAGCGTTCACACCTCCATCTAATGGAATAATACTGAGGTAGTTGCTATAACGCTCTGTAAGGTAGGAAGTCTGTCTTTGCTTACTTCGTGCCTAACACTTCAACCCTGTAATACGAGTCATTTGGGAACCGATATCTAAGCAACTGAAGATGGCTAACACTCAGGAAAGATTAAGTAACTCTACACTCTCTATCCCATAAAGCACCCCATCGTTTGGGTAGTGCATTCGCGCCTTAGAAAAACCGCTCTACAATTGCTACAAGGTACTATTCGGTTTCGAGGAAGAAGTCACGTACCCTCACGACCTTATCTCAACATTTTCACTATCACCCCCTATACGGGGTAGAAATACATAACCCTCATCCCTTGGGAAGTATACCTGTTTCTGTAAAACTGAAGACCTAAGAAGACCAATGTAGAAGGAAAATAACTACTACTTTCATATTATGGAACTTGTATGACCGAGGTGATGTAACCTCAAGTTCATTTTGTTTTCCTCTGTTAAAAACAATAAGTCAAGTTGTCAAGCATATATGAAAGCTCAGTGGTTGTTTTCTTACTTATACATTGTTGATTATATATGCATGTGATGTTAGGTGATTACATGTTTACTTGTGGTGATGTATACCTCATAGACATTTGTTGGTGAATGTTGTCTAACCTACCCAATACCTTTTTGCCAGAAGAAAATGCCACCCAGATGTGACAAAGACACTAATACGTTACCAAGGACATAAGCCGATCTGCAAGAACGCATCTCACAAGCTATTGCCCAGCACGAGGCCAACCGCTCTGAGCATAGCGGTGGTACCTCTGGAAATAACCCCCCCAATCGGATGTACCTATAAGCAGTTCTTGGATTGCAAGCCCCTTAACTTCGATGGCACTAGGGTGCTGTTGCCTTCGTACGCTGGGTAGAGAAAACTGACTCTGTATTGAGGATGAGCAAGTATGCTCCAGAACAAAGGGTTACATATATTTTTGGGTTGTTTCTGGACGGAGCGCTTTCATGGTGGAACCTCCAAGTCCAGA
The DNA here is from genome assembly GCA_030545235.1 of Helianthus tuberosus. Lineage (NCBI taxonomy): Eukaryota > Viridiplantae > Streptophyta > Magnoliopsida > Asterales > Asteraceae > Helianthus > Helianthus tuberosus. The sequence continues at coordinate 73,757,504 of CM060414.1, forward strand.
CACTGGGCGAAACTGCTGCATACGCATTAACATGGGATGAGCTAAAAGAGTTAATGCATAAGAAGTACTGCTCACGGGCTGAGATTCAGAAACTTGAGACAGAATTCTGGAACTTAAAGATGGATGGTCCGAAAATAGCCGAGTACATCCAGCGCTTCCATGATTTATCAAGGGTCGTTCCCTATCTTCTCAAGCTGAAATTCAAGAGAATCGAGCGGTTCATTTGGGGACTTGCGCCTCAAATCCTAAGCATGGTTACTGCCGCAAAGCCTCCAACCATCGCGGAGGCTATTGATTTGAGTGTTACGCTTACTGAAGAAGCTCTTCGAATGGGATGTTTCGGAATTCGAGACAAACAAGAAGGAGACTCACGTGGAGTCTTCAGGCAACAACAAAAGAAATTTTTCAAACCTGAAGAAAGGCACCCAAGTCAGTTATGACAAATCTAATGCAAACAAACGAAGGGAAGCGAACCCGCCTCATGGCATGAAAGCTTACGGAGCCACTAATAAGGCCGGTGGAAAGGTATATTTGGGGACTAAGCCGAGGTGTGATGAATGCAAGTTTCACCATGAAGGTCGATGTCTGAGGCCTAAGTGTGACAGGTGTGGAAAAGAAGGACACAACAAGGATGCCTGTTGCGAGAAATACCCAAACAAGGAGGAAATGATAACTACAACCAGGACGGAAACGATAATGGTAGAGTTCCTGGTTGCTTCAACTGTGGCGACGTGGGGCACTTTAGGAAGGGTTGCCCTAGGAAGAACCAAGCAAGGAAGAATCTTCTCGATCGGAGCTCGTGAAGCACGCCAGGATCCAAATGCGGTTACGGGTATGTTCCCTATTAACCAACACTATGCATCCATTTTGATTTATACTGGCGCCGACTTTAGCTTGTATCTATAGAACTTAAGAACCTACTTGGTCTAGAAGCAAGTAAGCTAGATACCCCCCCCCCCCCTATTCAATAGAGTTAGCAAATAGGTAGTTAGTTAAAAAGGATGAAGTTATTAAAGATTGAACTTTGGAACTTGGAGAGCGGGAATTTTGTATTGAGCCCTTACCTGTTGATTTGGGAAGTTATGATGTTGTAGTCAGCATGGATTGGCTATCTAAGAGTAGAGCCGAAGTTGGTGTCATGAGAAAATCATTCACATCCCTCTTGCGAATGATGAAACACTTAGTCCACAACCTTCATGCAGTTGATGCGAGGGCGCAAGGCCTATAAGGCGGTGGATGGAGGCATCCCACTTTGGTCATAAAGGCACAGAAGTGCCTCCAGATAGGGTTGCATAGCCTTCCTTTCTCATATGGTCGATAAGGAGACTAAGGAGCCGGAGCTAGAAGACATCCCCGTTATGAAGGAAATTCCAGAAGTCTTTTCCGAAGACTTGCCTGGGTTACCTCCACAGCTACGAGTGGAGTTTAGAATAAACCTAGTGCCGGGAGCGGCACCCGTGGCGAAGGCACCTTACCGAATAGCTCCGTTCAAGGTACAAGGACTAATGACTCGACTACAAGAACTGCTAGAACGAAGGATTCATCAGACCAAGCTTCTCGCCTTGGGGAGCTCCAATACTATTCGTTAAGAAGAAAGATGACAGTTTCCGTTTGTGCATCGACTTCAGGGAATCAAATAAGTTAGCCATTAAGACTTGGTATCCTTTGCTGAGGATTGATGAATTGTTCGACCAATTACAAGGCTCTAGTTACTACTCGAAGATCGAATTGAGGTCAGGATATCCTCAACTGCAAATACAAGAAGGAAGTACCCCTAAAACAGCCTTCAGGACTCGTTATGGACACTACAAGTTCCTTGTCATGCGTTTGGTTAAATGAATGTGCCAGCAGTGTTCATGGACCTCATGATTCGGACATGCAAGCCATATCTGAATAAGTTTGTGATTATATGTCACACCCTGACCACGTAAAACAAAAAATCACGGCGGAAATGTCGGGGAGTAGAGTAACAGAATCAATGTTTCATAATACATGGTAATTGAAATCTTGTTTTATTGAATTAAAATGTTTACATTGACTAGGAATTTAAGAAGCATAACATGAATTAAACTGTCTTTCTTAGTTTTAAGTCACTAAGGCCTCGTCCTTCCTATGTTTGCATCATGATCATCTAACAACAGTACCTGAAAACACATGTGAAAGTAGGTACGTCAGCATAAAAATGCTTGTGAGATACATAGGTTTTGTTGAAGCAGGATTCATGACTTGTAAATTAAAAAGAAATGTTTAACAAAAAGTTAGTCATGAATCTTGTAAAAAGTTTTCTTTTATAAATCATACGAAAATCAATATGGAATTCAAATGATATTAAAGAAAAGTGCATGGTTAACTGAATAACCAAGTAAAATGAGTTTGTATACAATATGTTGTTTGAAAACCAATGTCTTGTGAAAATATGTCATTTGTATAAAATGTATTATGTCTTTGTTGAAATGATTTAGATAACGCTACGATATGTAATATCATAAAAGCACTTATATGTAGGAAGTACCAGCGGCGTATCCACCATGCTTTTATCATGTTACACATGCCTCGTTATTTAAATTACTTACAAAATAAACACCAAAATGTCTTGTTTTAACCAATGTCAAATGTTTATGTGTAAACAAAGTCTATTGTCAAATGTAAGTCATGTATAGTATAATCAAACAGTTATGTATGGCAAGCGAAAAGTATCAACTTAAACCATAAGTATAATGTAAATGTGTAATAAAATGTATGTATGGTGAATAAAAGTATTTACTCTACCCCATAAGTAAAATGTACAAAACAATGTATTTGATATAAATCATAGTTTAAGTCAAAAGTTATGTTATGAAAAATCCATGCCTTACTGATACAAAAATCTATATGGTAATGTTAAACGTATACATTCAAGCCATGAGGCTGAAAGACAAACCCTTAACAAGTTAAAGGTTCATCAATATGTTTTCGGATTCTGTCATTCCTTACGTCAAAACAAACCTAGGATTCCAGGAATGGGAGTTGTCAAGTCCTATGGTACCACTACATACTACCGAGCGGCGTGATCAATGTTAATGAACATATTTTAGTCTCGTTAAACAAACCAAATGTCATACCAAATGTAACCATGTTATGTGAAAACAACGTACTAAGTATGCTAAGTAAACATACAAAGCAGAAATGTCATGTAAATCAATGTGCCCATATGCTGAGTAAACATATGCAACAGAAATGTAATGTAAATCAATGTGTCCATATGCTGAGTAAACATATGCAACAAATATGTTTATGAAATCAATGTGCTAGCTTGCTAAGTCAACATACATAGCAAAGCATAAATGAAATCATGTACTATATGCGTACTAATGAACATAGCAAGTATATGTCATGAAAGCACGAAAAGCACGAAAGTAACAAGTAGGCAAATGTGTTTCACCCCAAAATACTTGAAAACAGTAAAAGAGGGGACTATGTACTCACTTGATATTGCTTAGTAGTCTTGAAATATCAATCAAATAACGTTTGAGGGATCACGGAATCAATCGGCACCTAATATAGGTAACTACGTTAATAAACCAGACCTAAATCGGAAGATCGGATAAAATGAGGTTTCGTAAACCAAATGAGTATTGGAACCCATATAATGTGGTTTAACAAATCCTACATTCTAAATCGGAACCTATCCTAAGTGCTTACGACCCGTTACGACCCATTAAGGTAGCTTACACTACTTTAATGCGTCGTTCACGCAAATGCGCGTTCGAGACGCCTAACTAGTCCTATGACAAGTATTATATGCCTTAACATGTCTAATAACATTGCCTAATCAGTTAAGATGTCAAAATTTAGGTTACATATGCTTAAAATGAAATTATGAGTAAAAAGGGCATTTTGGTCATTTTCCTAAGGCATATAAACTACCTATCATACAACTAATTAAACTAAGTGACCATAAGGTATAACCTCGGAAGGTTATTCCCTATATAACTATGGTAACAAATATGCTTGGTCGGATCCTAACGATCGACCAAATGGGTCGGGTTTGAAAGTCTAAGCGAAGGTTTAGACCGCTTGACTTACGACCCAAAACAAGCACTAGACTAAAAGTGACGAGTTAAACATGTTAAAACATGTTTAACTAAGTTAGAAAACAAGTTTGATATCAAAACAAAGGGTTTTGATACCCAAAAATAGTTTCGTTGCAAAATACACATAAACACGTATTTTGACCGAAACTTTGACTCGTCACTTCGACTAATCAACGTGGTAATCAGTAGGTATAGTCACAAGGGACTATAATCATCGTGATTACGCTCACGTTGCAAAGTTCAAACGAACATAGTGTTGACCAATTCATGGTCAAAGTAGAAAGTCAAACATTGTTTGACTTTCATGCTTGAAAAGCATAAAAGCATGTAAGAAGCTTACAAAAGGTCCAGACCTTGAAGATTTGAACTCAAAATACTCAGGTATGAAGCTTCACAAGGGAGAGCTTCAACTTAGAGCAAAATTGAGATCAAATGGGCAAGTTGGAATGAATGAAATTGGTGGTTATTTATAGATTTTCAAGAATCGTTAGGATCGTTCCTCAAAATTTGAGCTTTGATCTTGTCCATCCATGTGTTGCACATGGTTTTGAATACTATGGGACCTCAAAAACAAGTTCATTGTATTGAAAAAGTTACATAAAAGACCCTGAAATTCAAGCTGGTTGCTGAAAACTGAATTTCTGTCAACATGAACCCGTCGTGTCGCGCCACGGCAAGGGGGGGGGGGGTAACCTGTCGTGCGACGCCACCACTTATCTGAGCCAGAAAGTTTCAAATATTGGCAAGAATGGTCCCTGTAGCATGTTTAAGCCATTTTTGATTCGTTTAAGCCACGTTAACCCATTTTTAAGGCTCAATAATGAAGTTTAAATTTAGGAGACATGAAATATGCTTGGAAGTATCACGGATGTCGGTTCGTTTGGTCGTACGATCACGTTGTTCGGTTAATTACGACGAAACACGAATGGAAGCGAAGAGCGACCCAAATTACGCGACGAATGAAATTTTAGCATTCCAATCACTAAAATAAAATATTTTAATGATTGAAAAATTTTTTGGATGTCCGGATATGTTCAGAACGTAAGATATGCGCGTAAATGCAAACTTATGCACTTTTTGATGCTTTTAGTCCCAGATTGACCAAATAAGTTTATTTTTGCACACCGAACCCCTCAAAGCCTATTTCTAAGCTATGTGAAGGATATTTATGGTATGTTTAACTTATGATCATGTTTCGGAATGTTCGTTACTATACGGATCGGCAGACTTTCGCAGTTTGTCGCAAATAGTCCATGCGATCGAATAAACTTGATTTTGCCATACCAAACCCTTTAAAACTTATTCCTAAGTTATGTAAAGGTTATTAAGGTATGTTAAGAATATGTTGATGTTCTGGAGTTTTTGTTGCGTTAAACTGATTATGTTTACGCATCAGTTTGCGTATAACCGTCTAGAAAGCGATAAAGTTTGAAATTGAACAAAAATCAAAACGTATAAAAATGTCGAACATAAATAAACAAACATTGGGATCAAATCACATTTTTTTATTGATAAATGAACTATTCAGAGTTTATATAATGATTACAAGCACAAATGTCACAGTCTCCCCAGCTTGAGGAAATTTCGTCCTGAAATTTATTTATAGGAAACTTGTGAGAGTAGACGTTGATATTTCGCTTTCAAGTAAATCCTCCGTTCCCTAAGTAGAATCTATGGGTCACGTTTGGATTTCCAACAAGCTTTTGTTATTTGTATCAGTCTGTTATTTATAGGGAAGGGTTTAGATCCTAGGATTTAAACTCCATTCTGATGAGTTGGTGTATGGGTGTACGAAACCTCAAGAGTACCATGAAATTGTCAAAATGATGTCCTTGCTGAAGTAAAATGTAAAGTGCGTGTGAATTCAACAAGAACTTGAAGTTTCGAACAATGGATAGAGAGAATGTTTCTTATGAAGATTATTATAGGAAAGTGATGTGTACTCGAAACGATAAATCGGAGAGATAAAACATCATTGGTCAAGGTCCTGAACTTCTAGTAATTTAAATAACGTCATGTTTGCAATGTAATAAGGGACACTTATATATATATATATATATATATATATATATATATATATATATATATATATATATACATAAGCGCCATCGGTGTATCCACCGTGTCCCCATTACATTGTTCACGTTTCATTATTCTTATCACTATAGGTTCTTACACATGACAAAACTTGATGTGGTTTCTGTGCACTGAATTCCATAATTATTTATGCATCCATAATTACGTAATTCCTTGCACAGTCTGCACAGTACATTTTATAATGTGTAGGGGAAGAAAATAAAACATGTGATGACTGTGACTGGACCACTATAGGGTCCTTTTAATTAGATCAACAAATGATCTCTTTAAATAGACCACCAAGGAGTCTTTTCAGCTACATCATCACATAACATCTTTAACTAGATTGACGATCAATCTTTTTAACTAGACCACCCAAGGGGTCTCTTTTAATCTTGGAATAGTACTTTATAATCCAAGGGTCTTAACTATTACATAGAAGCTCGTTAAGGATTTAAGGTAATACCTTTGGATATCCTACTATGAATCCCTCATGTGAGGATATGGGAGATTCTACGAGGATTTGGATAATGAATATTCGGATTACACAAAAACACATAAACACATAATCACATAATTGTTTAACTTGGTTTTCAATTCGTTATTAACTTGTTATAAATTTGTTGTTAATCTGTACATGTGTATTTAAAGTACATCAAGAATCCAATCCATGGACTTCAATTAGTACTTTAAACATTCTCAAGAATCTAGCTATGAAGATAGGGAGATCTTATAGGAATTTGGCTTTGTCCATATTGAATCATAATATACGTATTAAAGCATACAAGGAATCCAACTAAGGACTCTGATTTTGCGCTATAAGCATCCACAAGGATCTAATCATGAAGACAGGAAGATCCTATAAGGATTTTGAAATTCGTATAGCGGGAGATGTTTCGAAATCTTGTACTAGACGTGCTTAAGTCAATACATGAGGTAAAGTGTTCATGAAGTTAAGGTGCTAGATATGCCAAGACGACATATGAAGCAGAATTTGGAGGTCGTGTACTACATACGTTAAGTCAACATACGAGCAGAGTGTTCTTTGAAAACTATGCATGGGGTTCTTTAGAAATGTGTTTAATGTTTTTGAAACCTTACGTAATACTTTTGAAATCATATGGTAGGTGTATTAAGTAAATATGTTTATAAAATGTTTTAAGATCATGTGAGATGGTTTTGAAATCATGTATAAGGTTTTTTTTTTTTGAAAACATGGATAATGTTTTTGGAATTATGCACTTGGTATATTTAGTAAATATACTATGTTAAAATGTTTTGAAATCATATGAAATGTCTTTGAAATCATGAAGGATGTTTTGAAAACATATATTATGCATGTTGTTATGAAAACCAGAATATAATGGTATGTACATATCGTATGAGATTATTGAAGGACTTATGAAAAGTATCCTTAGATATCCAAGCAAGGATTTAAAGTGGTACTTTGGGTATTCGTCCAGAGTTGTAACTTGTACCTTGTACTTCGTTTCTTAGAAAGAAACGAGTACTTAGGATTTTTGGAGATTGCGGGTGATCACATGAATGGGAGAACTATAATGTGACATATGTTCTTGTAATCATTGTATAAACTCTAATCAGTTCAATTATCAATAAAACGAAGTGATTTGATCCCAATGTTTGTTTATTTTTGTTTGACATTTTTGCACGTTTCGATTTTGTTCAATTTCAAACTCTATTTCGCTTTCTGGAAAGTTATACGCAAACTGATGCGTAAACGTAATCAGTTTAATGTGACAAACACTCTGGAACATCAATATATACTTAACATACCTTAAATAACTTTTACATAACTTAGAAATAAGTTTTAAAGGGTTTGGTATGGCAAATTCAAGTTTATTCGATCGCAGGGATTATTTGTGTCAAACTACGAATCTATGCCGATTCGTATGATAACGGACATTCCGGAACATGATCATAAGTTAAAAATACCCTAAATATCCTTCACATAGCTTAGAAATAGGCTTTGAGGGGTTCGGTGTGCAAAAATAAACTTTTTGGTCAATCAGGGAATAAAAGCGTCAAAAAGTGCATAAGTTTGCATTTTCGCGCATATCTTACGTTCCGAATATATCCGGACATCCAAAAATTTTTGTAATCATTAAAATATTTTATTTTAGTGATCGGCATGCTAAAATTCCATTCGTCGCGTAATTTGGATCGTTTTTCGCGTCCGTTCGTGTTTCGTCGTAATTAACCGAACAACGCAGTCGTACGACCAAACGAACCGACATCCGAGATGTTTTTGAGCATGTTTCAGGTTCTCTAAACTTTAACTTCATTATAGAGCCTTGAAATGAGGTTAACAGGGCTTAAACGTGTCAAAAAACGCATCGAAAAGCAAGTTTTGCACATTCAGGGACCAAAACTGACATTTTCTGAAAGTCAGTCTAGGCAGAGCGTGTAAGAGGAGACCCTCTCTTACGCGGGGCACGACATCTGCCCAGATCAGAAACTCAGTTTTCTGATTTCAGCAGCTGGTTTCTGGTTTTGGACATGGTTTCTTGCAATCTTTGAGCTTGTTTTAAGCACCCATAGGTTTGTAAATCAGTGGGCACACATGGAGGGCCAAGATCGAAGCTCATAATCCAAGAAATGATCTTAACGGTTTTGGAAATCCTATATAAACCCATCATGATTCATTGCAATCCTCACACCTTGATTCAATTTCTGCTCTAAGTTGGAGTTTCCACACTTCATACCTGAGCAACTTGAATCAAATCTCCATTGCTTGGCCCTCTTGTAAGTTTCTTTCATGCTTTTATGCGTTTTTAAGCACGAAATTCAAACAGTGTTTGACTTTATGCTTTGACCAGTCAATGGTCAACACGAAGTTCGTTTGAACTTCGTAACGTGAGCGTAATCACGATGGTCATAGTCCCTTGTGACTATACCTACTGATTACCACGTATTTAGGCATAGTGACGAGTCATAGTTTCGTTCAAAATGCGTATTTATGTGTATTTTGCAACCAAACTATTCCTAGGTATCAAAACCCTTTGTTTTGATATCAAAATTATTTTCAACCTTCGTTAAACATGTTTTAACATGTTTAACTCGTCACTTTTAGTTTAGTGCTTATATAGGGTCGTAAGATAAGCGGTCTAAACAACCGCTTAGACGTTCGAACCCGACCCGTTTGGTCGATCATTAGGATCCGACCAAACATGTTTTGTGACCATAGATTTATAGGGAAGAACCTTCCGAGGTTATACCTTATGGTCACTTCGTTTAGTTAATTGTATGATAGGTAGTTTATATGCCTTAGGAAAATGACCAAAATGCCCTTTTTGCGCATAAATTCATTTTAAGCATATGTAACCTAAATTTTTACATCTAAATTGATTAGGTAACATTATTAGACATGTTAAGGCATATAATACTTATCATAGGACTAGTTAGGCGGTCCGAACGCGTTTTACGCGAACGACAATAGCGTAGGCTACCTAAACGGGTCATAATGGGTCATAAGCACTTAGAATAGGTTCTGATTCAGAATGTAGGATTTGTTAAACCATATTACATGAGTTCCAACACTCATTTGGTTTACGAAACCTCATTTTATCCGATCTTCCGATTTAGGTCCGGTTTATTAACATAGTTACCTATATTTGGTGCCGATTGATTTCGTGATCCTTCTAGCTTTGTTTGGTTGTTATTACAAGACTTCTAAGCATTATCAAGTGAGTACATAGACCCCTATTTTACTGTTTTCAAATATTTTGGGGTAAAACACATGTGCCTACTTGTTACTTTCATGCTTTTCATGCTTTTATAACATATGCTTGCTATGTTCGTATAGTACACATATAGTACATGATTTCATCCATGTTTTTGCTAGGTAAATTTTAATTAACATGCTAGTACATTGATTTCATAAACGCATTTGTTTCATATATTCATTTCAGCATATGTACACATTGATTTACATCATATTCATGCTATGTATGTTCATTTTTGCATACTTGGTACATTGTTTTCACATAACATGCTTACATTTGGTATGACATTTGGTTTCTTTAACGGGACAAAAGTACGTTCATTAACATTGGCCATGCCGCTCGGTAGTAAGTAGTGATACCATGGAAATTGACAACTCCCATTTCTGGCTTCCTAGGTTTGTTTGGAAGTAGGAAATGACTGAATTCGATATTCATAATTTTTGATAAACCTTTACTTTGTTTAAGGGTTTGTCTCCACAGTCGCAAGGCTTGAATGTATGCGTTTTAACATTACCGCATAGATGTTTGTATCAATAAAGTATTAATTTTACAAAACATAACTTTTGATTTAAACTATGATTTATTCAAATACATTGTTTTGTACATTTTACATATGGTTTGAGTAGATACATTTTATTTTCCATACATAACATTTGATTATACATGAACATGATTTACATTTGGCATTTGACATTGTTTACACATAAACATTTCAACACTAGTTTAAACAAGACATTTTTGGTGGTTTGATTGGGTAAGTGATTTAAATAACGAGGCGTGTGTAATATGATAAAAGCATGGTGGTTACGCCGTTGGTACTTCCTATATATAAGTGCTTTTATGATATTACATATCGTAGCGTTATTTAAACCATTTCAATTTAGACATATTACATTTTACAAAAAGAACACAACTTCACAAAACATTGTTTTACAAACAACATATCTTTTACAAATTCATTTTACTTGGTTATTTATTTAACCACACATCTTTCTTTTATATCATCCAATTTCTTATCGATTTTCCTTATGATTTACAAAGGAAAACACTTTACAAGGTTCATGACTAGCTTTTGTTAAACAATTCTTTAAAAACTTACAAGTCATGAATCTTAAATCAATAAACCTATGTATCTCACAAGCAATTATATGCTGATGTACCTATTTTCACATGTGTTTTCAGGAGCTGATGCATAGGAACGATCAAGATACACTTAGGCGGACCTGTGCCTTAGTGACAAAAAATGAAGCTAGAATAGTTTAATTACGTTATGTACTCTTTGTTTCCCTTGTTTTTCAAGACAATGTAACTATTTTGTTAATAAATAAAACAAAACTTTAAATACCATCGTTGTGAAACAATAATTCTGTTGCTCGACTCTCCGACGTTTCCGCCGCGGTTTGTTGTTTTACGCGGTCGGGGTGTGACAGAAGAGTTGGTATCAGAGCCAATGGTTATTGGCAATTAGGTTATTAGTAATGCTTTGACCTAGACTATAACTTTTCTAGGACCCCAACGCAAGTTATCTTGTTTTTAGATCTTAAAACATACACGTCACCTCTCTTTAGGTGATTACCAAAACAAGAACACAATTTTCCAAAACGATTTTTGAAAATCAATCATCTATTCTTAGATGATTTGTTATAAGGTTTTGAACCCTCCAATTTTCCAAAACGATTTTGAAACTTCAATCATCCATTCTTGAATGATTCTTTTGGCTTAATGCCTTCTAAGTTTTCAAAATCTCGTCAAAGTTTTGGGTCTAAATAGTGTGAACACATGCAATCTGGAAGGGTGGATGCATGTATCTCGAGTTTTCTGTCTAGGCTAGAGTGTTCATACAAATCCACATAATCGGACCAGTCACTCTTACCTGGGAACTCTTGGGGTGAGTGTCCACTTATAGGCTAAAGCATGTCTTCGCGATACATTATTTTTGACCCATTTACTTTGATTAGTCACTGTGTGTCGTTTATTTGCTTTGTGGTACGAACGAATGACCACCATCCATGCTTTTTGTCGATTTTTGTATCATTTCATTTTCATCTAATCATCTCACTCGTTTTCTCTCATGTTTCTTCTTTTAGAATGCCTCCTCGACGCGACAATCAGATACCTAATGCCGAACTGGCAGCAATCATTACGCAACAAATGGTTGCTGCACTCCCAAACATTATTGCTCAAGTAAACCAAGCCAACAATAACCATAATGCTCCATGCAACTTTAAAAGTTTCAATTCGGCTAAACCGCTCAAGTTCAGTGGTTCCGAGGGAGCAACTGGGCTCCTATAGGGGTTTGAGAGCATTGAGAGCACTTTTCGTCATGTTCAGTGTCCTGAAAACCGCAAAGTAGAGTTCGCTTCTAGTGTGTTTCAAAAGAGGGCTCTTACCTGGTGGAATGGAGTCATGAGGGATCGTGGTGCTAATGTCGCTTTGGGTCAGACTTGGGAAGAGCTTAGGGCTCTTATGATGAGGGAATTCTGTCCTCGTCATGAACAGAGGGCGTTGGTCAGACTTGTTATGCCCCACAATGGTTACCCCACTCGAGAAAGCTATCGAAAGGTATGTCGATGGTTTACCTGACCCCGTGCAAGACATCGTCACTTGTAGCAACCCTACCACAGTTCGTCAGGCAATCGAGTTAGCTGCGACTTTGACTGAGTCACAAATCAGAAAGCGTAAGTTACACAGGAAAGGTGACAAGGATAAGAAACAATCGTCTGTTAAGGGTGAGAACAAGAAGAGTAAGAAATCTGGTTCTTTGAAAGGGTCAAGGAAGCGCAAGGCTTCCCAAAACTTCGCCGTTACAGCACAGGCCAACCAGGCAGCTCCCAACCAACCCGCACAACCACTCGCAAAGAGATAATATGCTGGTAAAGTACCATTGTGCAATAGGTGTAATAGTCACCATCAACAGCAAGTTCAGTGTCATTTCTGTGCTAACTGTGGAAAATCGGGTCATCTTATCGATGTTTGTCGTCTTGCTCCAAATCAAGCCGCACATAACCCAAGAAAGCAAGCTGCTCAACCACCTGCTCAACAGCAAGCTCAAGCTGCACGACCTCACTATCCTCCTGGTTCTGTCACACCCCGATATTTCCATGTATTACCGGTGGGCCCGGTGGGGAGTACCGTGACGTAGTTGATATCATCATAGTCAAACAACACAATATTAAATGCATAGCGGAAGCAAATGATAAATATATTACAATACGATATAAAGTAATATCAAAGTATTACAAACAGAAAGTAAAGGATCCACAGGCGGATCGAAAATAAAATGAAACATTGTTCAACAGACTTTAGGCATCTAAGCTTGCGAGACTCTTTATTGATGCTAGGAGTAGCCAGCCTATTCCGATTAGTACCTGCACTTAGCCTTTTTGGAAAATACGTCAGTTACACTGGTAAATACAATTTAACTGACTCATTTTGAAAATGTTTAAGAAAATTGATTTGAGTGCAAACGGCACAAAACTTTTTATTACTTGGGATAATTATTTGTATATAATATTTGTAACAGAATTACATGTTTCTTATATGTTTAGTAGCCCGGTCTGTATACCGGGTTTAGGATTAATAGACACACCAAAGGCATAATGCCCACAAGGTTGACTCCTTTAAGTGGATTACCAGTTTTTACATATGCAGCTGTCAGGTGTACGCCTACACCTCGTGCTTAGGTCGTGGCCATTTCATGAATGATGCCAAGGATATCCGGGACATGGTCATTAACCTCCCAAAGGTTTTAAGCAAACAAAACAATTTAAATAGGTCATATCAAATAAATTAACCTTCATACCATTAAAAATTCAATGCCCGACCAAGCGGTATTTGTATATACCGTAACCCAAGCCCGTATAGGGAAAATAAGTTAAAAGTATTTACCCGAGCTAAATATAAATTCAATCCCAGCCGTATATCAAATCAGCAAGTACAGATAGCTTTTACTGAGCTCCTAAATCTGGAACGAAGGTTTTTAATAACCTATTAGAATCCTAACGGGTCTTAATTAAGCCTATGCTTAGACCGGTTAGTTTTAAAGGAGGATACGGTTCGAAAAGTATGATAAAGCAAAGACCGGTTTAGAATGTGGTTTTGACCCAACAAGCTTGGATACTTGTTTAATATTGGTAAAGTAAACACATTCTAGATTTTGAGATGAAAATGACTGGGTTTAACCCGTTTCAGCTAATTTATGCAAACTAGTTACATATGCCGATCCAAACTCGAAAAGTGTGTTACGGGTAACCAAAAGAGTCATATACAGGTTTCCTAAGTTAATATGCCTTAAATATGTTGTGATATCAGTAGGATACCTTCCATTATGCCCAAAATGAACTTAAAACCAATTTATGCCCCGTAGGGGTATTTTGGTCATTTAAAAGGTTATAAAAGAGGTTTAATATAAATCTGAGTTTCAGGTCTGATTTAATCAGTAAAAAATACTTAATTTAATAAGTTATATCAGTAGGGTATTACACATATGTGAATTTTATCATTTATAACCAAACTATGCACCGAAGGGGCATTTTGGTAATTTCACATAAGGTTTAAAGGTCAAATTTGGAAATCTGGGTTTAAAAATTTTGCTTACTGTTAAAATATAAAAATTTACTGAATATATCAGTAGGCATTAACCCTTATATGTTTAAAATAGTTTTGATACATACTATGCGTTAAAAACGTTTAAAAAGGCGATTTGGAGCCATTTCCGGGTTTTCAAAGGAAAGCTGATATTTTTATAATTCCAGAAGGCTCAAAATAATTTATTTATCATATTAGATCAGTATCAAAAGGTTTGGGTTCAAAATGTTTTATAAAACTCATTTTATAGGCCAAAAGGGCAAAACCGACAATAACCGAATCAAAGGTATAACTCTATGTTATGCTCAGCCTAAAAATAAATAAAAATCTTAAAAAATCCCAAAATATTATTTTACATCAGTGGGTAAAAAGTTCGGTATCAAAAATTGGTTTTAGATAGGCTTTATGCTAATTACGCCGTTTAATTAATAAAAAACTTTCTAATTATGCTATTGAGCATAACTCCTAATCTAGACCTCAAACTGATGTCAAATTTTAGGAACAAGTTTATAAATCAGTAATAAAGATTATTGTCCTCTCACATTTTCAAAATTCTTGTTTTAGGGTCAAAAGGGCATAATGGTCAACATTTAAGCATATAACGGAAACATGTAAATGAATAGGATAACTAAGGATCCAAGTTGTATAACCTCAGAGGGTTATACTAACCCATAACATGATCCTAAAGGAATCCTAAGGCATATCTAAACTAAGTTAAATCGGGTCAGAACTGAAAGTCAAAGCAAAAGTCTACTTTTGCGACTTTCGGTTGCGAACCGACCCTAAACTTGAAATTGTCGGGTTGAACATGCTTAGACATGTTCTTATACTTATTACCAAGTTATACAAGTGTTAAAACAGGTCTCATAGTTTCTACATTGCTAATTATGAATTTATTTTCAAAATAGATTTATGTTGACTTTTTATTATTAGGTTTGACCCGGCATTTGACCAAGCTAGGGTGATAATCAGTAGGTGCCCTCTTAGGGGTTTATTACCTACACAATTACCAACTTATAACTACTCTTAATTTGACTAATGACTGGATCATTAGTGTTTAATCACTAAGTCAAACCTTAACTATGATAAGTTTGACTTTTGACCATTAAACTAATCAAAACTGAATTTAGGAGGTTAAGGACACTTACAAATGGTCCTTAGAATTAAATTGAAGCTTAGGAAACAATGCTTGATGTCCAGGGAGCTCCAGATTGAGAGAGGAGAAGATAGAAAGGGAAATGAGCAAATGAAAGTGTTGAAGAACACTTGTATTTATAGTTGAAGAGGATTAAGGAGATCACTCCAGGTGTTTGGAGGCTTCTTAGGATGATTACAAGTGCCCCCATACGTGTTACAAACAGGCAAAAAGCCCATAGATTCGATTTGATGGTTTAAACATGCTTGGTGTGGGGATCAAGCAATTTTTTCATAGCTGGAACCTGCATACAGACCGTAAAGGTCAATGCATACGGTCCGTAAAGACCAGTACAGCACACATCAACTTTTTCATTTGTTGGCAGTTTTGGCCCCGGCACTTCCAAATGCCATTTTCGACATATCTAAGGCCCGTTAAACCATTTTTAAGGCTCTACAATGATGCCTAAGTATGGGGAACATGATACATGCTTAAAAATATGCTGGATGTCGGTTCGTTTGGTCGTACGGTCACGTTGTTCGGTTAATTACGACGAAACACGGACGGACGCGAAAAACGAACCAAATTATGCGATGAATGGAATTTTATCAAGACAAACACTAAAATAAAATATTTTAGTGCTTACATAAATTTTTGGGTATCCGGGGATATTCAGAATGTGAGATATGCGCGAAAATGCAAACTTGTGCACTTTTTGACACTTTTAGTCCCTGCATGACCTACAAGTTTATTTTTGCGCACCAAACACCTCTAAGCCTATATCTAAGCTATATAAAGGATAAATAGGGTATGTTTAACTCATGGTCATATTCCGGAAGGTCCGTTACCCTACGAATCGGCATACTTTTGCAGTTTGACGCAAATAGCCCTTCAATTGCGCAAAGTAGCGCGAAATGCCGTTTAATGATATTCAAACCTTCCATGGCCCATATTGATCATTCCCAAGTATATAATTAAATGTTACTACTCTCCCGTTTGCTTAAATGGTCACCGAAAGGCGTAGATTCAAAAGTTGACGCTTTAGGTCCCTCTATTGCACAAACTTGCGCATCTCATCATTTACTAGCATTGAAGCCTCATCTAATCCATATTAGGAACTTTTGAAGGTATTACTAAACATCACAATGCTTCGGGTTCGCCAAAAGGTCTTTCAGAGGTATAATTAAACATATTGACACTTTTAGCCCCTCTAACTTGCAAAGTTGCGCGTAACTTTACTTATAGGCATAAAAACCTTAGATGGCCATTATTTGGCATTCCCGAGAGTATATTCAAATATCATGAAGCTCCCGGTATGTTAAAAGGTCACTCAGAGGTAAGAATTAACATGCTGACGCTTTTAACCCTTCATTGCGCAAACTTTCAATTAATTACGCAAACGGCTACACTTGATCAACAAGTGGCCCATTTGTGAATATAAATACCGTATGATGTTATTTAGAAACTTCTTTTAGGCATGTTAACACTTCCAGTCCTTTCATAATCAAAGTTTTTCGATTTTTCGAAAAATCTGTCCCTTAAATTCAATGTTTGACTTTATTAGGGTTTATTACACGTGTCAATACATCATTAGACGTGATTTTACGAGGTGTTACATCCTCACCCCCTTAAAAGAAATCTCAACCTCTAGATTTGCTAAAATGCTGGAAGTAATTTGTGTCACATAATGGACTTAATTTCTATAGTATATCTGGAGCCTCTCCAAGCTCCCAAGTTGACCTCTGTAATATGTACATGTATCCTTTTTGGAGCTTCTTAACCTGTCGATCCTCAATCGATACAGGTTTCTCATCATACCAAAAATCTTCATTAATCTGCATATCATTAGGTGATAATGCTTCTTGACTTATTGGGGAAACATATCCTTAAACCATTAGTGTGGGTCACATTGCGAGTTCCACCAAGCTCCTTAAATGGGTTTTAGGTTATAAGCTATTTGATCTTGATACATTCGATTACCTCGAATGATTCTATATATCCAGAGCTGAACTAGCCTGATAATTAACAAACTGGTACACCCTTCAGGGTGATATCTTTTGTTAAACCTTATACCTTAACAAGAACTTACGAAGGTTGTCATTTTCATTAATCCTTAATTTTCTGCCGAAGACTGGCAATTTACTGATGATTATGGATTTGTTTGATCTTATTCGTTGTTTCCAAAGCAACTTTCAGATCCTGATAATTAGACTTACCGATCCTTTGTCTAACAATAATTGCTTAACATTCCATCTATGCAAGGTCTCCAAAGGAGCAGCCTTGATACTTATATAACAACTATTATAGAAAAACTTATCTTAAGGTGAGATAATTATTCCAACCACTACTTAAAACTAATCTTAAAGAATAGCTAATCCTTACAGTCAGTCGAACAAATCGACGATCCTGGGCAGCTGATGGCAATTCTTAATTGTTGCCTAATTAGGGTTGCGGTAATCATTGCATGAGCAAAATAAACCATCTTTCTTAATTAACTATACCGAATTCTCAGAATATAGAGTTAGGCTATATGAATTCTTTATTTTAAAACTTACTTAATTAGGGTTTCGATTCTTCCAATAATGGCACTAGCCGTCTTGGAGATTTCAAAATAATACAACCCTAAATGAGATATAAATCTTAACTCTACTTGCTTCTCAGGAGGTAAACAGGGTAATCTTAGGAGAAGATAATCAAAATACAAGGAGGTTACAGAGATTTTCCAAATCTCAGGCTCCAGTTCATTTATCATATTCTGTGTCAGATAAGGGACACATTTATGTTACGAGTTCATGAGTTCCCTAATCGAAGACATTTACCTAAACAATTCCATTCTGGATATCTTCTTTAAATACAATTAGCTGACTTTAGTACCTTATGACCATCGGAATATCTTTGTGGTCCCATGCATTAAACCTCCATACTGATCAGGCATGGAAGCAATCTATGGAACATATTAAGATACATCAATCCTCATATGGCGCTTTTATCATACCGTCTGGTATTCACAATCGATAGAGATCAAAGAGATATCGACTATATATATGCTGACGCACTTCCTTTGGAGAGAGGATACTTATATAATTTTACAACTGAAGGTTTCTGATAGGAACAGGAGAAATGGTTCTTATGATTTTGCCTGTAAGTTTTACCTTACACCTAACATCTGGGGTTCTTACGGAAAAAATTTCTAAAAGTTTGCTAAGCTTATGGTCTTATGAGAGACTTAGCGGTATCCGAAACCAACGTAACTCTTAACAATAAAATCACAATAAGGGATTTATCTGGTGTCATTCTTAATGTGAACTGCCTCTAATCATACATCAGGAGGGTTGAATGCCTACATTCTTAATCCTTTTAAACTTAGCTATAAAATCTTTGACAAATTTTAGGGCAGTCTCAGCCTTGACTGGTTATTTCTTAATCTATAAAACGTGAGTAGCTGAGGTGGATCCATAATGGATTCATAATAAGCAGGCTTTGAAACCTTTCCATGACTTTTCTCATAGCCTTTTTAACAGCTGCGTTAATTGCAGTTTTGGAGATTAACTTCAGTAATATTGAGGTTAACATCTGATGCACCATTAACATTTTTCGCGTTTCTAGCATCGCAAGTTTTGTATGTCTCTTCTGAGTTTTCCATACTCGAAGCTTATTAAATACCAAATTCAACAAGTGCTTGGGCAATCCATACCCGGTGTCTCCTTGAATTGTCAAAGGCTTACCCTAAGGAGTCCTGATAACTACTTGCTTCTTATTACCCACAATATGGGCTTGGTTACAAGATGACCAATCCACTCCTATCACTATATCGAATTCCTTTATTTTAACGGAAACAAGGACAGCGGAAAAGAATAATTCCTAATGGATATAAAACATCCATCTAACATTGCTGAAGCAGTCTCTGAGGTACTATCGACCAATTCTACTTTATACTTAACGCTTAGAGTTTTAACAGACATATTTATTAATTTACAAAAATCCGTTGTCTACGGAAGACTTATCTTAACCTGAATCAAATAATACTCTAGCATGAGCGTTATTGATAAAGAAAGTACCTGTTGTGACATTGTCATCCTGAATAGCCTCTTGAGCATTCATCTGAGAGCTTCCATCTTTGGTCTTCTTAGCCTTGCCAGACTTCTTGGTTTTATTAGGGCAATTAGTTTTGATGTGCCCTATTTCATTGCAGCCATAGCAGGTTGCGTCCTTTATGTCTTGGCACTCCAAAGTCTTGTGCCCTTCATTACAAATTCCACAAGGCTTAGTTGTGAATTTAAAGTGCCTTTTCCTTTAGTCGCCTTCTTTGGGCAGCAGGTCTTTATGTGCCCCTTTTCGCCACAACCATGGCAGGTCGCATCTTCCAACTTCATGCAATCCAAGGTCTTATGCTCCTTGGACTTGCAGATTCCACAAGGTGAAGGCTGAGATTCAAATCTGCATTTCCCGAGGTGGTATTTCCTACAGGTTTTGCATCTGGTCTTTTCACTGGTCTGCTGGTTGTCCTTCAAGTCCTTGCATTCATGAGTCTTGTGATCCATTTCCTTACAGATGTCACATCCCCTGGTCTGTTCATAGAAGCATTTTCCGAAGCGCTTCTTCTTGAAGGTTTTACATTCGGGTTTTACCTCCTTTGGCTTGGACTGGTTATAGTTTGAACCGGTCTTACCCTTTTTATAACCCTTATTTGGGGTATTATCACACTTTCGCTTATGATCCTTTAACACACGGTCCACGGCGTTATTTACGGCTGTATCTATCATAGCCTGTAGCTTGGTGCCCGTTAAGTTCAGTCTTGCATCATTATTCTGATCAACTGGATGATTGTGAGCTTCAGATGGGTCAGCCATGGTGAAGCTTTGAAGGCTACAAATCAAGCAGTAATAATTTGTTTAATTACAGTGAATTGTCGAACTTGATAATTAAATAGCCATGGTGCAAATAAACCATATAGGCCAATAGATAGTGTTAATTTACTTGATTATGTTTTGCCTAGGTTTTTAAACAATCCATCTTTGGCGCTTAAACGAAATATAATCCTTCACATTTATTAGACAGGGGACATAAGTCACGATTGTCAATGTCGTACCGACATTTTATATAGCACAAGGGCTTGTTCCAAAGGACTTTTGATGGCACAGAGACCTTGTCACTAAGGAATTTTAAAACATAATCAATGATTCCTTTGGATTGGAAAATTTCACAGTTCATTGTCTTGACAAGAAGTTATGAAATAAAACTATCTTTTTCATGTATACATCTTTACCTGAAGGTATTCATCCCAATGGATGTTTTGATGTGTACATCATGTTCGACGTTTATTAGCCATGATTCCTCTTGATCATTTAGGCTAAATAAGGGGTTTGGAAATTCCTAATATAAAGATGACAAGTGTGATTTTATCACATCACCATTGTCAGGAGTGTTAACATGTATTCAAATGTTAACTAGGATCTGAATCTCTTTTTAAACAGGTTTTACCATCTTAGCCAGGTCTTTAATGACATTCAAGCTAGGTCATACCCCTTAAGATTCTTTTTAATGTGTATACTGGCAGGAAAGGAATGATATTTATCTTATTCAGTATTTTTATCATAATTATCCTAGATTTAATTAAAATATAACTATGGCACAAAAAGGCCAAGTCACAAGGGCAACTTTAAATTATAAACCATGATTTTGTAGAATCAAGGTATTTAGGATTGAACGTTGTTCATTGCCTATTCTTGACAGGGAGTTGTAGGCTACGACTGTCTTTTGTCTTGTATGACAATGAATATGGCCCGTAAGTAATACATCCCTAATGGATGCTTGATTCACAAAATAAGAAAGGATTTCGGGAGAATCCATTATAAGAATGATTTATGTGATTTTATCGAACCACGTCTGCCAGGAAAGTTAACATGTTTACGGATGTTAACAAGGATTTGAATCTTTTGAATAGGTTCTACCATCTTGGCCTTGTAATATCGGCTAGGTTTACCTTTAAGATTCTTTTTAATATTTAACGCAGAACAATCCTAAATTGAGATATTAATAAGGATCTGAATCTAATTGAAGAACTACCATCTTGGCCCTGTCTTAAAATGACTCATGAGCTAGGTCTTGTCCTTTTTAGATTTTACCATTTTATTATAATGGTAGATCTTATAAAAGGAATGTCATTTTAATTTATTTCATATATTATATTCATATATAATGAAATTTAGATAATCATTCCAATGATTTTAAAAGAGGCAATGTTGTCCATGAAGGGACTGAAAGATAAGTATGCCCTTATAAGGACTTACTAAGGAAACGGACTTCAGCAAAAGGAGTTTCTTCTCCATTTTATTTCTGAATGTTTTCTCCTTGGTTGCACGTTTATCCTAGTCGCAGTACGAAGCTCCGCATTCCTAGGCTTCGGATGGGGAGAATCTCCATTACGGCTTCTTTGCTTGGCGACATATTAAAATATATAGAATTGAAGGCAATAATTCTCTGAATAGAGATGAGAGTATTCCTATGTTAAGTCTAGACTCAGAAGTTCAAGGAATGTGCTACTGTGTCATTGAGATTAAACACAAAAGTCTAGTGTCTAATTCACTCAATGTTGGCTCTGATACCAACCTGTCACACCCCGATATTTCCACGTATTACCGGTGGGCCCGGTGGGGAGTACCGTGACGTAGTTGATATCATCATAGTCAAACAACACAATATTAAATGCATAGCGGAAGCAAATGATAAATATATTACAATCCGATATAAAGTAATATCAAAGTATTACAAACGGAAAGTAAAGGATCCACAAGCGGATCGAAAATAAAATGAAACATTGTTCAACAGACTTTAGGCATCTAAGCTTGCGAGACTTTTTATTGATGCTAGGAGTAGCCAGCCTATTCCGATTAGTACCTGCACTTAGCCTTTTTTGGAAAATACGTCAGTTACACTGGTAAATACAATTTAACTGACTCATTTTGAAAATGTTTAAGAAAATTGATTTGAGTGCAAATGGCATAAAACTTTTTATAACTTGGGATAATTATTTGTATATAATACTTGTAACAGAATTACATGTTTCTTATACGTTCAGTAGCCCAGTCTGTATATCGGGTTTAGGATTAATAGACACACCACAGGTATAATGCCTACAAGGTTGACTCCTTTAAGTGGATTACCAGTTTTTACATATGCAGCTGTCAGGTGTACGCCTACACCTCGTGCTTAGGTCGTGGCCATTTCATGAATGATGCCAAGGATATCCGGGACATGGTCATTAACCTCCCAAAGGTTTTAAGCAAACAAAACAATTTAAACAGGTCATATCAAAAAAAATTAACCTTCATACGATAAAAAATTCAATGCCCGACCAAGCGGTATTTGTATATACCGTGCCCCAAGCCCGTATAGGGAAAATAAGTTAAAAGTATTTACCTGAGCTAAATATAAATTCAATCCCAGCCGTATATCAAATCAGCAAGTACAGATAGCTTTTACTGGGCTCCTAAATCTGGAACGAAGGTTTTTAATAACCTATTAGATTCCTAACGGGTCTTAATTAAGCCTATGCTTAGACCGGTTAGTTTTAAAGGAGGATACGGTTCAAAACGCCTGATAAAGCGAAGACCGGTTTAGAATGTGGTTTTGACCCAACAAGCTTGGATACTTGTTTAATATGGGTAAACGAAACACATTCTAGATTTTGAGATGAAAATGAGAGGGTTTAACCCGTTTCGGCTAATTTATGCAAACTAGTTACATAAGCCAATCCGAACGCGAAAAGTGCGTAACGGGTAACCAAAAGAGTCATATACAGGTTTCCTAAGTTAATATGCCTTAAATATGTTTTGATATCAGTAGGATACCTTCCATTATGCCCAAAACGAATTTAAAACCAATTTATGCCCCGTAGGGGTATTTTGGTCATTTAAAAGGTTATAAAAGAGGTTTAATATAAATCTGAGTTTCAGGTGTGATTTAATCAGTAAAAATACTTAATTTAATAAGTTATATCCGTAGGGTATTACACATATGTGAATTTTATCATTTATAACTAAACTATGCACCGAAGGGGCATTTTGGTAATTTCACATAAGGTTTAAAGGACAAATTTGGAAATCTGAGTTTAAAAATTTTGCTTACTGTTAAAATATAAAAATTTACTGAATATATCAGTAGGCATTAACCCTTATATGTTTAAAATAGTTTTGATACATACTATGCGTTAAAAACGTTTAAAAAGTCGATTTGGAGCCATTTCCGGGTGTTCAAAGGAAAACTGATATTTTTATAATTCCAGATGGCTCAAAATAATTTATTTATCATATTAGATCAGTATCAAAAGGTTTGGGTTCAAAATGTTTTATAAAACTCATTTTATAGGCCAAAAGGGTAAAACCGACAATAACCGAATCAAAGGTATAACTCTATGTTATGCTCAGCCTAAAAATAAATAAAAATCTTAAAAAATCCCAAAATATTATTTTACATCAGTGGGTAAAAATTTCGGTATCAAAAATTGGTTTTAGATAGGCTTTATGCTAATTACGCCGTTTAATTAATAAAAAAACTTTCTAATTACGCTATTGAGCATAACTCCTAATCTAGACCTCAAACTGATGTCAAATTTTAGGAACAAGTTTATAAATCAGTAATAAAGATTATTGTCCTCTCACATTTTCAAAATTCTCATTTTAGGGTCAAAAGGGCATAATGGTCAACATTTAAGCATATAACGGAAACATGTAAATGAATAGGATAACTATGGATCCAAGTTGTATAACCTCAGAGGGTTATACTAACCCATAAAATGATCCTAAAGGAATCCTAAGGCATATCTAAACTAAGTTAAATTGGGTCAGAACTGAAAGTCAAAGTAAAAGTCTACTTTTGCGACTTTCGGTTGCGAACCGACCCTAAACTTGAAATTGTCGGGTTGAACAAGCTTAGACATGTTCTTATACTTATTACCAAGTTATACAAGTGTTAAAACATGTCTCATAGTTTCTACATTGCTAATTATGAATTTATTTTCAAAATAGCTTTCTGTTGACTTTTTATTATTAGGTTTGACCCGACATTTGACCAAGCTAGGGTGATAATCAGTAGGTGCCCTCTTAGGGGTTTATTACCTACACAATTACCAACTTATAACTACTCTTAATTTGACTAATGACTGGATCATTAGTGTTTAATCACTAAGTCAAACCTTAACTATGATAAGTTTGACTTTTGACCATTAAACTAATCAAAACTGAATTTAGGAGGTTAAGGACACTTACAAATGGTCCTTAGAATTAAATTGAAGCTTAGGAAACAATGCTTGATGTCCAGGGAGCTCCAGATTGAGAGAGGAGAAGATAGCAAGGGAAATGAGCAAATGAAAGTGTTGAAGAACACTTGTATTTATAGTTGAAGAGGATTAAGGAGATCACTCCAGGTGTTTGGAGGCTTCTTAGGATGATTACAAGTGCCCCCATACGTGTTACAAACAGGCAACAAGCCCATAGATTCTATTTGATGGTTTAAACTTGCTTGGTGTTGGGAGCAAGCAATTTTTTCGTAGCTGGCACCTGCATACGGACCGTAAAGGTCAATGCATACGGTCCGTAAGGACCAGTACAACACACATCAACTTTTTCATTTGTTGGCAATTTTGGACCCTACACTTCCAAATGCCATTTCTGACATATCTAAGGCACGTTAAACCATTTTTAAGGCTCTACAATGATGCCTAAGTATGGGGAACATGATACATTCTCAAAAATATGCCGGATGTCGGTTCGTTTGGTCGTACGGTCACGTTGTTCGGTTAATTATGACGAAACACGGACGGACGCGAAAAACGAACCAAATTATGCGACGAATGGAATTTTATCAACTTAAACACTAAAATAAAATATTTTAGTGCTTACATAAATTTTTGGGTATCCGGGGATATTCAGAATGTGAGATATGCGGGAAAATGCAAACTTGTGCACTTTTTGACACTTTTAGTCCCTGCATGACCTAAAAGTTTATTTTTGCGCACCAAACATCTCTAAGCCTATATCTAAGCTATATAAAAGATAAATAGGGTATGTTTAACTCATGGTCATATTCCATAAGGTCCGTTACCCTACGAATCGGCATACTTTTGCAGTTTGATGCAAATAGCCCTTCAATTGCGCAAAGTAGCGCGAAATTCCGTTTAATGATATTCAAGCCTTCCATGGCCCATATTGATCATTCCCAAGTATATACTTAAAAGTTACTACTCTCCTGTTTGCTTAAATGGTCACCGAAAGGCGTAGATTCAAAAGTTGACGCTTTAGGTCCCTCTATTGCGCAAACTTGCGCATCTCATCATTTACTAGCATTGAAGCCTCATCTAATCCATATTAGGCATTTTTGAAGGTATTACTAAAAATCACAATGCTTCGGGTTCGCCAAAAGGTCTTTCAGAGGTATAATTAAACATATTGACATTTTTAGCCCCTCTAACTTGTAAAGTTGCGCGTAACTTTACTTATAGGCATAAAAACCTTAGATGGCCATTATTTGGCATTCCCGAGAGTATATTCAAATATCATGAAGCTCCCAGTTTGTTAAAAGGTCACTTAGAGGTAAGAATTAACATGCTGATGTTTAACCCTTCATTGCGCAAACTTTCAATTAATTACGCAAACGGCTACACTTGATCAACAAGTGGCTCATTTGTGAATATAAATACCGTATGATGTTATTTAGAAACTTATTTTAGGCATGCTAACACTTCCAGTCCTTTCATAATCAAAGTTTTTTGATTTTTCGAAAAATTGTCCCTTAAATTCAATGTTTGACTTTATTAGGGTTTATTACACGTGTCAATACATCATTGGACGTGATTTTACGAGGTGTTATAGGTTCGTGCTACAATTGTGGGGATCTGACCCACTACAGAAATCAGTGTCCAAGGTTGGTTATTGCAAATCAGGCGCAGGCTCGTGGTCGAGTCTTTAACATGAATGCTAATGAGGCGTGAGCATACAATGAAGTGGTCAACGGTACGTTCTTTGTTAACAATCAGCCTGCATCTTTTCTTTTTGATTCGGGTGGCGATAAGAGTTTTGTGTATTTATCATTCGAGCCTTTGCTTCGCATGTCTAGAACGAAACTAGGAAAGCCTTTGACAGTAGAAGTTGCTAGTGGTGAACCCGTTGTTCTTGATTCTGTTCTCCGAAATTGCCAGTTGAACCTTAATGACCATCTTTTTCCTATCGACCTCACGCCTATGCAACTTGGAAGTTTCGACATTATAGTAGGAATGGATTGGTTAGCAAAGTATCATGTAGTGGCAGTTTGTTTTGAGAAGATTGTTCGTGTGCCTCTTTCGTCAGGTGAGATCCTAGAGGTTCGTGGTGAGAAACCTGCTAGTAGCCTCAAACTCATTTCTTGTACTCAAGCTCAGAAGTATCTGCGAAAGAACTATGTTGTTTTCTTGGCTCATGTTGTAGAGGAAAAAGGCAAAGGTAAGTCTATCCAAGACATCCCTGTTGTTCAGGATTATCCAGAAGTGTTTCCTGAAGAGTTACCTGGTTTACCCCTAGCACGTCAAGTTGAGTTCCGTATTGATCTTATTCCTGGTGCTAATCCTATCGCTAGATCTCCGTATCGTCTTGCACCATCTGAGATGCAAGAATTATCTAAGCAGCTTCAAGAGCTTTCTGACGAAGGTTTTATCCATCCGAGCTTTTCACCTTGGGGTGCTCTCGTTCTTTTGTTAAGAAAAAAGATGGATCTTTCATAATGTGCATCGATTATCGTGAGCTTAACAAGCTTACCATCAAGAACCGATATCCCCTATCTCGCACTGATGATCTCTTTTATTAGTTACAGGGTGCTACTTGTTTCTTAAAGATTGATCTACGTTCTGGGTATCATCAACTTCGTGTGCTTGAAGAAGATATTCCCAAGACTGCTTTCCGCACTCGATATGGGCATTATGAGTTCACTGTTATGCCATTCGGTTTGACTAATGCTCCTGCTGTTTTCATGGACTTGATGAATAGGGTTTGTAAGCCTTATTTGGACAAGTTCATCATCGTTTTCATTGATGACATTTTGAGTTATTCTAAGACTCGAGCCGATCATGAGCAACATCTTCGTCTTACTCTGGAACTCCTGAAGAAAGGGCAACTTTTTGCCAAATTCTCCAAGTGTGAATTTTGGCTTAAGGAAGTTCAGTTTTTAGGATATATCATCAACGAACAAGGTATTCATGTAGATCCCTCCCAGATCAGTGCGATTAATGTCGCAACCCCCGATCCCTTATCTGTCCCGGGAACGGGCGGACGCGAACTCAGATTTGCGGTGGTATCAGTTGGTTAATTTGGCAGCGGAAATTACATCAGGACCGTAGTTAGAAAATGTTTATCAGAGTAAAACCACCATATTTGATATTAATAATCACATGGGTAAAACCCAAGTTTCTTATTACAATACATTTATAGGGATAAACCCTATTTTATTGAATTTAAAACATCGTCTTTTAGGTAACTTTTATAGCCACATTTTCCCAAGCCTTCAGTGCTCTCCAGCTGGGTTTTTACTAATTGGCTGTCATGTTGTGTTACCTGAAACGCGTTTTAAAAACATTTGTCAGTGGGAAATACTAGTGAGTGAATCCCAGTTTAATCAAGAAACATTTTATCAATTAAAACAGTATTGAGAGTGATCACATTGTTTATTTCTACACAACTACCCATTCAGTACTGTCAATCCTGACTTGCGGGTCATATTACACATTGGCTAACTCGTTGTCCAATGGTAACATACTGTCATCCCGACTTACTACTCGTAGTAGTAAATTTTGTATACAAAACCCCGACATACCGGCAATAATTGAAGAACTACAAAGACTCAATCACCGCTTAATCACATTGTAAAACAATTAAGGTTTTGTAAAACATTACAAAAATGTTAACAAAAATTGGATAAACTCACATTGCTATCTTAGACTTCACGTAAGGGTTTCCTGGGAATAATCTATAATTTACACAAATGTACATAGGTTAGTATCATAACCCTTTGAAAATATTAATGATACCCTCCCCGAGACGGCATTCCAACAACTACGTCGGGCAGAACCACGACAGTTGTTACGGAACCCTAAATCAATCGGGCATCGTATATACTACGAAACTGGGGTTATAATACTTACAACGGAGCAGAACCTCACTAACTAGGGGGTACAATACCCGCGTATTATGCCTAATATTCAGAAAGTGAGATTGAGAAATGAAAACTGAACGAGTTCGACTGAGATCCGAGGACTCCTTTATATAGTGCTGAAATCTGGTCTTCACGCAGCCCGCGTAAAGGTAAGCTAAGGCTTACGCGGCCCGCGTCAAATTTGGGTCAACGCGTAGCTTGTCCGGGTCATCTACTAGGCTCGACACGATGATGACACGTGTCATCACCGGGCTGCGCCACATTTTGGGACACTCGCGGCCCGCGTTAACTTAACGGGGTCTTACGCGGCCCGCTTGAACTTAAGAAAATCAAAGGAATCCGGTTCTAACCCTTATACCGCCCGCGTAAGGATTGGGGTGGGTCTACGCGGCCCGCCTCAGCTTATATTTTCTTGTTTTTCATTTTATTTTTAATACTATATTGTATTTCGGGCTCGGTTTTCACATACGGGGTGTATTTTAAGACATATTGGGACATTTTAAAATATAATAAGGTGTCGGAAATATTATGAGGGTGTCGGTTTATTGAGGATTGTTACATCCTCCCCACCTTGTTTTAGAGCTCGTCCTCGAGATCTACTGGAACAAATGCGGATATTTTCGTTGCATTTCAGATTCAAGCTCCCATGTATACTCTGGTCCTCTTTTGGAGTCCCACTTTACTTTGACCAGAACTAGTCTCTTATGCTTGAGGTTCTTGACTTTCCTGTCTTCAATCTGTAGAGGCCTTTCTACAAACTTGAGTTGTTCATTTACCTCTATATCCTTAAGAGGTACTATCAGTGATTCATCAGCTAAACACTTTTTGAGATTAGATACATAAAACACATCATGTATTCCTGCCATTTCCTCTGGCAATTGTAGCTGATAAGCTACAGGTCCTATTCTTCTAATAATTTCAAAAGGTCCAATATACCTGGGACTTAGCTTCCCCCGTTTGATAAATCTTACTACTCCTTTCCAAGGAGAGACCTTTAATAATACTTTATCTTCTATTTGAAATTCTAAGGGTTTACGTCGGTTATCAGCATAACTCTTCTATCGATCACGTGCTGCTTTTAATCGTTCCTTGACTTGAATGATCTTGTCGGTTGTTTCTTGCACTATCTCAGGTCCAGATAGTTGCTTTTCCCCAATTTCTGCCCAACAGACTGGGGTTCGGCACTTTTGTCCATAAAGTGCTTCGAATGGTGCAGCATTGATACTTGTGTGATAACTATTATTATAAGAAAATTCTATTAAAGGTAAGTGATCGTCCCAATTACCTCCGAAATCAATTACACAAGCTCTAAGCATGTCCTCCATTGTCTGAATTGTCCTTTCACTTTGTCCATCCGTTTGAGGATGATAAGCCGTGCTTAGATTTAACTTGGTTCCCATTGCCTTTTGGAAACTTGACCAAAAATGAGAGGTAAATCGACTATCCCTATCAGAAATAATTGATAAAGGAATTCCATGTAAAGAAACAATTTCATTTACATATAATTTGGCTAACTGTTCCATACTGAAAGTTTCTTTCATTGGTAGAAAATGAGCTGACTTGGTTAGCCTATCTATAATCACCCAGATTGTATCATTTCCTTTCTTTGTTTTGGGTAATTTAGTAACAAAATCCATTGTTATCAATTCCCATTTCCACACTGGCATTTCTAACTGTTGTAGAAATCCTGAGGGTTTCTGGTGTTCAGCTTTGACTTGTGAACAGGTTAAACATTTAGAAACATAAACTGCTATGTCCTTTTTCATTCCTATCCACCAGAAATTTTTCCTTAAATCCTGGTACATCTTATCATTTCCTGGGTGCATCGTATACTTAGATTTATAGGCTTCTTCTAATATATGATGACGTAGGTTTCCTAATTTAGGTATCCACATTCTCTTTTTATGGAATCTCCAAATTCCATCTGTTCCTTGTTCTAATTCTTTTAGCATACCTTTTAGCTTTTCAGTATCTTCCTTGATTACTGATTCTTGTGCTTCTCTTATTTGATCATTTAAATCTACTTGTAGATTTAATTTAAGAGAACATACCCTTTTTGGCTTTTCATGATACTTTCGTCTTAAAGCATCTGCCACGACATTTGCTTTTCCTTCATGATACTATATATCACAATCATAATCACTAAGCTTCTCCATCCAGCGTCTTTGTCTCATATTCAACTCTTTTTTCTTGAAAATATACCTTAAACTCTTATGATCAGTGAATATGGTAAACTTACTACCATAAAGGTAATGTCTCCAAATCTTAAGAGCAAAAATTATAGCTCCTAACTCTAAATCATGGGTTGAATAATTCTCTTCATGATTCTTAAGTTGTCTAGATGCGTAAGCTATAACCTTTTGACCTTGCATTAATACACATCCATAACCTAATTTAGAAGCGTCACAATAGACTACAAAGTTTTCAGCTCCTTCTGGTGAAGCTAATATGGGTGTATGGGTTAATTTATGCTTAAGGATTCTAAAGGCTTCTTCTTGTTTTAATCCCCATTCAAACTTAACAGATTTACAGGTTAGCTTAGTTAAAGGAATGGCTATTCTAGAAAAATCTTGAATAAACCTTCTATAATAACCGGCCAATCCTAAGAAACTTCTAACCTCAGTTGGTGACTCAGGGATTTTCCATTTAGTAATTGCCTCGATCTTTGTGGGATCCACATGAATTCCTTCATGATTAACTAAATGTCCAAGAAACGGTACTTGTTCTAACCAAAACTCGCACTTAGAAAATTTAGCATAAAGCTTTTCCTTTCTTAATAAACTTAAAAGTGCGGGCAAATGCTTTGCATGATCCTCTTTATTCTTAGAGTAAATGAGAATATCATCTATGAAGACGATTATGAATTTATCCAAATATGGCTTACATATTCGGTTCATCATGTCCATAAATGCAGCTGGGGCATGGGTTAAACCAAATGGCATGACAGTAAATTCATAATGACCATACCTTGTTCTAAATGTGGTCTTAGGAATGTCCTCTTCCTGTACCTTTAATTGATGATATCCTGAGCTTAAATCGATTTTAGAGAAAAATCGAGCTCCTTGTAGTTGATCAAACAGATCATCGATTCTCGGTAATGGGTACCGATTCTTAATCGTAACCTTGTTTAATTCACGGTAGTCAATGCACATACGCATCGATCCGTCTTTCTTTTTAACAAACAATATCGCCGCTCCCCATGTGTAACACCCTTAATATTTAGACGGTATTTAATTAATACTTATATTAATTTCATACTAATCAGAGTTTACAAAAACTTTTCATGTTTAAAGACCATACATATTTGTGATAGTACCCAAAATAAATCCAAAATAGTACATAACAAGTTTGAAGTTAACCCTTGCTAGTCAACTAACAACTAGTTTAAAGGATTTAAAACACGGTTGACAAAACCATTTACAACACGATTAAAATCTAGACAAAGTTAAGTTTGGTGCGGAAGCTTCAAAATGCGTGTTCGGTTCTTGACAATGTACTTGATCACCATCCGGAAGGACCTCATCCATACCTAGAGTCAAACACTAAAAACATTAGTTTTGACGTTGATACAATACATATAAACGAATTCCGACATCAAAAAATGTTAGATAAAATAAAATTTTTCTGGGCTCCACCGTAACTTACGGTGTCTACCGTAAGTTACGGTAGACCCTGAAAGATTCTGGTCTGCCGTAACACAGGGATAACCCACCGTAACGTTTTTTATTTCCACCGTAAATTACGGTGGAGACCGTAATTTACGATGGACTCTGGGATTTTACCATTTGACTATTTTGTGAATTTCGCTCTAAACCGTATACCGTTTTAGGCTATTTCCTTCCTGTATGTCTGTAAATTCATTACGGACGTGTTCGTTTTGTTATCATACCAATATTTGTCTCGCCGATCATACGGCTAAATGTTACTATACTTGCATTTATTCGACCCATTCTAACTATAAGTGTATATTTCAAATTTCTTATTCTAAAGCCTTTTAGATGCCATTACCCAAGTTCCCGGGCTTGTACATCTTGGTGTGTTTACGTTATTCGTGGCTTCATGTTTCCTTGGAACTAAAAGCTCGTTTCCTCGGAATTCAACATTCCGTTTCAAATGACACATTTTATTGACCTCTAGTGTTTGACCCGATATCATGGGATCGTAGACTTAAATTAACATAACCAATTTATTGGTGTGGTACAATCCATCACCTAGCGAGACATGAAACTTTCAAGTCTCTACTCACGTGATTCCTTTACAAGCATCATTTCAACCCGTTTGGCTATCTAGTGAAGACCATCACTTTGTTGACAAGCCAAACCCAATTCCAAATCTTTATTTTGACCCGTTTGATGGTCTAGTGAACTTCACCACTTTAACGACACATTAAATGCATCCATTACACTACGACATCATTTATACACTAAAATCAAACATTTTTACATAATGTAACGAGACTAAAGTCACGCACCTTTAAAGCACACCTTTTCCGCATGTATCTCCTCCTAGGTGTCCACTTGACGTTCCGGAATCTTTGCCTAAAGAGTTCAATTCATAGAAAGATTAGAACTCTTTCATAAGCTTTAACGCATTAATTTTTTTTAACATATTCAAATCTGCGTTTTTTACCAACCTTTAACATTTTAACCCTCATTTAGGCGTTTTATCAAACACCTAGCGGGTCGGATTTCTACATGATCTAAACCAATTTCATGACTTGTAATTATCATCCAAACTACTTTAATTAGTCAATTCTACACAAGTCTTAACATCAATATTTCTGAAGTTATTCTTAAATTCAGATCTATGTTAGAACAAGATCATATTTTTAGGACTTATCAAGTTCTCTTCAAGTTCATTAGCCACCTACAATAGTGGTTATGAACTCTATGATTTCCATGAAATCTTTCAACAAGATTTCACCTAGGGTTCATCCCTAAACACCATATCTCTTCTAATTACACACATGCAAAACACAATCAAGCTGAAATTCTGATTTTCCACAATTAACCTAGAACTTGAGATGAATCAAAACAGTAGAATTTCACATACCTTGTGATCCCTTCAGTGAGGTGATCACCAATTCGTGCTTAGAAATCGATTTGGACTTGATTTATGCCTTGAATTTGTGGTTTTTGTGAAGATTAGGGTTGGGTGAGACCTTCCTGTCGCCCCCCCTGATTCTTGATCGACCAAACATCCCAAGTGGGTGTTTGGTGTAATTTTTATTTTTATTCTAATTTAATTAAGTTTCAAGTTCTACACACAAGCCCCTCTACTTTCATTTAGTTTATATTTTAGGCTTTTTAATCCATTCATGTATTTCTACAAGATTTCTTAGCTAACTGGGTTACTTATCCTAGCTAGCTTATTCTTGTTTATTTTATACTTTATTATTATAAAGTTTTATATGTTCGGGATGTTACAAGTCCACCCCCCTTAAAAAGGGTTTCGTCCCCGAAACCGTATTACGTACCAAATAATATAGGGTAGAGCCGTTGCATTTCTTCTTCGGATTCCCAGGTGGTATCCGCACCCTTCCTGTGTTCCCATTTAACCTTCACTTGGTTAATCAATTTGTTCCTCAAACTCTTCTCTTTACGATCTAAAATCGCAATTGGTTTTACTGCATAGTTGAGGCTGTTATCCACCTCGATATCATCGTAGTGGATACGAGCAGTTTCGTCTGCTAAACATTTTCGGAGATGTGACACGTGGAAAGTGCTATGAATCCCACTCAACTCCTCGGGTAGTTCGAGACGATATGCTACTTTACCAACCCGTTCGGTGATTCTGAATGGCCCAATAAATCTTGGGCTCAACTTCCCTCTTTTTCTGAGCCGTATTATTCCTTTCCACGGCGATACTTTCAGCATTACCTTATCGCCCACTTGAAACTCAATTGCCCTATTTCGTTTATCCGCGTACGACTTTAGTCTATCCTGAGCCGCTTTTAGGTGGGTTCGGACCATGTCGATCTTCTCGTTCGTAGTTCGGATTATATCAGTAGGTGCTAGTCCTCGTGGACCCACTTCTCCCCAACATACCGGGGTTCGACACTTTCTACCATATAACATCTCATACGGGGCTATTTTAATGCTCGATTGATAGCTATTGTTATATGAAAATTCGACCAAGGGTAGACAGACATCCCAACTACCCCCAAGTCGATGATGCAAGCCCGCATCATATCTTCCAACGTTTGTATCGTTCTCTCACTTTGCCCATCCGTTTGTGGATGGTAAGCAGTGCTAATGAACAGTTTAGTTCCCATATGCTCTTGGAATTCACGCCAAAATTTCGAAGTAAACCGAGTATCTCTGTCTGACACAATGGATATCGGTACTCCATGACGTGCTATGATCTCGTTGGTGTACACCTCTGACATTTTCTTGGACGTATAAGTCTCACGAATCCGAATGAAGTGAGCACTTTTCGTCAATCTGTCCACGACTATCCATATAGCATCAAACCCGCGGTTGGTTTTGGGTAATTTGGTCAACAAATCCATGGTGATTTTTTCCCATTTCTAAACTGGGATGTCCAATGGTTGCAACTTGCCATATGGCTTTTGGTGCTCCGCTTTGACTTGCAAGCATGTCAAACACTTCTCCACATATTTTACGATGTCTCTTTTCATTCCGGGCCACCAATAATTTTGTTTTAAATCATTATACATCTTGGTCGCCCCCGGATGTATCGAATAACGAGATTTATGGGCCTCGTCAAGTAGAAGTGCCTTGGCCCCACATGAGTTTGGAACCCAAATTCTCCCAAATCGAGTTTTCAATCCTTGGTTATCATCCACCAGGTCTTTTAACTTTCTTCCTTTATTGCTTCAATTTGAGATTTCCGGATTTGCTCAAGCAAACCCGATGTCACAATTAGTTGCATCGATCGTACTCGAATAGGCGTATAATCTGTCTTTCGGCTCAACGCGTATGCCACTACATTAGCCTTCCCGGGGTGGTAATGTATTTCACAATCAAATTCTTTGACGGTTTCTAACCACTGCCTCTGTCTCATATTTAATTCCTTCTGATCGAAGAAATACTTCAAGCTTTTATGGTCGGTAAAGATAGTGCATTTCACCCCATACAAATAATGCCTCCATATTTTCAAGGCGAACACCACCGCCGCCAACTCGAGGTCATGGGTAGTATATCTCTTCTCATGAGTTTTTAGCTGCCTCGAGGCATAGGCTATAACCTTGCCCCGTTGCATCAAAACGCAGCCAAGCCCCGAATGTGATGCATCTGAGTAAACTACCATGTCATCTGTTCCATCCGGTAATGACAATACCGGTGCATGGGTCAGTTTTTCCTTAAGCGTTAGGAACGCCCTTTCCTGATCATCACTCCAGATAAACTTTTCGTCCTTATGGGTTAATTTAGTTAATGGCATAGCAATTTTGGAGAAATCCTGTATGAATCTTCGATAATAACCCGCAAGCCCCAAAAAGCTTCTGATCTCCGAAGGATTCTTCTGTGGATCCCATCTTGCCACGGCTTCTATCTTTGACGGGTCTACTAACACCCCATTTGCACTAATGATGTGCCCGAGAAATTGTACTTCTCGCAACCAGAAAGCACATTTCGAGAACTTTGCGTACAATTTCTCTTTTCTGAGCGTCTCTAATACTTCACGCAAATGATTTGTGTGTTCCGCTTCATTCTTCGAATATATCAAGATGTCATCAATGAACACTATTACCGACTTATCTAGCATAGGCTTACAGACCCGGTTCATGAGGTCCATGAAAGCCGCGGGTGCATTAGTTAACCCGAAGGACATCACAAGGAACTCGTAATGTCCATACCGTGTACGGAAAGCCGTCTTCGGTATATCTTCCTCCTTGACTTTCAAGTGATGGTATCCCGATCTAAGGTCGATCTTGGAGAACCAACTTGCGCCTTGCAATTGATCAAATAAATCGTCGATTCTTGGGAGTGGGTATCGATTCTTCACCGTATGTTTATTTAACTCCCTGTAATCGATACACATGCGCATGCTCCCATCCTTCTTTTTCACAAATAGCACCGGTGCGCCCCACGGAGATACACTAGGCCGGATAAACCCTTTGTCTAACAGATCTTGAATTTGCGACATCAATTCTTGTAATTCTGATGGCGCGAGTCGATACGGCGCCTTGGCCACAGGTTTCGCGCCCGGAACCAGTTCGATCCCGAACTCTACCTCCCGTTCTGGTGGTATTCCTGGTAGGTCTTCCGGAAATACGTCGGCATATTCGTGTACCACCGGTACATCTTCAATCTCTAGTGATCTCTTGTCTGGTTCGTTCGCGTATATCATGAATGCCCTACAACCGTGCCTCATGAGCTTGCGAGCTTTTAGCATTGAACACATAACGGGATTACCCCTCTTTTCGCCGTATATGGTAACATATTTTCCACTTGGAGATTTAGTTTTATCTCCTTGCGGAAACATACGACTCTCGCATGGTATCGGGATAGCCAATCCATCCCGACTACTACTTGGAATTCCCCCATCGACATAGGAATCAAGTCTATTGAATATTCTTCATCGTCAATGTTTATCTTACAATCTCGACATACATCACACACAAGGAAACTTTTGTTATCACCTATTTCTACTTCTAATGGCATAGGCAATTTTGTTAGTACAAAAGAAGGATGTCGAATAAATCCATGTGAAACAAAGGATTTATTCGCACCCGTATCAAATAACACATGTGCAGGAATTGAATTTATGGCAAATATACCTGAGACCACATCGGGCTCTGTTTTTGCCTCCACTATTGTTAACTAGAAAGATCTTGCCTTTGCTCTTGGTGTCTCAGTGTGTGTATTCTTGTCATCTTTCTTTCCGATCAACTCCAGGCATTCAGATTTCTTGTGACCCGGTTGGTAGCATTTGTAACACACCGACACGTTCCCCGGACACAATGCAGCCGTGTACCCCGTTTTCCCACACATAGGACACGGTTTGTCCTTGAACCGGCACTCACCTTTGTGCCCCTTCCCGCATATCTTGCAGTTTGATGACCCGCTTTTCCCTTCTTGTTTCTTTGAGGATTCTGTTGTGCGCGCCTTTTTCGTTGGGCTTGGATTGACTATCTGCGCCCTTCTTTCACCTCTTTCAATCTGTTTCTTCAACTCTATCTCCCGTTCCCGAGCAACGTTTATAATCTCGGTGAGAGTCTCATACTTTGAAGGAGTCATAAACTCCCTATACTCGGCGCTCAACATATTATAATAATAATATATTTTCTGCTCCTCATTCGTTATCAATTCATCACAAAACTTCATCTTATCCATGAACATTCCCGTGATTTTATCAATAGATTCACCCTTGTGTCGAAGCTGCATGAATTCTTCCTTGATCTTGTTAATGACTGCCTTGGGACTGTGATGTTTAAGAAACGGCGTCTTAAACTCATCCCATGTCATAGCTTTAGCCGCTTCGCTTCCAATTTCTTTCTTCTTGTTATCCCACCAGTCTTTCGCTTGACTCCTTAACTGACCCGTGCCATAGGCTACATAATCGTCTGGATCACAATGAGTCCTTTCGAATACTCCATCCATATCGCTTAGCCACCGTTGGCATATTATCGGGTCAACCTCCCCGTTGTAGATTGGCAGCTTGCACGCCATGAACTCTTTATATGAACAAGGCTTTCGTCCTCCCGACTTCTCCTTTGCGAAATTGGTATTATCCTCCAATTTCTTAATTCTTTCCTCCACTACTGATAATACCGTGTTTTGGATTTTGTCGATGAAACCCGACAAACTGTTTTCGATTGCCTTTCCTACCTCCTCAGCAATCACTTCTCTTGTTTGCTCGGTGACTCTCGGCACCGTATCATCATTACCTTTATCCTTCATCTTTAACTGAAATGTTTACATCGAGAGTTAAACATTTCATCTATGGCATATGGTTTATTTACTTCGGTTTATTCAAGTTCATAACTTGTTTTCACCGTTCTCATTTAATGCACTTTCCGGGTTTGAGTGTGTTAACACGCTCTTCTCGTGCACGTCAATTCATTATTTCCCTTTTTATACTTAGTAATTCTACTTTAGAACAACTAACTCTTACCGGATGCTTGATCAAGCTTGAACCGAACACACTTGTTAACAACCTTGAGCTCTGATTACCAACTTGTAACACCCTTAATATTTAGATGATATTTAATTAATACTTATATTAATTTCAAACTAATCAGAGTTTACAAAAACTTTTCATGTTTAAAGACCATACATATTTGTGATAGTACCCAAAATAAATCCAAAATAGTACATAACAAGTTTGAAGTTAACCCTTGCTAGTCAACTAACAACTAGTTCAAAGGAGTTAAAACACGGTTGACAAAACCATTTACAACACGATTAAAATCTAGACAAAGTTAAGTTTGGTGCGGAAGCTTCAAAATGCGTGTTCGGTTCTTGACAATGTACTTGATCACCATCCGGAAGGACCTCATCCATACCTAGAGTCAAACACTAAAAACATTAGTTTTGACGTTGATACAAAACATATAAACGAATTCCAACATCGAAAAATGTTAGATAAAAAACAATTTTTCTGGGCTCCACCGTAACTTACGGTGTCTACCGTAAGTTACGGTAGACCCTGAAAGATTCTGGTCTGCCGTAACACAGGGATAACCCACCGTAACGTTTTTGATTTCCACCGTAAATTACGGTGGAGACCGTAATTTACGGTGGACTCTGGGATTTTACCATTTGACTATTTTGTGAATTTCGTTCTAAACCGTATACCGTTTTAGGCTATTTCCTTCCTGTATGTCTGTAAATTCATTACGGACGTGTTCGTTTTGTTATCATACCAATATTTGTTTCGCCGATCATATGGCTAAACGTTACTATACTTGCATTTATTCGACCCATTCTAACTATAAGTGTATATTTCAAATTTCTTATTCTAAAGCCTTTTAGATGCCATTACCCAAGTTCCCGGGCTTATACATCTTGGTGTGTTTACGTTATTCGTGGCTTCATGTTTCCTTGGAACTAAAAGCTCGTTTCCTCGGAATTCAACATTCCGTTTCAAACGACACATTTTATTGACCTCTAGTGTTTGACCCGATATCATGGGATCGTAGACTTAAATTAACCTAACCAATTTATTGGTGTGGTACAATCCATCACCTAGCGAGATATGAAACTTTCAAGTCTCTACTCACATGATTCCTTTACAAGCATCATTTCAACCTGTTTGGCTATCTAGTGAAGACCATCACTTTGTTGACAAGCCAAACCCTATTCCAAATCTTTATTTTGACCCGTTTGATGGTCTAGTGAACTTCACCACTTTAACGACACATCAAACGCATCCATTACACTACGACATCATTTATACACTAAAATCAAACATTTTTACATAATGTAACGAGACTAAAGTCACGCACCTTTAAAGCACACCTTTTCCGCGTGTATCTCCTCCGGCGTGTCCACTTGATGTTCCGGAATCTTTGCCTAAAGAGTTCAATTCAACGCAAGATTAGAACTCTTTCATAAGCTTTAACGCATTAATTTTTTTTAACATATTCAAATCTGCGTTTTTTACCAACCTTTAACATTTTAACCCTCGTTTAGGCGTTTTATCAAACACCTAGCGGGTCGGATTTCTACATGATCTAAACCAATTTCATGACTTGTAATTATCATCCAAACTACTTTAATTAGTCAATTCTACAAAAGTCTTAACATCAATATTTCTGAATTTATTCTTAAATTCAAATCTATGTTAGAACAAGATCATATTTTTAGGACTTATCAAGTTCTCTTCAAGTTCATTAGCCACCTACAATAGTGGTTATGAACTCTATGATTACCATGAAATCTTTCAACAAGATTTCACCTAGGGTTCATCCCTAAACACCATATCTCTTCTAATTACACACATGCAAAACACAATCAAGCTGAAATTCTGATTTTCCACAATTAACCTAGAACTTGAGATGAATCAAAACACTAGAATTTCACATACCTTGTGATCCCTTCAGTGAGGTGATCACCAATTCGTGCTTAGAAATCAATTTGGACTTGATTTATGCCTTGAATTTGTGGTTTTTGTGAAGATTAGGGTTGGGTGAGACCTTCCTGTCGCCCCCCCCCCCCCCCCCTGATTCTTGATCGACCAGACATCCCAAGTGGGTGTTTGGTGTAATTTTTATTTTATTTCTAATTTAATTAAGTTTCAAGTTCTACACACAAGCCCCTCTACTTTCATTTAGTTTATATTTTAGGCTTTTTAATCCATTCATGTGTTTCTACAAGATTTCTTAGCTAACTGGGTTACTTATCCTAGCTAGCTTATTCTTGTTTATTTTATACTTTATTATTATAAAGTTTTATATTTTCGGGATGTTACACCATGGTGACGAACTTGGCTATATAAATCCTTTCCCTAACAATTCATCCAATTGTTTCTTCAGTTCCTGCATTTCAGCGGGTGCCAAACGATAGGGTGCTTTGGCAATCGGTGATGTTCCTGGTATTAAATGGATTCTGAATTCAACTTCCCTATCTGGAGGTTGTCCTGGCAATTCTTCTGGAAATATATCTGAAAACTGAGATACTACTGGAATATCTTTCAAATCCTTTCCTTTAGTGTTAGTGATTATGGAAATCAAATACACTATAGAACCTTTTCTTATATAACTTGCAGTTTTCATCACAGAGATGAATTTTGTAGATCTAGATGATTTATCTCCTTTAATTGTGATCGTTTTACCTTTTGGTGAATTCACTTGAATTGACTTTTGATCACATAAAATACCGGCTTTATTGGCTATTAACCAATCCATTCCTAAAACAACATCGAATCCTACCAGATTCATGGGATAAAGGTTTGCAATAAATTTCTGATTTAAATTTTCTATGCTTGCTCCCTGCAAGATTTCAGAAATTCTAACAGTTTCTCCATTAGCTGTTTCTACTAAGCATTCTTGTGGTAGTTTAGTTAATGACTGATTTAGAAATTTGCAAAATGATGTATTAATAAAACTTTGGTTTGCACCAGAGTCAAATAATACTTTAGCAAAAACATCATTAACTAAAAACGTACCAGCTATGACATCTGGAATCATCTTAGCTTCATCTGCAGTCAGAACAAATGCGCTAGCATTTTGAGTATTCTTGTTGTTTGTAGCTGGAGCTAATTTTGGGCAATTAGGCTTGATATGACCTTGTTCTCCGCAGTTGTAACATATCCTGTTGTTAGCTTTCTTCCTACAGTTTTCTTCCTTGTGTCCCGATATTTTGCAAAAGTTACAGTATATGGAGCTTCTTCCTGAATGCTTTCTTTTGCAATTCTTACAGTAAGGTGTAGAGGTAGAACCTATATTTTTCCCACGATTAAAATTTCTAGAACGAAATTCTTGTGTGAGTTTCTGGGTTAGGTTCCTCCTTTGATCCTCTTCTCGGGTACGAACTAATTCATCTGTCAAGGTATTTGCTAGTTCTACAGCTTCTTCTATGGTTTGAGGTCTAGCTGCCTTGGCTACTTGTCTTATCTCTCCAATTAATCCCCAGATATAACGGGAGATTAACACTGCTTCTGGTGAAGCAAGAGTTGGCACTATTCTAGCATATTTGAAGAATATTTTAGTGTATCCCTTACTATCCACACCACTCATTCTAAGATTTAGGAATTTGTTTGCTATCTATTCCTTCTCATTGGGTGGGCAGAATTTCCTTTCTACCTTATCCTTAAATTCTTCCCATTCCATATTATAAGTTCTATCACTTCCTCTTGATTGGAGGATAGTGTTCCACCATTCTAGTGTTGAATTCTTAAATAGATTAGAAGCAAACAATATCTTATCTTCTTCAGCACACTTGCTTATCCTTAAGACTGCCTCAGTCTTCTCTATCCAGCGTAGGGTTGCAATGGCCCCTTCGTTGCCCGAGAATTCCATTGGTTTACAAGACCAGAATTCTTTATAAGAACAACCGTAAGACACGGTTCTTCTCCTTTTGGGAATGGGTATTAGAAGTACGTGTCACACCCCGACCACGTAGAACATACAAAACGTGGCGGAAACATCGGGGAGTGTTGTAACAGAATTAATGTTTCACAACCATGGATATTAAAGTTTCGTTTTATTGATTAAAAGTGTTACAATGTCTTAACAAACAAGGAATTTCAACATAATTAACTAGTCTTGCATCTTTTATTGTCACTAAAGCCCAAGTCTGCCTATGTGTATCTTGGTCATCTTATGCAACAGCTCCTGAAAAACAC
The DNA here is from genome assembly GCA_030545235.1 of Helianthus tuberosus. Taxonomy (NCBI): domain Eukaryota; kingdom Viridiplantae; phylum Streptophyta; class Magnoliopsida; order Asterales; family Asteraceae; genus Helianthus; species Helianthus tuberosus. The sequence goes on from CM060414.1 coordinate 73,800,547, forward strand.
ATGTGAAAATAGGTACGTCAGCATAAAAATGCCTGTGAGATACATAGGTTTTGTGAAAATAAGATTCATGACTTATGTTTGAGAAAATGTTTAGTCATGAACCTTGTTATTTGCTTTGTCTTTAAATCATTTGAAAAACGATAAGATCAGATGATAAGTATAAATAAATGTAAGGTTAAATGGATAACCAAGTAAAATGTGTTTGTATAAGATAAGTTGTTTATAAATCAATGTCTTGTGAAAAGTATGTTATTTGTATGAAATGTTCTATGTCTCAAACTGAAATGATTCAAATAACGTGACGACATGTAATACCATACAAACACTTATATATAGGAAGTACCAGCGGCGTATCCACCATGCTTGTATCATATTACACACGCATCGTTACTTAATCACTTAATCAAACCAAACCAAACAATGTAAAATGTTCATGTCAAGATGTAAATCATGTCAAAATGTCTATGTCAAATATCCAAGTCAAATGTCTATGTCAAATATCCATGTCAAATGTCTATGTTTAAACCAATAGTCAAAAGTCCTTGTATAAACCATGTCAAATGTTGATAGTCCAAAAGTAGTCAAGTAATGTATAACCAAAATGATATGTATGGTAAGTAAAATTTAGACTACTTAAACCATAAGTAAAAATGAACAAAACAAAGTATTGAGGTAAAACTTGGTTTAAATCAAAGTTATGTTTTGTAGAATAATGCATGCTTTACTGATACAAACACTTATGCAGTATGTTAAACGCAAACATTCAAGCCTTGAGACAGCCGGATAACTATGTAAAAGTGAGTTATCAAGAGAATATGTATTCGGATTCGGTCATTCCTTTCATCCCCTTTCCCTGGGATGTCCGGAACGGGATTTGTCAAGTCCTATGGTACCACTACCTACTACCGAGCGGCGTAGCAAATGTTAATGAATGTTATATAGACCCGTTAAACAAACCAAATGTCATACCAAAATATAAGCATGAGATGAAGATAATGTACCTAGTATGCTAGAGTAAACATACAAGGTAGAGCTGTAAAACAATGTGTCCATATGTTACTGGAACATATGCAACAGAGATGCAATGTAAAATGATGTACTAAGTATGCTAAGTTAACATACAAAGCAGAAAAGTCATGTAAATCAATGTGCTTAGCATGTTATCAGTCAACATACATAGCAGAAAAGTCATGTAAATCAATGTGCTTAGCATGTTATCAGTCAACATACATAGCAGAAAATTCATGTAAATCAATGTGCTTAGCATGTTATCAGTCAACATACATAGCAGAAAAGTCATGTAAATCAATGTGCTTAGCATGTTATCAGTCAACATACATAGCAGAAAAGTAATGAAATCATGTACTATAATGTACTAACAAACATAGTCGGTATATGATGTGAAAACAGGAAAGCAGGAAAGTAACAAGTAGGCACATGTGTTCCACCCCAAAACAGTTTGGAAAACAGTAAAAGAGGGGTCTATGTACTCACTTGAGATTGCTCAGAAGTCCTAGGATAACCACCAAGCAATGCTAGAGATCGCGGAATATCAAACGGCACCTAATATAGGTAACTACATTAATAAACCGGACCTAAATCGGAAGACTGGGTAGTATTAGGGTTTGTAAACCAAACGAGTGTGGAGACTCGTGTGATATGGTTTAACAAAGCCTACATACTAAATGAAACTTAACCTAACTGCTTACGACCCATTACGACCCGTTTAGGTAGCTTATGCTACTTTAACGCGTCGTTCGCGTGAAACGCGTTCGGACCGCCTAACTAATCCTATGACAAGTGTTATATGCCTAAACATGTTACATAATCAGTTATGTGACAAAAGTTTAGGTTACATATGCTTAATTACCAATTATACATGAAAAGGGTATTCTGGTAATTTACCTAAGGCATATAAACTACCTATCATACAACTACTTAAACGATGTGACCATAGGGTATAACCTCGGAAGGTTATGCCCTATACTAGGGTCACCTAATTTATTTGGTCGGATCCTAATGATCGACCAAACTGGGTCGAGTTCGAAGGTATAGGCGATTTATTAGATCGCCTACCCTACGACCCTAGACAACGTGGTAATCAGTGGGCATAGTCCCAAGGGACTATGACCAACGTGATTACACTCACGTTGCGAAGTTCAAACGAACTTCGCATTGACCATTACTGGTCAACGCTGAAAGTCAAACAAAGTTTGACTTTCTGACTCGAAAAGCAGTAAAAATAAGGAAAAGAACGAAAGAATACTTACGAAGGGTCCCCGAATGCTAATCCCGATCCAAGAACTCAGGTATGAAACAATGGTTTCAACTTAGAGCTCTCAAATCAGAATTCTTGTGCAAAATGAGGTTGTGTGGGTTGGGTATTTATAGGAATACCCGAACCGTTAGGATCGTTCCATGGAAAACGTGCCATGAATCCAACCCGTACACTTGTCGGAACCTTATGGTAACTAAAATTCCATCCTTATCACATGACTAGACAATTAGGAACTTGTGGTTGTGGGTTAAACATGTGCAATCTGCTGTTAGAAACACTGCATCTGGTCTGTGCATGGCTAGCGCACCGCTACACTAAAAGTGTAGCGCACCGCTAGCCATAGTTTGGCAGAATTACACTTTTAGTCCCTGTCATGCATTCAGCCCATTTTTGACACGTTTAAGGCCCGTTAACCCCATTTCAAAGCTCTAAAATGAAGTTAAAGTATAGGGAACTTAAAATGTGTTCAAAAATATCTCGGATGTCGGTTCGTTTAGCCGTACGAACGCGATGTTCGCTTAATTACGACGGAATGCGCATAAGCGCGAAAAACGAACCAAAAGACGTGACGAATGGATTTTTCTTATGGCGAACACTAAAATAAAATATTTTAGTGCTTACATAAATTTTTGGATGTCCGGATGTATTCAGAACGTAAGTTACGCGTAAAAATGCAAACTTGTGCACTTTTTGACGCTTTTAGTCCCTGAATGACACAAAAGTTTATTTTAGCATACCGAACACCTCAAAGCCTATTTCTAAGCTATGTAAAGGATATTTATGGTATGTTTAACTTATGTTCATGTCCCGGAAGGTCTGTTACAGTTCAAATTGGCATACTTTCGCAGTTTGTCAACTTTAGTCCCTGTAAGCGATTAAACTTTGATTTCACCACACCAAACCTTCCAAAACTTATATCTAAGTTATGTAAAGGTTATTTAAGGTATGTTAAGCCTATTTCACTATTCCGGAGTGTTCGTTGCATTAAACTGGTTATATTTACGCATCAGTGCGCGTATAACCCTCCAGAAAGCGATTTAGAGCTTGAAATCGAACAAGAGTTGATATGTGCTAACGATACACATATTTTTACAAATCCCAAGTATGAAATATGATATTTCATTGGTTCGGTATTTGTTTGATGGCCGTGGAGGCACAGGTGTTACAGTCTCCCCTACTTTAGGAAATTTCGTCCCGAAATTTATTTAGAGGAAACTTGTGAGAGTTTAAAACATGAAGTTGAAAAGATCGAACAACATTGGTTAGGGTTCTTGAACTTCTAGTAACCTTAATAACATTATGTTTGCAATGTAAGAGTGACACTTATATACAAGTATATGAAGCGTCATTGGTGCGTCCACCATGCCTCCATTACATCGTTATCATTTTGTTATTGTTGTCGCTATCGGTTCTTTCACATAATAAATCTTACTGGATTTCTGTGCACTAAATTTCACAATTATGTGCGCATACATAATTAGAGAATTCCTTGCACAGTTCACACAGTCTATTTTATAATGTGTAGGGTAAAACCAAATGAAAAATCCTGTGATGAGCGTGACTTAGACCGCCATGGAGTCCTTTAGACTAAATCAATAAATGATTTAAATAGACTATCAAGGAGTCTGTTCAGCTACATCACTAGATGTCATTTTTTTTAACCAAATTGTGAATCAATCTTTTTTACTAGACCACTAAAGGGTCTCTTATGAATCATGGAGTGGTACTATATAATCAAAGGGTCTTAACTATTACATAGAAGCCCATTTAAGGATTAAAGGTAGTACCTTTTGAATATCCTGCTACGAATCCCTCATATGAAGATATGAAAGATTCTACGAGGATTTGGATAACGAATATCCAGAGTATACAAAAACACAAAAATCATAGAGGAGAACACATAAACACATATCACATAACCACAAAATTGTTTGTTAATTTGTCTTGTAAATTGCGTACATGCATTTAAAGCACACTAGGAATCCATTCCGTGGATTTCATTTGGTACTTTAAACGTTATCAAGAATCCAACTATAAAGATAGAAAGATTCAAAAAGAAAATTCGACTTCGATTATTTGGAACCGAAGTGTTCGAATTAAGGTACATAAGGAATCCAATTAAGGACTCTGATTTGAATGATAATCATCCACAAGGATCTAATTGTGAGGATAAAAAGATCCCATATGGATTTAAAAGTTGGAGATGTTTTGAAACCTTGCACTGGACGTGCTTAGGTCAAAACATGATGTAAAATGCTTAAGAAGTTGAGATGCTTGATATGTCAAGGCGACATATGAAGCGGAATTTGAAGGTTAAGTCAATGTATGAGGAAAATATTTTTGAATACTATGCATGGGGTTCTTTTAAGAAAAATGTGTTTAACGTTTTTGAAACCTTATATATATTACTTTTTGAAATCATAAAGTAGGTGTATTAGGTAGATATATTTACAAAAATGTTTTAAAATCATGCGAGATGAATTTTGAAATTATGTATAAGGTTTTTGAAAGACATGAATGATGCTTTTCGAAATCATGCACTTGATAAGAAAATGTATTGTGTTAATATTGTCTTCAGACTATATGAAATATTTTGAATTTAGGAAGGTTGGTTTTGATAACATGGTCAATGTTTTTGAAATAACATAGACAATGCATTTAGAAAAATTGTTTTCAAACTATATGAAATGTTTTGAAATCATGAAGATTGTTTTGAAATACTTGTACTGTGTATGTTGAAAAATCAAAACGTAATGGGTATGAGATTTGAAAATACCCTTAGTTATTTAACCAAGGATTTCAAAGGCACAGATGTGCAGAAGCATGATTACTCATAATGTCACTTTATTTTCTGTACTTCGTTTCTTAGAATGAAACGAGTACTTAAAATTTTCGAGGGACTCATGAGCGATCATTTGAAAGAGAGAATCACAAGAGTAGTTTGTAAGGAATATAGTTCCTTGATGTAGGTATCATAGGAAAAATCCTACACATATGTAACTACAATTGTACATCGGAATCTGTGAACAACAACTTTTATTTATGAACGAGACAGATTGTTTCACAATCAAGAAAACGAAAGAAACAAAAGTTATAGCAAAGCTTTGGGTTGGATTTGCATTAGCAAGCTTTGGGCAATCCCTTAGGAAATGGCCCATCTCGCCACAGTTATAGCAAAGCCCTCGTGAGAAACGAGCTTGAGCAGGAGTGTCGCCAGCTTGATTTGGTACAGCTGTAGTTGGGCAAACCCTTGCTGTATGACCTATAAGTCCACAAATCTGGCATTTGCGGCACCTCACACTAGGGTGATGATGAAGGTTACATTGGTTGCACAAGGGTGCAGTTCCATTGTATGGCTTCCTAGCAGGGGGTTGAGCTGGTTGGTTGGGGAAGGCTTTGACCATTGTGAGCGACCACGGCGAAGTTCTGAGAAGCCTTTCGCTTCTTTGACTTCTTAGGGGATCGTTCATCCATGGTCTTTGATTCCTCGATTGGTTTATTGGCTGATGGTGTTGTCGCCTGACTAGGTCCTGCCTGTCTTGGTGACTCTTGAGTGGCTTCATCCTGGAGACGATACATGGCAGTAGCTAATTCAACAGTCTTCAGGACTACTTCGCCTATTCGCTGAGCTAATTTGGCTGCTTGCTCAGATATCTGGGCGTCATCGTGATGAAGAGACATTCTTGAAGAAAAAGAAAGGCGTAGGGAGAAACAGGTGAAAGATTATTGGACAATCAAAACAGAATGATAACGCATGAAGATTGCGATCATTTGTTTGTTACCTAAGGCAAACAAATGAGACGGTGACTGATCAAAGTAAATGGGTCGAAAATAATGTATCGCGAAGACATGCTCGCCTATAAGTGAACACTCATCCCAAGAATTCCCAGGTAAGCACAACTGGTCTCGCGTCTGATGAGATGTATACGAAGTGCTTGCCTAGCCAGAAAACCCAGAATACAGGCATTCACCCTTCCAGTTTGCACGTGTTCACATTATTAAAAACCCAAAACCTTGACAAGATTTTGAAAACTCAAAGGGTTCAAAACCATATAATAGAGAGTTCAAAACCTTACAATAGAGGGTTCAAAACCTAGTAATCAATCATCCTAGAACAGATGATTAGTTTTCAAAGCGGTTTTGAAATTTATGTTCTTGTTGTGATCGTCGCCTAAGGATAGGTGACGGTATTGTTTTATGACTAAACGCAAGTAAACTCGCGTTAGGGTCCTAGAAAGGTTATAGACTAGGTCAAAGCATTACTAATAACCTAATTCCCTATAACCATTAGCTCTGATACCATCTTTTCTGTCACACCCCGACCACGTAGAACATACAAAACGTGGCGGAAACATCAGGGAGTGTTGTAACAGAATTAATGTTTCACAACCATGGATAGTAAAGTTTCGTTTTATTGATTAAAAGTGTTACAATGTCTTAACAAACAAGGAATTTCAACATAATTAACTAGTCTTGCATCTTTTATTGTCACTAAAGCCCAAGTCTGCCTATGTGTATCTTGGTCATCTTATGCAACAGCTCCTGAAAAACACATGTGAAAATAGGTACGTCAGCATAAAAATGCCTGTGAGATACATAGGTTTTGTGAAAATAAGATTCATGACTTATGTTTGAGAAAATGTTTAGTCATGAACCTTGTTATTTGCTTTGTCTTTAAATCATTTGAAAAACGATAAGATCAGATGATAAGTATAAATAAATGTAAGGTTAAATGGATAACCAAGTAAAATGTGTTTGTATAAGATAAGTTGTTTATAAATCAATGTCTTGTGAAAAGTATGTTATTTGTATGAAATGTTCTATGTCTCAAACTGAAATGATTCAAATAACGTGACGACATGTAATACCATACAAACACTTATATATAGGAAGTACCAGCGGCGTATCCACCATGCTTGTATCATATTACACACGCATCGTTACTTAATCACTTAATCAAACCAAACCAAACAATGTAAAATGTTCATGTCAAGATGTAAATCATGTCAAAATGTCTATGTCAAATATCCAAGTCAAATGTCTATGTCAAATATCCATGTCAAATGTCTATGTTTAAACCAATAGTCAAAAGTCCTTGTATAAACCATGTCAAATGTTGATAGTCCAAAAGTAGTCAAGTAATGTATAACCAAAATGATATGTATGGTAAGTAAAATTTAGACTACTTAAACCATAAGTAAAAATGAACAAAACAAAGTATTGAGGTAAAACTTGGTTTAAATCAAAGTTATGTTTTGTAGAATAATGCATGCTTTACTGATACAAACACTTATGCAGTATGTTAAACGCAAACATTCAAGCCTTGAGACAGCCGGATAACTATGTAAAAGTGAGTTATCAAGAGAATATGTATTCGGATTCGGTCATTCCTTTCATCCCCTTTCCCTGGGATGTCCGGAACGGGATTTGTCAAGTCCTATGGTACCACTACCTACTACCGAGCGGCGTAGCAAATGTTAATGAATGTTATATAGACCCGTTAAACAAACCAAATGTCATACCAAAATATAAGCATGAGATGAAGATAATGTACCTAGTATGCTAGAGTAAACATACAAGGTAGAGCTGTAAAACAATGTGTCCATATGTTACTGGAACATATGCAACAGAGATGCAATGTAAAATGATGTACTAAGTATGCTAAGTTAACATACAAAGCAGAAAAGTCATGTAAATCAATGTGCTTAGCATGTTATCAGTCAACATACATAGCAGAAAAGTCATGTAAATCAATGTGCTTAGCATGTTATCAGTCAACATACATAGCAGAAAATTCATGTAAATCAATGTGCTTAGCATGTTATCAGTCAACATACATAGCAGAAAAGTCATGTAAATCAATGTGCTTAGCATGTTATCAGTCAACATACATAGCAGAAAAGTAATGAAATCATGTACTATAATGTACTAACAAACATAGTCGGTATATGATGTGAAAACAGGAAAGCAGGAAAGTAACAAGTAGGCACATGTGTTCCACCCCAAAACAGTTTGGAAAACAGTAAAAGAGGGGTCTATGTACTCACTTGAGATTGCTCAGAAGTCCTAGGATAACCACCAAGCAATGCTAGAGATCGCGGAATATCAAACGGCACCTAATATAGGTAACTACATTAATAAACCGGACCTAAATCGGAAGACTGGGTAGTATTAGGGTTTGTAAACCAAACGAGTGTGGAGACTCGTGTGATATGGTTTAACAAAGCCTACATACTAAATGAAACTTAACCTAACTGCTTACGACCCATTACGACCCGTTTAGGTAGCTTATGCTACTTTAACGCGTCGTTCGCGTGAAACGCGTTCGGACCGCCTAACTAATCCTATGACAAGTGTTATATGCCTAAACATGTTACATAATCAGTTATGTGACAAAAGTTTAGGTTACATATGCTTAATTACCAATTATACATGAAAAGGGTATTCTGGTAATTTACCTAAGGCATATAAACTACCTATCATACAACTACTTAAACGATGTGACCATAGGGTATAACCTCGGAAGGTTATGCCCTATACTAGGGTCACCTAATTTATTTGGTCGGATCCTAATGATCGACCAAACTGGGTCGAGTTCGAAGGTATAGGAGATTTATTAGATCGCCTACCCTACGACCCTAGACAACGTGGTAATCAGTGGGCATAGTCCCAAGGGACTATGACCAACGTGATTACACTCACGTTGCGAAGTTCAAACGAACTTCGCATTGACCATTACTGGTCAACGCTGAAAGTCAAACAAAGTTTGACCTTCTGACTCGAAAAGCAGTAAAAATAAGGAAAATAACGAAAGAATACTTACGAAGGGTCCCCGAATGCTAATCCCGATCCAAGAACTCAGGTATGAAACAATGGTTTCAACTTAGAGCTCTCAAATCAGAATTCTTGTGCAAAATGAGGTTGTGTGGGTTGGGTATTTATAGGAATACCCGAACCGTTAGGATCGTTCCATGGAAAACGTGCCATGAATCCAACCCGTACACTTGTCGGAACCTTATGGTAACTAAAATTCCATCCTTATCACATGACTAGACAATTAGGAACTTGTGGTTGTGGGTTAAACATGTGCAATCTGCTGTTAGAAACACTGCATCTGGTCTGTGCATGGCTAGCGCACCGCTACACTAAAAGTGTAGCGCACCGCTAGCCATAGTTTGGCAGAATTACACTTTTAGTCCCTGTCATGCATTCAGCCCATTTTTGACACGTTTAAGGCCCGTTAACCCCATTTCAAAGCTCTAAAATGAAGTTAAAGTATAGGGAACTTAAAATGTGTTCAAAAATATCTCGGATGTCGGTTCGTTTAGCCGTACGAACGCGATGTTCGCTTAATTACGACGGAATGCGCATAAGCGCGAAAAACGAACCAAAAGACGTGACGAATGGATTTTTCTTATGGCGAACACTAAAATAAAATATTTTAGTGCTTACATAAATTTTTGGATGTCCGGATGTATTCAGAACGTAAGTTACGCGTAAAAATGCAAACTTGTGCACTTTTTGACGCTTTTAGTCCCTGAATGACACAAAAGTTTATTTTAGCATACCGAACACCTCAAAGCCTATTTCTAAGCTATGTAAAGGATATTTATGGTATGTTTAACTTTTGTTCATGTCCCGGAAGGTCTGTTACAGTTCAAATTGGCATACTTTCGCAGTTTGTCAACTTTAGTCCCTGTAAGCGATTAAACTTTGATTTCACCACACCAAACCTTCCAAAACTTATATCTAAGTTATGTAAAGGTTATTTAAGGTATGTTAAGCCTATTTCACTATTCCGGAGTGTTCGTTGCATTAAACTGGTTATATTTACGCATCAGTGCGCGTATAACCCTCCAGAAAGCGATTTAGAGCTTGAAATCGAACAAGAGTTGATATGTGCTAACGATACACATATTTTTACAAATACCAAGTATGAAATATGATATTTCATTGGTTCGGTATTTGTTTGATGGCCGTGGATGCACAGGTGTTACAGTACGGGTCCATTGTTCACGCTGTGTTCTGGTTCGATTGGTCGCTTACTACTATGCTTACTTTTATTATTCGCTTCTTGAATCGTTTGAATAATAAATGGCATTGCATATATAATTCCTTGTGCTACTATATGTTGAACGGCACTATTATCCATTTGGTTTCCATTGTTATTGATACTCGGATTTTCATTAACCACGTTAATGTTACTATGGTTATCATTATTCAGATTTCCTTGATTTCCTTCATCGGCCATCTGAATTTTAAACATTTATCCCATATTAATATCAGAAGATAATATTTAATATAGTTAATCACATGATACGCAATCTAGCCAAAAACGTAGATCATTGCTACTTTTACTCTATTTCCATATACTATTATGTATCTATTACACACTAGTACTGAAATAAAAATTACAATACCAACAGAAATTGAATCACACTAATAGTAATATGCATCCGTACACACATATTTTATTTTATTATATTATATTATTATTATTACTATTACCGTTTCCTCCATCACATCAAGGATATGGATTTATCCAAAAATTCATATTGCGTTCATCGTATTTCCATACGAGACGCTCTCCCACCTGTCTCATTCTCTCACTGCTTTCTAAAATTTTCTCCCCAAAAGTCCTAAGTTCTTGTACGTTTTCTGCACTCATTGGGGGTGCAGGTTCTAGGACTGGGTTCGGAATCTGGGGTGCGGGTTCTTGATATGGGGGTGAAAGTTCCTGAAATCGGTAAGGATCTACTAAGATCTCCCTAATGTAGTTATCATGGTAATAGGGATCTAAAGGGTCCATACCTAGATAGGCTCCTATGTTCTGTATGGGTGTGTCTTCATGTATCGGGTAACGTTGCACAAAGTCCCTATTATCGTCCCACCAGGGGTCATAATTTGGGTCTAGGGGGTTTGGTGCAGGTACCCTAGGGATTTCTTCTGGGTTAAAGTCATGCATCTCCACTTGGTTTTCAGGGTTTTCTATCTCCATGGGTTGGTTTGGGATTGGTGGTTGTGGGGCTACTAGTTTTTCCAGACTTAGATTAGTAGCAGTTGTAGCTAGGATATGAAAATTGGCTAGGCTTCTATTAAGCATATCCTGTGTATGGGCATCTGTCTTTCGCTTAACGGCTGCTAAGGCTCTTTGCTGTTGCAACTTTCGCATTCTTTTCCTACGCGCAAAAGCTTCCTTACTGAACCATCCTCATTTCTTATGAGGGAATGGCTCTTCCGACTGAGCTTTAAAGGCAAACATCCCTTCTTCCTGATCAGCAGAATACCCAGAAAGGGCAGGCTGTGAAGAGGTACCTTCACTCCTAGGTGAATCAGACAACTGATAACTCATGTCTGAGGATCCTTGATCACTCATACTGTAAACTAACAAATAGTCAAATAACACATAACAAATAATTACAGTTATGCACGTATTTCCGTAATTTATTTCCTATCACAAAATTTAGAATTTAAGTGTCAGCAGAACACTTCTTTGGCTTAGACCAGTGGCTAGGCTCTGATACCACCTTCTGTCGCAACCCTCGAACCCTTATCTGTTCCGGGAACGGGCGGACGCGAACTCAGATTTGCGGTGGTATCAGTTGGTTAATTTGGCAGCGGAAATTACATCAGGACCGTAGTTAGGAAATGTTTATCAGAGTAAAACCACCATATTTGATATTAATAATCACATGGGTAAAACCCAAGTTTCTTATTACAATACATTTATAGGGATAAACCCTATTTTATTGAATTTAAAACATCGTCTTTTAGGTAACTTTTATAGCCACATTTTTTTCCCAAGCCTTCAGTGCTCTCCAGCTGGCTTTTTACTAATTGGCTATCACATTGTGTTACCTGAAACGCATTTTAAAAACATTTTTCAGTGGGAAATACTGGTGAGTGAATCCCAGTTTAATCAAGAAACATTTTATCAATTAAAACAGTATTGAGAGCGATCACATTGTTTATTTCTACACAACTACTCATTCAGTACTGTCAATCCTGACTTGCGGGTCATATTACACATTGGCTAACTCGTTGTCCAATGGTAACGTACTGTCATCCCGACTTACTACTCGCAGTAGTAAATTTTGTATACAAAACCCCGGCATACCGGTAGTAATTGAAGAACTACAAAGACTCAACCACCGCTTAATCACATTGTAAAACAATTAAGGTTTTGTAAAATATTATAAAAATGTTAACAAAAATTGGATAAACTCACATTGCTATCTTAGACTTCGCGTAAGGGTTTCCTGGGAATAATCTATAATTTACACAAATGTACATAGGTTAGTATCATAACCCTTTGAAAATATTAATGATACCCTCCCCGAGACGACATTCCAACAACTACGTCGGGCAGAACCACGATAGTTGTTACGGAACCCTAAATCAATCGGGCATCGTATCTACTACGAAACTGGGGTTATAATACTTATAACGGAGCAGAACCTCGCTAATTGGGGGGTATAATACCCGCGTATTATGCCTAATATTCAGAAAGTGAGATTGAGAAATGAAAACTGAACGAGTTCGACTGAGATCCGAGGCCTCCTTTATATAGTGCTGAAATCTGGTCTTCACGCGGCCCGCGTAAAGGTAAGCTAAGGCTTACGCGGCCTGCGTCAAATCTGGGTCAACGCGTAGCTTGTCCGGGTCATCTACTAGGCTCGACACGATGATGACACGTGTCATCAGCGGGCTGCGCCACATTTTGGGACACTCGCCGCCCGCGTTAACTTAACGAGGTCTTACGCGGCCCGCCTCAGCTTATATTTTCTTGTTTTTCATTTTATTTTTAATACTATATTGTATTTCGGGCTCAGTTTTCACATACGGGGTGTATTTTAAGACATATTGGGGCATTTTAAAATATAAGGTGTCGGAAATATTATGAGGGTGTCGTTTATTGAGGATTGTTACAATTAAGGATTGGGATACGCCTACTACACCCACCGAAGTTCGTTCATTTCTTGGTCTCGCGGGTTATTACCGCCGCTTCATCGAAAACTTCTCCAAGATTGCAGTTCCTCTAACTGCTCTAACTCAGAAGAATAAACCCTTTGAATGGGGATCCAAACAGGAAGAAGCTTTTCAGACCTTGAAACAGAAACTTTGTGATGCACCTATTCTATCTTTACCTGAGGGCAATGATTATTTTATCGTATACTGTGATGCATCCAAATTAGGTCTTGGCTGTGTTCTCATGCAAAGGAACAAAGTCATAGCTTACGCATCGAGACAGTTGAAGGTTCACGAGAAGAACTACACGACTTATGATCTTGAGTTAGGTAAAGTTGTTTTCGCTCTCAAAATCTGGAGACACTATCTGTATGGTACAAAATGTGTGGTTTTCACTGACCACAAAAGTCTTCAGCATATCTTCAATCAAAAAGAACTTAACATGAGGCAACGACGTTGGGTTGAACTTCTAAACGACTATGACTACGAAATTCGTTACCATCCTAGTAAGGCGAATGTCGTGGCTGATGCATTGAGTCGTAAAGAGAATGTCAAGCTTCATTGTGTTCGAGTTCAATCTGATACTCAAACTCACATTTCTTAGGCTCAACATACTTGTGTTTCACAAGATTTGATGGGTAAGGAATTACCATTTCATATTAAGCCTAATCTTGAGCTGAAAGACAATGGATTGTATTATTTCACGGACCGTTTGTGGGTCCCAAGTCAAGACAATCTTCGCACCTTGCTAATGGATGAAGCTCATAAGTCTCGTTATTCTATTCATCCTGGTGCCGACAAGATGTATAAGGATCTTCGTACTCATTGGTGGCCTGGTATGAAGAAAGACATTGCCTTATACGTATCCAAATGCCTTACTTATCTTAAGGTTAAGGCTGAACATCAACATCCCTCTGGATTATTGGAGCAACCAGAGATTCCAGTTTGGAAATGGGAAAACATTGCTATGGATCTTATTACCAAACTTCTGCGCACTAAGAAAGGTCATGATGCTATTTGGGTAGTTGTTGATCGTCTAACCAAATCAGTGCATTTATTGCCAATCCGTGAGGATCTATCTGCCGACAAGATGGCTAAAATCTATGTGGATGAGATTGTATCCCGACATGGTGTTCCTGTGAACATTATTTCGGACAGAGATGCTCGATTCCCATCGCGTTTTGTGGAGAACCATGCAATCTGCTATGGGGACCCAACTTAATTTGAGCACAACTTATCATCCGCAATCAGATGGTAATTCTAAAAGAACAATCCAAACATTGGAGGATATGCTTAGAGCTTGTGTGATCGATTTTGGTGGTAGTTGGGATTCGTATCTTTCGTTGATTGAATTCTCCTACAACAATAGTTATCACTCCAGCATCAACATGGCCCCTTTCAAGGCTTTATATGGTCGAAAATGTTGTTCACCAGTCTGCTGGAATGAGATCAGTGAGGCTCAGCTTACTAGACCTAACCTCATTCTAGAGACAATAGATAAGGTTAAGAAAGTTCGCGATAACCTTCAAACAGCTCGAAGCCGTCAAAAGAGTTACGCGGATCGACGACGCAAGCCCTTGGAATTTCAAGTCGGTGATCGCGTTCTACTCAAGGTTTCACCTTGGAAAGGTGTGATCAGATTTGGAAAGACAGGAAAACTTGCACCTAGATATGTTGGACCATTTAAGATCGTCAAAAGAATCGGAAAGGTAGCCTACAGACTTTAGTTACCTCCTGAACATGGAAATGTTCATCCAACCTTTCACGTGTCCAATCTGAAAAAGTGTTTAGCTGATGAGAACCTCCACATACCGCTTGACGAAATTCGTGTTAATGATACGTTGCATTTTGTTGAGAAGCCTGTGGAAATCATGGAACGTGAAGTCAAGTGGCTCAAACGCAAGCGCATTCCACTTGTCAAAGTTCGCTGGGAATCTAAACGTGGTCCAGAATTTACTTGGGAACGTGAAGATCAAATGAAGGCGAAATATCCACATTTATTCTTACAATTTTCCTCCAAATAAAATTTCGGGATAAAATTTCCACAAGTAGGGGAGACTGTGACATCTGTTCTTGTAATCATTGTATAAACTCTAATAAGATCAATTATCAATAAGACGAAGTGATTTGATCCCAATGTTTCTTTATTTATGTTTGACATTTTTGCACGCTTCGATTTTGTTCAATTTCAAATTCTATTTCGCTTTCTGGAAAGTTATACACAAACTGATGCGTAAACGTAATTAGTTTAACGCGACAAACACTCCGGAACATCAATATATACTTAACATACCTTAAATAACCTTTACATAACTTAGAAATAAGTTATAAAGGGTTTGGTATGGCAAAATCAAGTTTATTCAATCACAGGGATTATTTGTGTCAAACTACGAATCTATGTTGATTCGTATGATAACGGACATTCCAGAACATGATTATAAGTTAAACATACCCTAAATATCCTTCACATAGCTTAGAAATAGGCTTTGAGGGGTTCGGTGTGCAAAAATAAACTTTTTGCTCAATCAGGGACTAAAAGCGTCAAAAAGTGCATAAGTTTGCATTTTCGCGCATATCTTACGTTCCGAATATATCTGGGCATCCAAAAATTTTTGTAATTATTAAAATATTTTATTTTAGTGATTGGCATGCTAAAATTCCATTCGTCGCGTAATTTGGATCGTTTTTCGCATCCGTTCGCGTTTCGTCGTAATTAACCAAACAACGCAGCCGTACGACCAAACGAACCGATATCTGAGATGTTTTTGAGCATGTTTCATGTTCCCTATACATTAAATTCATTATAGAGCCTTGAAGTAAGGTTAACGGGGCTTAAACGTGTAAAAAATGCATCGAAAAGCAAGTTTTGCACATTGAGGGACCAAAACTGACATTTTCTGTCAGTCTAGGCGGGGCGCGTAAGAGGAGACCCTCTCTTACGTGAGGGGCGACATCTTCCCAGATCAGAAACTCAGTTTTCTGATTTCAGCAGCTGGTTTCTGGTTTTGGACATGGTTTCTTGCAATCTTTGAGCTTGTTTTAAGCGCCCATAGGTTTGTAAATCAGTGGGCACACATGGAGGGCCAAGATTGAAGCTCGTAATCCAAGAAATGATCTAAACGGTTTTTGGAAATCCTATTAAACCCATCATGATTCATTGCAATCCTCACACCTTGATTCAATTTCTGCTCTAAGTTGGAGTTTCCACACTTCATACCTGAGCAACTTGAATCAAATCTCCATTGCTTGGAACTCTTGTAAGTATCTTTCATGTTTTTATGCGTTTTTAAGCATGAAAGTCAAACATTGTTTGACTTTCTGCTTTGACCAGTCAATGGTCAACACGAAGTTCCTTTGAACTTCGTAACATGAGCGTAATCACGATGGTCATAGTCCCTTGTGACTATACCTACTGATTACCACGTATTTAGGCATAGTGACGAGTCATAGTTTCGGTCAAAATGCGTATTTATTCGTATTTTGCAACCAAACTATTCCTAGGTATCAAAACCCTTTGTTTTGATATCAAACTTGCTTTCAAGCTTTCGTTAAACATGTTTTAACATGTTTAACTCGTCACTTTTAGTTTAGTGCTTATAAGGGTCGTAAGATAAGCGGTCTAAACAACCGCTTAGACTTTCGAACCCGACCCGTTTGGTCAATCATTAGGATTCAACCAAACATGTTTTGTGACCATAAATGTATAGGGAATAACCTTCCGAGCTTGTACCTTATGGTCACTTCGTTTAGTTAATTATATTATAGGTAGTTTATATGCCTTAGGAAAATGACCAAAATGCCCTTTTTGCGCATAAATTCATTTTAAGCATATGTAACCTAAATTTGTACATCTAAACTGATTAGGTAACATTATTAGACATGTTAAGGCATATAATACTTATCATAGGACTAGTTAGGCGGTCCGAATGCGTTTTACGCGAACGACGCGTTAAAATAGCGTAGGCTACCTAAACGGGTCGTAATGGGTCATAAGCACTTATAATAGGTTCTGATTCAGAATGTAGGCTTTGTTAAACCATATTACATGAGTTCCAACACTCATTTGGTTTATGAAACCTCATTTTATCCGATCTTCCGATTTAGGTCTGGTTTATTAACATAGTTACCTATATTAGGTGCCGATTGATTCCGGATCCTTCTAGCTTTGTTTGGTTGTTATTACAAGACTTCTAAGCATTATCAAGTGAGTACATAGACCCCTCTTTTACTGTTTTCAAATTTTTTGGGGTAAAACACATGTGCCTACTTGTTACTTTCGTGCTTTTCTTGCTTTTATAACATATGCTTGCTATGTTCATATAGTACACATATAGTACATGATTTCATCCATGTTTTTGCTATGTAAGTTTTAATTAACATGCTAGTACATTGATTTCATAAACACATTTGTTTCATATATTCATTTCAGCATATGTACACATTGATTTACATCATATTCATGCTATGTATGTTCATTTTTGCATACTTAGTACATTGTTTTCACATAACATGCTTACATTTGGTATGACATTTGGTTTGTTTAACGGGACAAAAGTACGTTCATTAACATTGGTCATGCTGCTCGGTAGTAAGTAGTGGTACCATAGGAATTGACAACTCCCATTTCTGGCTTCCTAGGTTTGTTTGGAAGTAGGAAATGACTGAATTCGATATTCATAATTTTTGATAAACCTTTAATTTGTTTAAGGGTTTGTCTCCACAATCGCAAGGCTTGAATGTATGCATTTTAACATTACCGCATAGATGTTTTATCAATAAAGCATTAATTTTACAAAACATAACTTTTGATTTAAACTATGATTTATTCAAATACATTGTTTTGTACATTTTACATATGGTTTGAGTAGATACATTTTATTTGCCATACATAACATTTGATTATACATGAACATGATTTATATTTGGCATTTGACATTGTTTACACATAAACATTTCAACACTAGTTTAAACAAGACATTTTTGGTGGTTTGATTAGGTAAGTGATTTAAATAACGAGGCGTGTGTAATATGATAAAAGCATGGTGGATACGCCGCTGGTACTTCCTATATATAAGTGCTTTTATGATATTACATATCGTAGCATTATTTAAACCATTTCAATTTAGACATATTACATTTTACAGAAAGAACACAACTTCACAAAACATTGTTTTACAAATAACATATCTTTTACAAATTCATTTTGCTTGGTTATTTATTTAACCACACATCTTTCTTTTATATCATCCAATTTCTTATCGATTTTCATATGATTTACAAAGGAAAACACTTTACAAGGTTCATGACTAACTTTTGTTAAACAATTCTTTAAAAACTTATAAGTCATGAATCCTAAACCAATAAACCTATGTATCTCACAGGCAATTTTATGCTGACGTACCTATTTTCACATGTGTTTTCAGGAGCTGATCCGTAGGAATGATCAAGATACACTTAGGCGGACCTGTGGCTTAGTGACATAAAATGAAGCTTGAATAGTTTAATTACGTTATGTACTCTTTGTTTCCCTTGTTTTTCAAGACAATGTAACCATTTTGTTAATAAATAAAACAAAACTTTAAATACCATGGTTGTGAAACAATAATTCTGTTGCTCGACTCCCGGATGTTTCCGCCGCGGTTTGTTGTTTTATGCGGTCGGGGTGTGGCATATAAGGGTAGTTTGTCTTGTAAAAGAATACAGTTCCTTGGTGTCGGTAACGTAGGGGTATGTCATACACATATGTAACCATATTTGTTTTTATACATCAAAATTGTGAACAACAATTTATTTATAAACCAGTCAAATTGTTTCAGAGTTCAAAAGAAACAAAAGCATAACATTTTAGTTATTTCAAAGCAGCATAATCTTCCAATCAGCCAAATGCTCATTCATGGGTTGGATTTGCATTGACAATCTTTGGGCATTTGTTGCTGAAATGACCCATCTCGCCACAGTTGTAGCAAGTACCAGGCGGAAAACGAGCTTGTGCTGGATCTGCTTGAAGTTGAACAAGGTTCTGAATAGCTTGGTTTGGCGCAATGGCTGAACGACAGATTTTTGCTGTGTGACCAAAAAAGTCCACAGTTCAAACATTTTCCTCCATATGGTGCTTGAGCAGCAGTAGGATTTGTAACAGCTTTGTTTTGGATAGCAAAACGGCATATGTTAACCAAGTGTCCCCATCTTCCACAGTGGGTACATTTGAAACATGGTGTTCGATTCGGATGATGACGGTTGCATTGATTGCACCAAGGAGTAGTTCCCTTATATGGCGTCTTAGCTGGTGGTGTTGCCACCTGGCTAGGTCCCTCTTGATTAGGAGTAACCGCTGTAAGATTCTTTGAAGCTTTACGCTTCCTTGATCTTCATGAAGGCTTGGCTTTTGTTTCCTTTGGTGTCTCTTGGGTGGTTTTTTCCTTGAGACAAGTCATGGTAACAACTAATTCAACGTTCCTCTGGAGTACTATGCCTATTTTTTGGGCAATTGTAGCAGCCAGTTTAGACTTTTGAGTGTCGCTGCAATGGAGAGGCATCCTAAAGATAATGGAAGACATAGGAGGAAGCAAGTGAGATGTTATCGGATAATCAAAACATAATGTTTAAATATATCGACTATGCATAAGGATTGTGATCATTTTTTTGTTACCTACGACAAACAAATGACACGGTGACTAATCAAAGTAAACGGGTCATATTAATGTATCGCGAAGACATGCTTTAGCCTATAAGTGGACACTCACCCCAAGAGTTCCCAGGTAAGAGTGACTGGTCCGATTATGTGGATTTGTACGAACACTCTAGCCTTAGACAGAAAACTCAGGATACAGGCATCCACCCTTCCAGATTGCATGTGTTCACATTATAGGACCCATAATTTGACGAGATTTTTGAAAATTTGAAAGGCATTAAGCCAAAAATGAATCGTCCAAAGGGTGGGTGATTATTTTCAAAATTGTTTTGGAATATTGGAGGGTTCAAAACCTTATAACAAATCATCTACGAATAGATGATTGATTTTCAAGAAGGATTTGAAATTTGTGTTCTTGTTGTGGTTGTCACCCTATGACAGGTGACGGTATTGTTTTAAGATCTAAACACAAGAATCTTGTGTTAGTGTCCTAGGAAGGTTATAGACTAGGTCAAAGCATTACTAATAACCTAATTCCCTATAAGCATGAGCTCTGATACCAACTCTTCTATCACACCCCGACCGCGTAAAACAACAAATCACGATAGAAATGTCGGGGAGTGGAGTAACAGAATCATTATTTCATAACACATGGTAATTGAAATCTTGTTTTATTGAATTAAAATGTTTACATTGACTAGGAATTTAAGAAGCATAACATGAATTAAACTGTCTTTCATAGTTTTAAGTCACTAAGGCCTCGTCCTTCCTATGTTTGCATCATGATCATCTAACAACAGTACCTGAAAACACATGTGAAAATAGGTACGTCAGCATAAAAATGCTTGTGAGATACATAGGTTTTGTTGAAGCAGGATTCATGACTTGTAAGTTAAAAAGAAATGTTTAACAAAAAGTTAGTCATTAATCTTGTAAAAAGTTTTCTTTTATAAATCATACGAAAATCAATATAGAATTCAAATGATATTAAAGAAAAGTGTATGGTTAACTGAATAACCAAGTAAAATGAGTTTGTATACAATATGTTGTTTGAAAACCAATGTCTTGTGAAAATATGTCATTTGTATAAAATGTATTATGTCTTTGTTGAAATGATTTATATAACGCTACGATATGTAATATCATAAAAGCACTTAAATATAGGAAGTACCAACGGCGTATCCACCATGCTTTTATCATGTTACACATGTCTTGATATTTAAATTACTTACAAAATAAACACCAAAATGTCTTGTTTTAACCAATGTCAAAATGTTTATGCGTAAACAAAGTCTATTGTCAAATGTAAGTCATGTATAGTGTAATCAAACAGTTATGTATGGGAAGTGAAAAGTATCAACTTAAACCATATGTATAATGTAAATGTGTAATAAAATGTATGTATGGAGAGTAAAAGTATTTACTCTACCCCATAAGTAAAATGTACAAAACAATGTATTTGATATAAATCATAGTTTAAGTCAAAAGTTACTTTTTGAAAAATCCATGCCTTACTGATACAAACATCTATGTGGTAATGTTAAACGTATACATTCAAGCCTTGAGACTGAAAGACAAACCCTTAACAAGTTAAAGGTTCATCAATATGTTTTCGGATTCTATCATTCCTTACGTCCAAACAAACCTAGGATTCCAGGAATGGGAGTTATCAAGTCCTATGGTACCACTACATACTACCGAGCGGCGTGATCAATGTTAATGAACGTATTTTAGTCCTGTTAAACAACCCAAATGTCATACCAAATGTAAGCATGTTATGTGAAAACAATGTACTAAGTATGCTAAGTAAACATACAAAGCAGAAATGTCATGTAAATCATTGTGCCCATAGGCTGAGTAAACATATGCAATAGAAATGTAATGTAAATCAATGTGTCCATATGCTGAGTAAACATATGCAACAAATGTGTTTATGAAATCAATGTGCTAGCATGCTCAGTCAACATACATAGCAAAGCATAAATGAAATCATGTACTATATGTGTACTAATGAACATAGCAAGTATATGTCAAGAAAGCACGAAAAGCACGAAACTAACAAGTAGGCACATGTGTTTCACCCCAAAATATTTGAAAACAAAAAAGAGGGGACTATGTACTCACTTTATATTGCTTAGTAGTCTTGAAATGTCAATCAAGTAACGTTTGAGGGATCACGGAATCAATCGGCACCTAATATAGGTAACTACATTAATAAACCTGACCTAAATCTGAAGATCGAATAAAATGAGGTTTCGTAAACCAAATGAGTATTGGAACCCATATAATGTGGTTTAACAAAGCCTACATTCTAAATCGGAACCTATCCTAAGTGCTTACGACCCATTAAGGTAGCTTACGCTACTTTAACGCATCGTTCTCGCAAATGCGAGTTCGAGAGGCCTAACTAGTCCTATGATAAGTATTATATGCCTTAAAATGTCTAATAACATTGCCTAATCAGTTTAGATGTCAAAATTTAGGTTACATATGCCTAAAATGAAATTATGCGTAAAAGGGCATTTTGGTCATTTTCCTAAGGCATATAAACTACCTATCATACAACTAATTAACCTAAGTGACCATAAGGTATAACCTCGGAAGGTTATTCCCTATATAACTATGGTCACACATATGCTTGGCCGGATCCTAACGATGGACCAAATGGGTCGGGTTGGAAAGTCTAAGCGGTGGTTTAGACCGCTTGACTTATGACCCTAAGCAAGCACTAGACTAAAAGTGATGAGTTAAACATGTTAAAACATGTTTAACTAAGTTAGAAAACAAGTTTGATATCAAAACAAAGGGTTTTGATACCCAAAAATAGTTTCATTGCAAAATACACATAAACACGTATTTTAACCGAAACTTTGATTCGTCACTTCGACTAATCAACGTAGTAATCAGTAGGTATAGTCACAAGGGACTATAACCATCGTGATTACGCTCACGTTGCAAAGTTCAAACGAACTTAGTGTTGATCAATTCATGGTCAAAGCAGAAAGTTAAACATTGTTTGACTTTCATGCTTGAAAAGCATAAAAGCATGTAAGAAGCTTACAAAAGGTCCAGGCCTTGAAGATTTGAACTCAAAATACTCAGGTATGAAGCTTCACAAGGGAGAGCTTTAACTTAGAGCAAAATTGAGAACAAATGGCCAAGTTGGAATGAATGAAATTGGTGGGTATTTATAGATTTTCAAGAACCGTTAGGATCGTTCCTCGAAATTTGAGCTTTGATCTTGGCCATCCATGTGTTGCACATGGTTTTGAATACTATGGGACCTCAAAAACAAGTTCATTGTATTGAAAAAGTTACATAAAAGACCCTGAAATTCAAGTTGGTTGCTGAAAACTGAATTTCAGTCAACATGAACCCGTCGCGTCACGCCACATAAAGGGGGGGGGGGTACCCGGTCGCGCAACGCCATCACCTGTCTAAGCCCGAAAGTTTCAAATATTAGCAAGAATGGTCCCTGCAGCATGTTTAAGCCATTTTTGACGCGTTTAAGCCCCGTAACCCATTTTCAAGGCTCAATAATGAAGTTTAAATTTAGGGGACATGAAATATGCTCGGAAATATCATGGATGTCGGTTCGTTTGGTCGTACGATCATGTTGCTCGGTTAATTACGACCAAACATGAACGGACGCGAAGAGCGACCCAAATTACGCGACAAATTAAATTTTTGCATTCGAATCACTAAAATAAAAAATTTTAATGATTACAAAAATTTTTGGATGTCCGGATATGTTCAGAACATAAGATATGCGCGTAAATGCAAACTTATGCACTTTTTGACGCTTTTAGTCCCTGATTGACCAAATAAGTTTCTTTTTGCACACTGAACCCCTCAAAGCCTATTTCTATGCTATGTGAAGGATATTTATGGTATGTTTAACTTATGATCATGTTACGGAATGTTCGTTACTATACGAATCGGTAGACTTTCGCAGTTTGTCGCAAATAGTCCCTGCGATCGAATAAACTTGATTTTGCCATACCAAACCCTTTAAAACTTATTTCTAAGTTATGTAAAGGTTATTTAAGGTATGTTAAGCATATGTTGATGTTCCGGAGTGTTTGTTGCGTTAAACTGATTATGATTACGCATCAGTTTGCGTATAACCTTCCAGAAAGCGATAAAGTTTGAAATTGAACAAAAATCAAAACGTGCAAAAATGTCGAACATAAATAAACAAACATTTGGATCAAATCACATTGTTTTATTGATAAATGAACTATTCAGAGTTTATACAATGATTACAAGCACAGATGTCACATTATATTCATCGATGACATCCTTATTTACTCGAAGACCTAGGAAGAACATGAGCAACATCTTCGAGTTATCTTAGAACTTTTGGAGAAAGAACAGCTGTATCCAAAGCTGTCAAAGTGTGAACTTTGGATTCGTGAGGCAAAATTCTTAGGTCAGGCGGTGAATAAGAATGGGATTCATGTCGACCCTGCAAGCAAGAACTGAGGAGTCCCAAAGACACAACTGAGATACGACAATTTCTGGGGATTGCAGGCTATTACAGACAATTCATAGGGGACTTTTCAAAGAATGCTCAACCGCTAACAACCCTAACCTAGACGGTACCTATCTTATCTTTACCCGACAATACCGATGGATTTGCGGACAATAGTAACGCTTCTTGACAAGGTCTCGGTTGCGTATTGATGCAACGAGACAAAGTCATCGCGTACGCGTCATTTCGATCGAAGGATCATGAGAAGAACTACACCACGCACAACCTTGAACTAGGTGCAGTGAATTGCGCGTTGAAGATTTGGCGTCATTACTTGTATGGAGAACGCTGCACGATCTTTACTGATCATAAAAGTTTGCAGCACATCTTTGATCAGAAGGATTTGAATATGAGACAACTAAGATGGATTGAACTGTTGAATGATTACAATTGTGAGATTAAGTATCACCTGGGCAAGGCGAGCGTTATGGCAGACGCCTTGAGACACAAGAAAAGCGCAAAGCCTCTAAGGGTGCGAGCCTTAGAGATGACCATACAGACGAATTCTGCTACTTGGATTCGTGAAGCTGAGCTAGTGGCACTCAAACCGGAGGACCTACAAGCTAAGGAATACGGAACCTTAAACTCCATGGGACGACTTTGGGTTCCATTTCATGACAATTTACGTACACGCTTACTGGATCCATCCTGGATCCGACAAGATGTACCAAGACTTGAAGGGTTAGTATGGGTGGCCCAAGATGAAAGATGATATAGCTATATATGTGGGTAACTGTCTTACTTGTGCCAAAGTTAAGACAAAATACCAGAAACCATCAGGGCTGCTGCAACAGCCTGAGGTTCCCATGTGGAAGTGGGAACAGATATCAATGGATTTCATTACAACGCTACCGAGAACCCATGGAGGACACGATGTGATTTGGGTGATTATTGATCGACTCACAAGGTCTGCACATTTCTTACCGATCAACGAGAGAGATAGCGCAGATATACCTCAGGGGGATTGTGGCACGTCATGGAGTGCCCGTATCTATCATATCCGACCAAGATGGTCGATTTGTGTCAAGGAGTTGGCAAACATTTTAGCAGGCATTTGGATCTCATTTGAACCTTAGTACTGCCTTTCACCCTCAGACGGACGGCTAAAGTGATCGGACGATACAGACTTTGGAAGCCATGCTACGTGCTTGTGTAATGAACTTCGATGGAAGTTGGGATACTCACTTGCCCTTAGTGGAGTTTTCCTACAATAATAGTTATCACACCAGCACGCAGGCCGCCCCGTTTGAAGCTTTATATAGACTTAAGTGTCGGTCCCCGTTGTGTTGGGCGGAGACCGGAGATAAACGATTTATTGGCCCCGAGTTGGCTAAGAAAACTACACACAATATCGTTTAGATACATGATCGTATCAAGTCAGCACGTGATACACAGAAAAGATGTGCCGACAAGCGTCAGAAACCGTTGGAATTTGAGGTTGGAGATATGGTTTTATTGAAAGCCTCGCCTTGGAAGTGGTGCGATTTGGTAAACGTGGAAGGTTGGACCCACGATACATTGGACCTTTCGAGTCCTAGAAAGGATCAAAATCGTTGCATACAAACTAACGTTTTCAGAAAGCTTAGTAGAATTCATGACGCGTTTCACGTGTCTAACCTCAGGAAGAGTCCTACTCAAGAAATGGTCGACATTCCCGCAAACAAGATTCACATCAACGACAAACTCCGATTTACTAAAGAACCTGTTAAGGTTACGGACTGGAAGTCCACAAAACACGAAGAAGTCGTATTAAATTTGTTAAAGTTCGTTGGAATTCACATCATGGCCCATAATTTACTTGGGAACATGAAGGCCAAATCAAGTCTAAGTATTCACATCTATTAACAACTCCCCTGCAACCGATAACACAGCTTGAATTTCGGGACGAAATTTTTTTTAACGGGGGGAGAATGTGACAACTGTCACTTTTGCATGAATTTCGTACAATAATAAACAGTAATTTGTGCTTTAATGACTGTGCATGATTGAATTTACAAGACAAATGAAATTCTGATTACTATCATATACATACAAAGGCATTTCATGTTGCAAGATTTTTCATCATTATTACAGGCAACACAATATGGTTCAACTAGTGCACAGAACAAAGCTAGCACAGTTATTAGACAAATCAGAAGTACTGACGGGAGTTCAGTACTCAAACAGACATAATGTTAAGACACAGAATGAGCCCGAAACCAAGAGTTACACTATAATAGTGGGTAGGAAAGTAGGGATTACAGAACTGCCTTCCTAGTGATGATTTAGGTGCCGGAAAGTGCCAAAAAACACACTAAAACTGCAGAATTCTGTAGAAAACAACCAAATTCAGCAAAAATCAGCTTTCTAACATCAAAATATAATGCAGAATTTTGGTTTAATGGTCCAGAATACCTTCCCAAGTGTCGGGAATCAAAACTGTCACAAAGTGGAACATAAAGCACACGAAACTGAGTAATTTAGCACCTTAACGAACCGGTAATCAACCGAACAACCGGACACTACCCGAAACACCAAATTTTCACTAGAAGCACTGTTTTAGCATTTCTGAGCTAGTTATGGTCACCGAACATCATAACATGTCTTATAAACACATAACACCTAAAACACTAAACGATATACTTGAAATCTAACTTAAATCTTTAACTAACCATTACATCTTAACCAAGACCCCCCCCCCCCTCCAATTCACGGTTCAACATGGGGACCCACCCCATGATTTTTCTTCATTTGTTTAATAGATTTGCTTAATACTTTTGAGACACAAGAACCATTAGACAACATGTTGTTGGACAACTTTACTTATAACCTCAAGACTTAACATAACACTCATTTCATCACTTAAACAACTTACCTTCCTTCTCCTTCCTTCCCTTCTTGCTCTCGGCCTCAACTCACACACACCACCACCATTTTCATTCCATTAACAACCAATCCAAGGTGATTCAAGGGTGCTAGGAGCTAAGTTCAGAAGCTTGAAGGCATTGGAACTTGAAGGACCACTCCTTAGAGCTTTTATCGACCTTGTTCATCATCCTCTTCATCTTTGATTTTCCCTAGCCTATGTGCTAGTAGTAAGCTCTCTACAACTTGATTTTACTTCTCATTTTGATGGTTAAAAGGCTACGTAAATGGTTAATCTTAAGAATCATAAAGAAACAAGAAGATGATCTTTCACATAAAGCTTAATAACATAATAATCTATGTTGATTTAGTGTATGTATGATACTTGATTGTTGATTTCTTCTGATTATGATGTTGATCATCATAAGAAGCTTGCTAGATTGTGATTAAACACATGATCTAGCAAGTGAGAGGATGAATCTTATGAAAATCAAAATGATCATCCTTTATGTGGAACATGAACTTGAAAATGAAGTTGTTTTTGTGTATGATGATTTGATACATGTTATAAGTCTTGTAAATGGATGTTTTTAAAAATAATTTTCTCAAGAAACCAAAGTTATTTACAAGATTTACATAATCATGATTTTTAAAGAAACTAATCATGTTTTAAGTGTTAAATCAAAGCTAGAAACATGTTGTTAACAAGAAGAACACAAGAAAAATCATTTTTAGAAACTCATCTTGTAAGTTGTAAAAGACTAAATTTTTACAAGAATGGGATTTATAAACAAATAACCATATTTTAGGGGTAACTACACTTACTTAACAACATATTAAGTTACTACAAACTTTTACAGATTTTCAAGTTCATGATGCAGTGTAAATTGCATGATTTTGGCTCATGGTAAGTCTTGAATGAATTGTTGATGATTAATGATGATTTTAAAAGAAAATGATATGCTTTTAAAGCATGGGAACCTCCATTTTTAAGGGGAAACTATGGCAAAATTTTTGTAGAAATTAAACACTTAGAAAAATATTTTTAAACAAGTGTTTACAAATAAATTTTAACCATGGTTTTCATATAAAAATTTGTCATAATTTTTGTTAAAAAAATTACAAAAGTTAGAGGTTGATTTTTGAAAAATAAAAGTGACTAAGTATATATTTAGGAAAATATATATTTAGATGTCACAACTTGTGTGCTACTTGTATATTATGTGTATTAGTTATATTATTTTAGGACTTGAAAATAATATAACTCACCAAAATACCCAAAATTGTAATACAAAATATTACCAAAATTCCAAGAAAATGAATATATATAATTTATACCTGAATATTGGACAAACCGAACAAGGACTATGGACTATATATATATATATATATATATATATATATATTCCGGAATTAAACTCATATATATTCTGACAAATGAGTTAAACGGTATTTTGGAAACCAAAGAAACGGAAAATATGATTTTTACAAGTATTACAAGATATATCATATTTTATCAAGTAGAAAATATATTATTTTTTAGTAGAAAAATATATATTTTTTCTTGAACAATTAGGAGATATATTATTTTTGAAGACAATATATATTTTCTTAAACAAAGTAAGAATATATTATTCTTGGGTAAAAATTAGAAATATATATTTTCTATGCGTAATCTTAAAAATATATATTATTTTTGAGGTTTATATAAAAGTATATTTATTATTGCCAAGTAAAGCTTATAGATATTTTTCTATAAAGGTTCTCTTAAAATATGGATATTTTAAGAATACAAAGTTGGTGATTTTTAGTTGTCTAAAAATAATATTCCAGAATATTAAATACAAGTTAAGTATAAAATACTTAATATATACAAGAAAATATGTATCCTCATACGTATAAATACACACCGGAATACACCACCAATACTTGGCAAAATACCGTATACAAGTACATAAGTACAAGCATACCCATACTTGGGAAAAATATTTATGAATGGAATACATAATGAACTAAGTTAAAAATATATTAATTTTAACAATATTCCAAATAATTGGAATAAATATAATTTAAGTTAAAATATTCCTATTTTAACTAATACTTATATAATTTGGAATTATATAATGTACGTCCAACTTTTAACTCAAAGTACGCCAAGAATTCTAAAATAAGTCTTAATGAATGAATAAGACTGAGAGTCGTTACACGACCTAAAAGTCTAATAGAACATGGCACGTGGGTAGGTAGTTGTACGACTCCTAGAAGGACCTTTGAGTATACGAGGTAGCAGGACGCAAACTTGTGAGTTCATGTCCCCTTTTTCTCTTAACTGTTTTCAAATTTATAACTCTCGGGGGTGAGAGACATGTCAACATGGGTATGATTTGGCTATGAAATGAACTATTAGATCATGTGAGCATAGGCTGAAACTGAAATGCCAATAACTCTCATAAGAATCATGGACAAGGGTTAGATCTAACGGGTACGGCCGAGCCCCACTCATTTCCCTATGTGACCACGTAGAGTGTTGTTGTGTCCCAGTCGAGGTGATTCGGCAACGGTCAAGGTGATTTGACACAATCAAGGTGATTTGATACAGTCAAGGGGATTTGACACAGTCAAGGTGATTTGACACAGTCAAGGGGATTCGACACAGGCAAGGGGATTCGACACTAATAATAGTCTACTCGGGTTGAGTACTCCCTATGTCTTCACATACATTAATGTCCTTGCAAAACATTAATTGATTTGTTCATAGACGCTTTTCATACCTGATTTCAAAGGAGTCTCTCAAATGTTTGTCTAAAAATTATTTTGGAAGGAAACTTATTGGTTACTGAAATTCAGTCCCAAATAAGTGCCTCCATTATAAAAATGGCACAATTTTATTGGTCACTAATATTCAGTCACTAATATCTTGACACATAGGTAGTAAATTAAGAAGGACTGATCAATCAGTCTGAGATACATAGTATATGGGACTAATTTATTAGTTACGAATTGTATTAGTGACTGATTTTTTTATGACTGATGTCCGTGACTAATAATTAGTCCTTAATACTTTGCCAACCTATCTTAGACTGAATTTTAGTCACAAATATGTTTGTCTAAATATATTTTTTGGAGGGAAACTTATTGGTTACTGAAATTCAGTCCCAAATAAATGCTTTTATTATAAAAATGGCACAATTTTCTTGGTTACTAATATTCACTCACTAATATCTTGACACCTAGGGACTAAATTATGAATCACTGATTTATGAGTCTCGGATACATGGTATCCGGGACTAATTTATCAGTTACTGGTTTATTAGTGAGTGAATTTTTTGTGACTTGTGTTTGTGACTGATAATCAGTCCTTAACACTAGACCAGTTATTTGAGACTGAATTTCAGTCACAAATATGTTTGCCAAAATACATTTTTGGAAGGAAATTTATTGGTTACTAAATTTCAGTCCCAAATAAATGCCCTCATTATTGAAAATGGCACCATTGTATGGGCCACTAATATTCAGTCTTTGATAAAGAGGGAGCATATTTTTTTATTCTTTTATTAAAGACTAAACATTAGTCCCTAATATTCTTAAAGTCGAGAGCATTAGAGGACTGATATGTGACAACCGGTAATTAACGACTTATAATTACGCGATTTGCAAATGTTTCAGGCAATAATAAGTAGTTTTTAAGGCACGAATTAACTTAATTAGGCTATTGGAATGCCTAGGAACGCTTATCTGACGTTATAGTGCGTGTATGGTGATTTTCAGGAAAATTGCGGAACAATAAGTGGTAACTGTCACACCCCGACCACGTGGAACATACAAAACGTGGCGGAAATGTCGGGGAGTGTTGTAACAGAATTAATTGTTTCAAATCCATGGCAATTGAAGTTTCGTTTTATTGATTAAAAGTGTTACAATGTCTTAACAAACAAGGAAATACAACATAATTAACTAGTCTTGCATCTTTTATTATCACTAAAGCCCAAGTCTGCCTATGTGTATCTTGATCATCTTATGCAACAGCTCCTGAAAAACACATGTGAAAATAGGTACGTCGGCATAAAAATGCCTGTGAGATACATAGGTTTTTGTGAAAATAGGTTTCATGACTTATGTTTGAGAAAATGTTTAGTCATGGACCTTGTAAATTGTTTTGTCTTGTAAATCATTTGAAAAACAATGAGTTTAGATGATATGTATAAATAAGTGAATAATGTATGGTTAAATGAATAATCATGTAAAATGAGTTTGTATAAGATAAGTTTCTTGTAAAACAATGTCTTGTGAAAAGTATGTTATTTGTATAAAATGTTCTATGTCTCAAACTGAAGTGATTCAAATAACGCTACAATATGTAATACCATACAAACACTTATTTATAGGAAGTACCAGCGGCGTATCCACCATGCTTGTATCATATTACACACGCATCGTTACTTAATCATTTAATCAAACCAAACCACCAAAGTAATGTTTAACAATAGTAGAAATGTTTATGTATGGTCAAATACGGTTCACACGGTTCGCAGATACAAACGGTTCACAGATACAAACGGTTCACAGATACAAACGGTTCACAGATACAAACGGTTCACAGATACAAACGGTTCACAGATATAAACGGTTCACAGATACAAACTGTTCACAGATACAAACGGTTCATAGAAACAGACGGTTCACAGAGTACAAACGGTTCACAGATACAAACGGTTCACATGTACAAACGGTTCACAGATACAAACGGTTCACATATACAAACGGTTCACGGAGTCAAATGATTACAACGGTTCACATAGTCAAATAGTTATAAACGGTTCAAAATGTAATATAATGTGTTCATATACTGGATGAGCATATGCAACAAAATGTAATGTAAAACAATGTACTAAGTATGCACACAATGGACATACATAGCATAAAATGTAATGAAATCATGTACTATAATGTACTAACGAACATAGCAGGTATATGATGTGAAAACGGGAAAGCATGAATGTAACAAGTAGGCACATGTGTTTCACCCCAAAACAGTTTGGAAAACAGTAAAAGAGGGGTCTATGTACTCACTTGAGATTGCTCAGAAGTCCTAGGATAACCACCAAGCAAAGCTAGAGATCACGGAATCAAACGGCACCTACTATAGGTAACTACATTAATAAACCGGACCTAAATCGGAAGATCGGGTAGCCTTAGGGTTTGTAAACCAAACGAGTGTAGAGAGTCGTGTCATTTGGTTTAACAAAGCCTACATACTAAATGAAACTTAACCTAAGTGTTTACGACCCATTACGACCCGTTTAGGTAGCTTATGTTACTTTAACGCGTCGTTCGCGTGAAACGCGTTCGGACCGCCTAACTAGTCCTATGACAAGTGTTATATGCCTAAACATGTTACATAATCAGTTATGTGACAAAGATTTAGGTTACATATGCTTAATTACCAATTATACATGAAAAGGGTATTCTGGTAATTTACCTAAGGCATATAAACTACCTATCATACAACTACTTAAACGATGTGACCATAGGGTATAACCTCGGAAGGTTATTCCCTACCTACTATGGTCACCTAATGTGTTTGGTCGGATCCTAATGATCGACCAAATGGGTCGGGTTCGAGGTATAAGCGATTTATTAGATCGCTTACCCTACGACCCTAAACAACGTGGTAATCAGTAGGCATAGTCCCAAGGGACTATAACCAACGTGATTACACTCACGTTGCGAAGTTCAAACGAACTTCGCATTGACCATTACTGGTCAACGCTGAAAGTCAAACAAAGTTTGACTTTCTGACTTGAAAAGCAGTAAAATAAGGAAAAGAACGAAAGAATACTTACGAAGGGTCCCCGAATGCTAATCCCGATTCAAGTAGCTCAGGTATGAAACGAAGGTTCCAACTTAGAGCTCCTCAAATCAGATTCTAGTGGGTTTTAGCAATGGGAGGTATGGGGTATTTATAGTTTTCGGGTAACCGTTAAGATCGTTTGTTGTAAAACGTGCCATGATCCAAGGCGTACACTTGTCGGAACCTTATGGTGGCTGAAATTAGGTTCTTATCCGCTGACTAGACGATTGAGAATGTGTGGTTGAGAATCAAACAGCTGGGACCCGCTGTTAAAAACATGGAATCTGGTCTAGAAGGGGGCTCGCGTGACGCTAAGGCCCGTCGCGTCACGCTAGGCCCCTGTTTTGGCAGATTTTACAGAAATGGTCCCTGCACCTTGTTTAAGCGATTTTCGATGCGTTTGAACCCCGTTAACCTCATTTCAAGGATCTAAAATGAAGTTAAGGTATGGGGAACTCAAAATATGCTCAAAAATATCTAGGATGTCGGTTCGTTTGGCCGTACGATCGCGATGTTCGCTTAATTGCGACGGAATGCGCATAAGCGCGAAAAACGAACCAAATGACGCGACAAATGGATTTTTCTTATGGAGAACACTAAAATATAATATAGTCATGCTCACATAAATTTTTTGGATGTCCGGATGTATTCAGAACGTAAGTTATGCGTAAAAATGCAAACTTGTGCACTTTTTGACGCTTTTAGTCCCTGAATGACCCAAAAGTTTATTTTAGCATACCGAACACCTCTAAGCCTATTTCTAAGCTATGTAAAGGATATTTATGGTATGTTTAACTTATGGTCATGTTCCGGAATGTCTGTTACAGTTCAAATTGGCATACTTTCGCAGTTTGTCAACTTTAGTCCCTGTAAGCGATTAAACTTTGATTTCACCACACCAAACCTTCCAAAACTTATATCTAAGTTATATAAAGGTTATTTAAGGTATGTTAAGCCTATTTCACTATTCTGGAGTGTTCGTTGCATTAAACTGGTTATATTTACGCATTAGTGCGCGTATAACCTTCCAGAAAGCTATTTAGAGTTTGAAATCGAACAAGAGTTGATATGTGCAAAAGATACACATATTTATACAAGTCCAAAGTATGAAATACAATATTTCATTGGTTTGGCATTTGTTTGATGGTTGAAATGACACAGGTGTTACAGTCTCCCCTACTTTAGGAAATTTCGTCCCGAAATTAATTCGTAGGAGTCTATTTGTGACTTTGTGTCAGATAACCACCAGAGATATGTAAGGCATAATCCTGTCATTTCTTTAACGGAAAATCTTCAGAAATGAAAATGAACAAACGGAGTCATTTTCCTCAACGAGTATTCTTCAGAAACGGAAATGAAGGAAAAATCAAACGGGGATTCATTTCCTTAACGGAGAATCTTCAGAAACGAAAATGATCAAACGGAGTCATTTTCAACGGGTGCTTCCTTAGAAACGGAAATGAAAATGATAGACAAACGGATATTCATTTCCTCAACGGACAAATCTTCAGAAACGAAAATGAACAAACGGAGTCATTTTCAACGGTTGCTTCCTCAGAAACGGAAATGAAAATGATAGACAAACGGATATTCATTTCCTCAACGGATAATCTTCAGAAACGAAAATGAACTAACGGAGTCATTTTCAACGGTTGCTTCCTCAGAAACGGAAATGAAAATGATAGACAAACGGATATTCATTTCCTCAACGGATAATCTTCAGAAACGAAAATGAACTAACGGAGTCATTTTCAACGGTTGTTTCCTCAGGTTCGGAAATGAAGGATTAAACAACGGATATTCATTTCCTCAACGGATAATCTTTAGAAACGAAAATGAACTAACGGAGTCATTTTTCAACGGTTGTTTCCTCAGGTTCGGAAATGAAGGATTAAATAAACGGATATTCATTTCCCTCGACGGATACTCTTCAGAACGAAAATGCACAAACGGAGTCATTTTCCACAACGGGTATTCTTCAGAATTGGAAATAAAGGATAAACGGACATTCATTTCCCTCGACGGATACTCTTCAGAACGAAAATGCACAAACGGAGTCATTTTCCTCAACGGGTATTCTTCAGAATTGGAAATAAAGGATAAACGGATATTCATTTCCTCAACGGATATTCTTCAGAAGTGAAAAATGAATAGCTAGTTCATTTTTCCTCAACGGATACTTCATCAGAATTGGAAATGAATAGGGTTAACTTCTAGGTACATGACAAAGCTCGCTGTGGTTTCTGTGCACTAAATTCCATAATTATGTATGCATCCATAATTACGTAATTCCTTGCATAGTCCGCACAGTTTGTCTTGTAATGTTCATAAGTACATAATCACATAGTTGTTTAACTTGTTTATTAATTTGTTATCTCTGGACGCGGATACTTAAAGCACCCCAGGAATCCAATTCGTGGATTTCATTTGGCACTTTAATCATTTCAAGAATCTATCTATGAAGATAGGATAATCTTAAAAGGAATTCGGCTTTATCCTTATTGAATTGTGATGTACGTATTGAATCATACAAAGAATTCAATTAAGGACTCCGATGAATGATACCCATCCACAAGGATCTAATTATGAGGATAGAAAGATCCTACATGGATTTTTGGAGTTTGTGTAACGGGAGGTGTTCCGACACCTTGCACTAGGCGTGCTTACGTCGATACACAAGGTAGAAAGTTCATGAGGTTGAGGCGCCAAATATGTCAAGCGACATATGAAGCAGAGTTTGAAGGTTGAGCAGCAGCAGGATTTGCAACAGCTTTGCTTTGGATTGCAAAGCGGCACATGTTAACCAAATGTCTCCATCGTCCACCGTGGGTACATTTGAAACAGGGTATTTGATTCAGATGATGCCAGTGACATTGATTGCGCCAAGGAGCAGTTCCCTTATACGGCTTCATCCTTGAGACGAGTCATGGTAATAGCTAAATCAACGGTCTTCTGGAGTACGACGCCTATTTGTTGAGCAGTTGTAGCACCTGGTCCGGACACTCGAGTCTTGTTGAAATGAAAAGGTATAATGAAGAAAATGGAAGACATAGGAGGAAACAAGCCGAAGATAGTCAAAAGAAAATAACAACACATGAAGATTGTGACCATTTGTTTGTTACCAAAGGCAAACAAATGAGATGGTGACTAATCAAAGTAAATCGGTCAATATAATGTATCGCGAAGACATGCTCGCCTATAAGTGAACACTCATCCCAAGAATTCCCAGGTAAGCACAACTGGTCTCGCGTCTGATGAGATGTATACGAAGTGCTTGCCTAGATAGAAAACCCAGAATACAGGCATTCACCCTTCCAGTTTGCACGTGTTCACATTATTTAAAACCCAAAACCTTGACGAGATTTTGAAAATTCAAAGGGGTTCAAAACCATATAACAGAGGGTTCAAAACCTAGTAATTAATCATCCTAGAACAGATGATTAGTTTTCAAAGCGGTTTCGAAAATTATGTTCTTGTTGTGATTGTCGCCTAAGGATAGGTGACGGTATTGTTTTATGACTAAACGCAAGTAAACTCGCGTTAGGGTCCTAAGAAGGTTATAGACTAGGTCAAAGAATTACTAATAACCTAATTCCCTATAACCATTGGCTCTGATACCATCTTTTCTGTCACACCCCGACCACGTGGAACATACAAAACGTGGCGGAAATGTCGGGGAGTGTTGTAACAGAATTAATTGTTTCAAATCCATGGCAATTGAAGTTTCGTTTTATTGATTAAAAGTGTTACAATGTCTTAACAAACAAGGAAATACAACATAATTAACTAGTCTTGCATCTTTTATTGTCACTAAAGCCCAAGTCTTCCTATGTGTATCTTGATCATCTTATGCAACAGCTCCTGAAAAACACATGTGAAAATAGGTACGTCAGCATAAAAATGCCTGTGAGATACATAGGTTTTTGTGAAAATAGGTTTCATGACTTATGTTTGAGAAAATGTTTAGTCATGGACCTTGTAAATTGTTTTGTCTTGTAAATCATTTGAAAAACAATGAGTTTAGATGATATGTATAAATAAGTGAATAATGTATGGTTAAATGAATAATCATGTAAAATGAGTTTGTATAAGATAAGTTTCTTGTAAAACAATGTCTTGTGAAAAGTATGTTATTTGTATAAAATGTTCTATGTCTCAAACTGAAGTGATTCAAATAACGCTACAATATGTAATACCATACAAACACTTATTTATAGGAAGTACCAGCGGCGTATCCACCATGCTTGTATCATATTACACACGCATCGTTACTTAATCATTTAATCAAACCAAACCACCAAAGTAATGTTTAACAATAGTAGAAATGTTTATGTATGGTCAAATACGGTTCACACGGTTCGCAGATACAAACGGTTCACAGATACAAACGGTTCACAGATACAAACGGTTCACAGATACAAACGGTTCACAGATACAAACGGTTCACAGATATAAACGGTTCACAGATACAGACGGTTCACAGATACAAACGGTTCATAGATACAGACGGTTCACAGAGTACAAACGGTTCACAGATACAAACGGTTCACAGGTACAAACGGTTCACAGATACAAACGGTTCACAGATACAAACGGTTCACGCAGTCAAATGATTACAACGGTTCACATAGTCAAATAGTTATAAACGGTTCAAAATGTAATATAATGTGTTCATATACTGGATGAGCATATGCAACAAAATGTAATGTAAAACAATGTACTAAGTATGCACACAATGGACATACATAGCATAAAATGTAATGAAATCATGTACTATAATGTACTAACGAACATAGCAGGTATATGATGTGAAAACGGGAAAGCATGAATGTAACAAGTAGGCACATGTGTTTCACCCGAAAACAGTTTGGAAAACAGTAAAAGAGGGGTCTATGTACTCACTTGAGATTGCTCAGAAGTCCTAGGATAACCACCAAGCAAAGCTAGAGATCACGGAATCAAACGGCACCTACTATAGGTAACTACATTAATAAACCGGACCTAAATCAGAAGATCGGGTAGCATTAGGGTTTGTAAACCAAACGAGTGTAGAGACTCGTGTCATTTGGTTTAACAAAGCCTACATACTAAATGAAACTTAACCTAAGTGTTTACGACCCATTACGACCCGTTTAGGTAGCTTATGTTACTTTAACGCGTCGTTCGCGTGAAACGCGTTCGGACCGCCTAACTAGTCCTATGACAAGTGTTATATGCCTAAACATGTTACATAATCAGTTATGTGACAAAGATTTAGGTTACATATGCTTAATTACCAATTATACATGAAAAGGGTATTCTGGTAATTTACCTAAGGCATATAAACTACCTATCATACAACTACTTAAACGATGTGACCATAGGGTATAACCTCGGAAGGTTATTCCCTACCTACTATGGTCACCTAATGTGTTTGGTCGGATCCTAATGATCGACCAAATGGGTCGGGTTCGAGGTATAAGCGATTTATTAGATCGCTTACCCTACGACCCTAAACAACGTGGTAATCAGTAGGCATAGTCCCAAGGGACTATAACCAACGTGATTACACTCACGTTGCGAAGTTCAAACGAACTTCGCATTGACCATTACTGGTCAACGCTGAAAGTCAAACAAAGTTTGACTTTCTGACTTGAAAAGCAGTAAAATAAGGAAAAGAACGAAAGAATACTTACGAAGGGTCCCCGAATGCTAATCCCGATTCAAGTAGCTCAGGTATGAAACGAAGGTTCCAACTTAGAGCTCCTCAAATCAGATTCTAGTGGGTTTTAGCAATGGGAGGTATGGGGTATTTATAGTTTTCGGGTAACCGTTAAGATCGTTTGTTGTAAAACGTGCCATGATCCAAGGCGTACACTTGTCGGAACCTTATGGTGGCTGAAATTAGGTTCTTATCCGCTGACTAGACGATTGAGAATGTGTGGTTGAGAATCAAACAGCTGGGACCCGCTGTTAAAAACATGGAATCTGGTCCAGAAGGGGGCTCGCGTGACGCTAAGGCCCGTCGCGTCACGCTAGGCCCCTGTTTTGGCAGATTTTACAGAAATGGTCCCTGCACCTTGTTTAAGCGATTTTCGATGCGTTTGAACCCCGTTAACCTCATTTCAAGGATCTAAAATGAAGTTAAGGTATGGGGAACTCAAAATATGCTCAAAAATATCTAGGATGTCGGTTCGTTTGGCCGTACGATCGCGATGTTCGCTTAATTACGACGGAATGCGCATAAGCGCGAAAAACGAACCAAATGACGCGACGAATGGATTTTTCTTATGGCGAACACTAAAATATAATATAGTCATGCTCACATAAATTTTTTGGATGTCCGGATGTATTCAGAACGTAAGTTATGCGTAAAAATGCAAAATTGTGCACTTTTTGACGCTTTTAGTCCCTGAATGACCCAAAAGTTTATTTTAGCATACCGAACACCTCTAAGCCTATTTCTAAGCTATGTAAAGGATATTTATGGTATGTTTAACTTATGGTCATGTTCCGGAATGTCTGTTACAGTTCAAATTGGCATACTTTCGCAGTTTGTCAACTTTAGTCCCTGTAAGCGATTAAACTTTGATTTCACCACACCAAACCTTCCAAAACTTATATCTAAGTTATGTAAAGGTTATTTAAGGTATGTTAAGCCTATTTCACTATTCCGGAGTGTTCGTTGCATTAAACTGGTTATATTTACGCATTAGTGTGCGTATAACCTTCCAGAAAGCTATTTAGAGTTTGAAATCGAACAAGAGTTGATATGTGCAAAAGATACACATATTTATACAAGTCCAAAGTATGAAATACAATATTTCATTGGTTTGGCATTTGTTTGATGGTTGAAATGACACAGGTGTTACAGTAACGAACTGACACCGGACAAAATACTGACAACTCCGACAAATACGAATTTTATACGTATAATTTAAACTTATAGATTTTGTTTTGCGAAATTATCACGCTTCCGAACGGCACAAAACGCAAACGTAAATGAAACACGCGACTGTAGAAACGCACCGGCAATGAAACGAAGGCATCAGACACCGTATTAACTTCAAAACCGAAATATTATGACATATTTAGCTCGGTAATCGAATTTTAGTACTCGCAGTCGAAACCGGATCGAAAAACGGGATAAAGACGTCAAAAGAAACGTTTTTCGACTTAGCGCACTGACGAACATACGCGTCTAATAAACGATTACCGACATAAATTTTAGAGTTACCAGCTCTCGTTAAAGTATTTTATGGCGTTATACGAAATTCGAAAACGTAACGGGCCGTAGAAACGTCATTGGGCCACTCAAAGCACTAACGGGCTCTGGGCCCAGCCCACATTTAAAACCTAACTATATATATCCACTTATAAAGATTTTACCCTCGTTTTCCCTAAATTGCTTCAGCCGACACTCCCTCTTTCACTTCCTTCCTCTACATTTTCTTTCTTGGATAAACCCTAACTCACACAAGTCACCTCACACCCCTGTCTTTTTTTCGATTACCATCGACCACACCCCCCCCCCTCTTCTCTCCTGCTCGTCCTCTTCACCGGCTTCCTGAGCCATTTTCCAGCCGACCAAACTAGCCTAGACACCTAAACCCACCACACAAACCCACCTGTTTCCCCCATCTAGATCATCGGCCGACTACCACCATCGCTTAATGGTGGCGAACGGCGACTGTAACAACTCCACCACCACAGGCGGTGGCGCTGTGGATGGTGGTGCCGATTGGACCTAGTTTAACTACCATAGCAATACGTATAGATAAACACAAAGTATGTTGAACCTAGTTTAACTACTCTAGCAATAAATTTTCGCATTTATATATTTGTGATAAATCGAATTTAGTATTTATATATTTATCGTAGTTAATTATATTTTACGATAACTAGAAGTTAGGGGTGTAAACGAGTCGAGTAACTCTCGAACAACTCGAGTTCAGCTCGAAAAGAGCCGAGCTTAAATGAGCACGAGCCCAAGCTTAAAAATAGGCTTGTTTGGAAAACGAGCATGGGCTTTACTTATCGAGCCGACTTGTGAACCTAAATGAACCCAATATTTATATAATCATTAATTCATTTATTATATTTATATATTTAACCAGTATCTACCAAATCATGAAAAAATAATTATTAATATAACTTATTTAATGAATAATAAACTCTTTGAGCCTGGACCGAGCTCCAGCTTGAAAACTACCTACGAGCCAAACTTGAGATTTAGAAACAAAGCTTAGCTCAACCCTAGTCGAGTTAAGTAGAGCTAGTAGAGCTAAGGCTAGACTCGTTTGCACCCAAAATAAAAATAGTTTAATTTCTATTTTGGGTAAATTACTTTTTGAGTCCTTGTGTTTTGAGGGTTTTAACCACTTGAGTCCAAAAGCAAAAAGTTTAACGACCTGAGTCCCTATAAGCATTTTCTTTAACCATTTGAGTACAAATTTCTAACTCAGTTAGTTTTCTCAGTTAACTTTTTTAAAATGACCAAAACACCCTTTTATATTAAAAAAAACTTATTTACTCTTATTATTATAATTACATTACATATACATATTACAAACACAGAACAATCTGTATCTCTCCTCCTCATCCCCTCTCTCTCTCTTCCTTATCTCTCTCACAACCACCACCGCCACCAACACCGTGATTTCACCCTCGGCCCCTATCGCTCAAACACCACAACCCACCCTCTTTTCATGTGCCACAACCACCCTCGGCACTGTCGCGTATTGAGTTGACGAACTGTTTTGCATGAAGTTAATCTGTTAAAATTTTAAGCTAAAATCAAACTTCATGATTTTAGGACCAAGAAGTTTACCTACTAGTGATTTGTCGGTGTAAAATAACAGATTTTTCTTCCTTAAGTCTCAAATCTCCTATATGAAACCAATATCCATCATTTAACAGATTTAACTTTAGATGTACACTTGGTTTTGG
Organism: Helianthus tuberosus; assembly: GCA_030545235.1. Lineage (NCBI taxonomy): Eukaryota > Viridiplantae > Streptophyta > Magnoliopsida > Asterales > Asteraceae > Helianthus > Helianthus tuberosus. The sequence continues at coordinate 73,842,581 of CM060414.1, forward strand.
TTTTGGATCCTGTTCTGGTCAGATTTCACCTCAAAACTCATTCTGAAACCTTATGTTTGCGTTTTAACCTAGCATATCAGACCCAAATGTCACAAAGCTTTACTCTCAACAAATGGTTATTAATTTCTATGAATAAAATGTTTCTAGGTTTAGAGACTTATAATAGATGATAAATATCTCTAGTTGTTGTGCCAAAACTTCTGAGTTTCAACCTAATTCAACACCAACATTACTTGTTTTCTGAAACCAAAAGAGGTTCAACTACTACTATAGGCATCATAAATTAATTACCAATTAACCTTACCTGTACAACAATCTGATCCGGTTGCGCCACCGTCTTTAGGAAATAATACGTGGACCACCGTATTGCCACCAGTGCATTCCTCAACTCCACCGGCGGCATGGACTCTCCGAACTCCATCCAACAAAATCATCATAAAGATTGATAGAGAGACATATACCATAGGTTCTTCATCAACAGATCGCGGAAAGAAGATCGAATCTGAATCAATTGATTCCTGTTTCACCAGATTGAAGTTATTAGGGCTTGAATTTTGTAGAATTGAGTTCGTCGTCTACACCGGTGCGATTTCCTCCGGCGGATGTTTAGATCTGACGAAATCGATTGTTTAGATCCAGAGAGTTCTTCGATTCAATTCAGTTCTTCAAATCGATTCTTGTTTCTTTGCGTATTCCTGTGGTGGCATCTGGCGGATATGAATAGGAGGTGTATGTGTGAGTGTGATGGAGGTTTGTGGTTGAGGTGGTGGTTATGGCTGTGGTGGTGACAGTGGTGGTGTTGATGATGGTCTAGAAAGAAAGATGAGAGGGAGAGATGAAGGTGACAATTTAGAGAGAGAAAGAGATAAGGGGATATAAGAGAGACAGAGAAATTTTTATTTTTTAGGAAAAATTACAAGTTTTGTCCTTTATCTTAACACTATTTTGCAGGCGGTGTCCTTTTCAATGAATTTTGACAGCCTTTGTCCTTTGCAGCGAATTTTGTTACACATTTTGTCCTTTAACCCTAACCCAGTTGGACTTTTTTGTTAAATCTTATCATGTGCAAGTAACATGAGGGTAGTTAAGTCTTTTTACCTATAAAGGACGATTTTTGTAAATACTCACATATGTATCTATATACACCATAAAACTTCCCCACCACCTACCGTGACATAGATGACGATTTAACAACAGTTACAAGAGTTAAACTACTCGCACTTACAGAAGCACATAAATGGATCTGAAATCGGTTTCCGTAACGCCGTGAACCTGTCGTGACCTAGATGATGATTCCGGAAAGAATCGGAGCGATTGAGACGGCGAATCGAACCGATCTGAGTGTGTAGGAGAGATAAACTGAGCGGATCTTAGTGACCTAGGGTTTCATCTAGAGGTTCTACCGCCATGAAAATGAGGTCCGGTGAGTTGTTCCACCGGTGGTCAGTTTTTTAGTGGCGATGGGGGTTCGGGTGGTGTCTAACAGGTGATGGTGGTGGGTGTTTCTTGTGGGGAATAGTGGTAGGTTGGTGTTAGGTGGGTGCTAGGTGCTGGTGGGTTGATGGTAGGCTGGTTAATGGTGGTGGTGGTTTAATGGTAGGTGGGTGGCGGGTGGTTGTGGATTAATGGCGGTGGTCGGTTGATGGTGGGATCTGAACATTGAACATGTGAGAGAGACTGTGTGTGTAAAGAGAGAGAGAGAGTGTTTATGTATATAGATAATAATAATAATAATAATAATAATAATAATAATAATAATAATTTTTAAAAATGTTTTGTTTTGTTTTATTTTTTAAATAATATTAAATAAAGGGTAAAAAGACTAAAATACCCTTAGGTAATTAGATTTAACAAAAAAATCTAACTGGGTTAGGGTTAAAGGACAAAACGTGTAACAAAATTCGCTGCAAAGGGCAAAGACTATCAAAATTCGTTGAAAAGGACACCGCCTGTAAAATGGTGTTAAGATAAAGGACAAAACTTGTAATTTTTCCTATTATAAGGGCATTTTGGTTATTTAACAATACTTAACCAAAATATTCTAACAGTGTTAGAAATTTAGACTCAAATAGTTATAGAAAATGCTTTTAGGAACTCAAGTCGTTAAACTTTTTGCTTTTAAACTCAAGTGGTTAAAACCCTCAAAACACAGGGACTCAAAAAAGTAATTTACCCTTCTAATTTTTAATTTTTAATATTTATATTTATTGGATGCATATGTTTTGTATTTTTCTGAAAACTATTCAAATTCCCGCTCAGCTAAACAATGTTCCCGCTCCTCCTTCCCTCCCAATATTTGGATCTGCAACCACACGTTCCTTCTCCCCAATTCCAATCAGTCTTCTTCTCTCTGGTTGATCCATTTCCCCACTTCTCGTTTCCCACCTACTTTGTTGCTTCTCATTTCCCTAATAACATTGAACTGGGGTAAATCGAAACTCGTGGATCCGATATAACTTTAATGGCGGTTGTGTGGTCGTTGTTACAAAAATAGAGAGGGTGAACGATGAATGACAGGGATGGCGAAACGAGGGAAGATTGGAAGTGACCGATGAAGAACGTACGAATCGTTGTTGTGTTCCGTAATGGCTTTTACAGTCAGCGCGCTATTTTTTAATCCAGAAACTTGTTTGTTTTGGAAACTTGGAGTATGATGTAAGTTGTTTGTTATATTATATGTGATTCATGTTGTGTAAAGAAGAAATTGAATTTTGCTCGTTTATGGCATATTGGGTTGGGTATTTGGATAGGCCATTTGATAGAAGAAATTGGATTTTGTTTGTTAGTGTGTGTTATTTATTTATTTATTTTGTTTTTTATAATCTGGATACATGCTGCTTAATGATTGTAGTCTAGTTTTATATGTCTGGTTTGCTAGGTTTCATTCATGTTCAAATATTTCTACATGTCTAATTAAATCTAATTTAGTGTTTCTTCTTTTTTAAGATTTATATTAAAAATGAAGGATACCGAGGCAGTGACGAACAGTACAAGTAAGTTATTGACAAACTTGCTTCTTTCAAGTAAGCAATTCGTGAGTTCATGTTCAATTGCTATGTTTTTAATTGTAACAGTTGTTTTAAGAATCATTTTTACAATAATTTTTTTTGTTGTTGTGTTCATGTAGTTGGTCTACATGGTTCATCCATGATGGCCCAATGTATCCAAGGTTTTACGAGTTACCTTTAGATCTTTTCGTTTCAGTTATAAGTAAAAGCCAGAGGGGTTGGGTAATGTGTAATAAAAGTCTTTGATCACTACAAATTAATAAGAGATCCTACTTCATATAATATAGAATTTGAAAATATATATAATTTGCTGAAAATTATACCGGATTTTTCAAAACAGTGATCGCTTCTGGTTTTAACCAGCTCCTTTTGGTTTTACTCATTTGTGTTACCATAATTGAATAAGGGTACAACCCAAGTGGATATATTTTAACACCAATGGGTTGCAGTTGTCACATCTAATTGGGAAAGGGTGGGAGGTTGAAGAATTTGTCGATAACATAAAATGATTTTTTTAAACATTTTTTCTTTTCAGGCTGAATTAAATTGCCATCTCTGTACTCATGTTCAGAACTCAGTTTGGTGGTGGTAAATCAACCGGGTGGGATTGATCTATGATTCTGTTGAAAATGTAAATAATCATAAACTAAAATTCAGGCCTTGTCAGGTTAGATATCTTATTCATATTTGTTTCACTAATGTTGCATTTTTTTGGTTCATTCAAACTAAACTTCAAGTTGTGTTTATGTATATGTTATATATTGTTACTTTTTCTTTGTTTTTCATATATCTTTTAGTTTTGTAGAATTGTTTGGACACCAAAGTTGAGAAGTCAAAAAAGCAATTGAAGGAAAGAAAGAACATGACAAAGATGATCAGAGGTGTAAAGAAGGTAAATAGTCAAAAAGTTTAACAATAATACCAGAGATGACAAAATGTTTGGGTCGGGTAAGGAATAAAATTGGGTCAAACTTCAAACACATTTTTTTATAATTGACCAGTTTGTTTTTTTTATTACAAAGCATTGCTATTGCTATTGTTATAGAAATCTAAATATTTGAGTAAAACTGTTAGGGTAATTGCATTTATTGAAGATACAGTTTGGAAAACTTTCATCTTGTTTGCAACCAGTTGACCCGTTTGAGATGAATCACAATGTAAATTAAAAGCAAAATCTGATTTTCGATGAGAAGAAGATAGGAACCATCTGTGTAACTATTTGGAGTTAGTAAAAAACTCAGATGAGTGTGCTAAATTTAATTTACAAATCATAATAGCATAAGTGAATTATTTGTTTATTTTTTGGGTTCTAAAATGTATGTTAAAATTTAATTATGTAGAAATATGGTGATTGGAGGAAGTTAACAGGGCTCTCACTTGATAGCCAATAGTGTATTTAAAATGGCGGGATTCACACTTTTCGACCCACAATGTAAGAAGAACCTAATCCTTAATCGGCAAGATCAAAGATGAAATGCAATTGTCAGAGTCAAGAAGGTTGGAACCATCAAAGAAGTCCAAGATCAGAAATGAAAAGATTTTTGGATTACATCGGAAGCTGGATCGTCTCAACCACCTTCAAGCGAGACCGAAGCACTTCGAAATCAGGTTGCTTCACTAGAAGAGGAATTGAAACAAAGCAATGGAAAATATGAAAAATTGTCAATGTGCATGCCCTCAAAGTTTTTGGATTTTGAGAGCTTATTTTCCACGCGTATTATCCGTAGTGGAGCAAATGATTTGGATGAGCAACTCAATGACCATAACAGTTTGATCTAGCAGGTGAGATAGTTCAGACTTATTTTGTTAGTGCTGTATTGATTAATGTTTTGAAGTTTAGAACAAATCTACCTAGTATTATTTATTTATATGTTTGATTCTATACTTTTTATAGTTTAGAAATAACATGTGATAATGTTATGGGTTATATTTATTGAGAATGAAATGATATTGTATGTAAGACTGTTATTAGTCCTAAAAAGTAAACATACTACTGAATGTGCATAACATATTCAGGATTGATCATCAGTCTCTAAAAACATATCGGAGACTAAATAATGATATCTAAGATTATTTTTTAGTTCCTAAATGTTAAATTAAAGACTTAAATAGTATGTTATCAAAGACTAATTCTCAATCTCTAAAAGAATATATTCGGGACTAAAAAAGTACTTAAAAGATACATATTTTCAGTCCTCAAAAAATATATTCGAGACTAAATCCAGTGACATCTAAGATTAGTTTTCAGTCCCTAAAAACTATATTAAAGACTGAAATGGTATGTTATTGGGGACTAACTCTTACTCTCTACAATGTCTTATTAGAGACTGAATTGTCATGGAACCCAAAGCTAATTAGATGCATTCGGGACAAAATATACAAGGTATAAGTACTGATTTTCAGTTCTTGAAAGGCTTGGTATTGAGGACTGATTTTCGGTTAGCCAAGAAATGTATTCGAGACTGAAATGATGTGGTATGATGGAACTGACTTTATGTGTATGGGAGACTAAATATTAGTCCTTGTTGATGTCATACAATCGGGACTGAAATTCAGTTACCGATGAAAGTATCTAGGACTAAGTAATTAGGACTGACTCGGGACTGACAAAATCAGTCCCTGATAACCATTAAGGACTGATTTAGGAGTATCAGAGACTAAATTTTCAGTCCCATATGGTGATCTTTTTTTGTAGTGTTGCAAGTTATTGTTAGCAAATCATTAGAAATCAAGTAAACATGGCAAAACTTTCAAAATCTCACATTTATTTTGGTTTAGGTATTTAATCAAACACCTTGCGGGCATAAACTATATTCCACCATTTTACGCTTATATGAACTCTCATACACCCAATTCATCATTAAAGATGTTTACTTTCTTTGTAATTCTCAAATAGTATCATCTTTTATGTTTTTAAACAAAATCATCGTTGTTTTAGGATCGTTAGTTTCTACTCAGATTTTGGTCAGCAACTTCACACATGGTTTCCATATATATCTACCCTAATCACCAAATCTTGAATTTGAACCCAAATCATAACATGCAACATGAATCCATAACTCAAAAGTTACAACCAATCAGTTTAGCGTAAAGACTATGGTTGTTCAACACCAAAATCACACACAATTACCCCTAATTTCGAGGTTTGAACAAAAAGCATGAAGAACACTAATTTGAATTTCATCAAACAACATATGAAATCACTTACTGGAGCCTTAGAATCAAGCAAAGAAGACATAATCGAGACATCAACCCTCCAATTTCATGATCCTCATGTGAAATCAGTCTCCTTCTCCTTCTTCCTTGTCCTGTGTCGCACAGGGGTGACCTCCTGGTCACGCCCTTTATCTTTTTTCCTTTCTTTTTTTTGTTTTTATTTATCTAAGGTTCTAGCATATTCACTTTTGGCCCTTATGTTTTGGTTAGTTATCTAGTTTGGTCAAAGCACTATTTTCACTAATAGATAACTAATATTTTAACTAGGTTCAATATACCTAGTTATAATACTTCATGTTAATATCATAATGAAACATGATAACCGAAATTTAATATTTTAGGGGTGTTATAAAATAATATTTCCACCAATACAAAAATTACTTGAAAGATTATACATATTTTATTACCACGAGAAATCGGGATGTTACATTACAATATAGGGACGACTTTGAAAATTATATATATCAAGGGTGTATTTTGTAAAAAAATAAAAATTTGTACTCTCTCTCTCTCTCTCTCACAAATGTGTCACACACCAACTCTTTCTTCACCCCTAACTCAACCTTCTCCTACGCATAAATCAACTATTTCAGCAACACACTCCAGCATTAAACGAAACAATCGATCACAAAGCTAAGAAGCCAACACAACCCACAAGTCCCATATTCAGATTCAGATGAGGATTCTGACTACTATATGGACCAAGGTTGCAGACGAGGGTTCCGGCTACTATAACCTGTGTTGGATTCAATTGGTTATCAAAGGCACAATTAACCTGTGGGAACTCCACGACGCTTTATATGAAACTAGCCTATTTTGACTCATGTACTACCTATTATTTAAAATAAATTAAATAGATTCAAAACTAATCCTAATCTGCCACTGCTGCATCTTTTTATTGGTTTGCATTATCCAATTTCTTTTGACTTTTGATGGATTTATCCCAATTAGACATAAAATGGAACTAATGACGAGCGTGTGGACTATTGTGGTTTTTTTTTATAGTGAGGTGACTTGTGTGGGTTTTTATGGTGGGTTTCTTAAACCGTTGGATTCATGGTGGCGGATGGAGTGAAAGGAGAACTGAAGTGGGTGTTGATGAATGTGAAATGGTGGTGTGATTAATGGATCGGGATGGTGGTGGTTGGTGGGGGTGGTGGTGGCTGACGGTGGTGGCTGGTGGTGACAGGTGGGGGCAAAGGTGGTTGATGGTGGTGGTGGAGAAATGATAAGACGGAGAGAGATAGAGGTGGAGAGAAAGAGGGGTGTATAATGTATATATGTAATTAAAATTTTAATTTAATTTTGTTTTATTTATTAAAATATTTTTAGTAAATGAGTAAAAAGACTAAAATACCCTTATGCTACTTGATTTAACAGAAAATATTAATTGAGTTAGAGCTAAAGGGCACAACGTGTAGCATTAGAAAACATTAAGTACAAAACTCATCAATTTTGAACACAGAGGACACTGCCTGAAATTTGATATATAGATAAAGGACAAAACTTGAAATTCACACTATGATTAAAGTGGATTTTTGTGAATATGATGATAATTTAAGTTGAAAAATATGAAAAGTGGATGTTTGGAAGTATATGTGTGTGTCATGTATGTGTATACATATGTGTTAGAATGTGGGTTTTTGTTTAGAAGTTCATAAATGCATAAGATACATGCATGCAATGATTTGAATATGAATGAATACATGATTGAAATGTAAGAAATGTCTTGGATTATTTGAAGCATCAATAAATATGTGCCATATGCATGTATTTCATATGTGATGATGAAGACTTATGTGACATGCATTAAGAACTACTACATAAGAGTTTGATGATGATTTGATGAGTTTTGTGAAAGATGTTTTAGGCCAGGTTATAAATATGAAATTATGATGAAATATGATGTAATATGATGGTACAAAAGTATGTCATACTGGTCATGCATGTTATACATAAAACTAAAAAAAAGTAGTAAAACAGGTGAAAAATACATGATTTATGTGGTTTACATGAAATTTGTACGAAAATGATTATGATCATCATTTTATATAGTAAATAACATGATTTGTGTTAAAATATGAAGTCTTGGTGACTTAGGATGGTTATAGTAAAGTTCGGTACAAGACTATGCATTACAACGGTAAAAATCGGCTTTTTAAATCGATTTTGTAAAATTGATTTTGAACAGATTATAAAATGATATTTTTATGAAAAATATGGATATTTAAACGTATGTTAACTATCCATGGTGTTTGGCTTGTCGTACGTTGTTTTCGACGCCTAAAAACGTTAAAAATATGCATATATTAATGTACGCGAAATGGATTGTTTAAGTGTGATATTGCATGATGGAATGTGATAAGGTGATGTTTTCATTACAAGACTCATTTTAAGTGAATTTATTTGTCAAGCATGAAATCATACATAGGTTAACTTGTAAAGTTATTCCATGTATAAATGCTTTAAAATGCTAATGATATAAGTTAGCAACTTACTTACGTGCACTTTTATGTTGGTGATGTGCTATGTGTTAAGTGTTTGTGTTAATATGTTACAAAGTGTAAATTTTAGATATATTGTACACAAATGGATGTGATAACAGAGATAATATAATGAGGGCTACCAATAAAATCGTTCGGGTTAGCTTAATCTTAAAGATATACATAGGTACGGGATCAGGAGAAAACGCCCAAAAGTGTGAGAACGGTGAGAACGCATCCTGGCCCAACATGTGGCATGGGATACGATCAAGGCATGAGGGGTTTTTGTGTCTTTTCTCTATCTTTTTTTATTTTCCCAGTTTATGTTGCGTCTAAGATTTTTTGGCGTTAATTGTATTCATTAAATATTTGGCATTTAATTAATTGTTTTTGTGTCACATAGATATTTTTTTAGCGTTATAGCGTTTTATAGGTCAATGTTTTTGGCGTTTTGTGGCATTGTATAATAATTCACTACGAGTCATTAATATTTTTATAATATTACAATAAGACCAAATGTTTTTTATGGCGTTTAGTCAATTTTTTTGGCGTTTAATACATTGACATGGTGATTTGCCAGAACTCGTTCTCACAGTTTTCATACTACTAGCGTTTTGGTGTTTGTAGTTTTTGGCGTTTTATATAATAATGTATTTTATTTGTAGAGAATTAGATAACAAAACACAGATAATTTGATAACAAAACAATATAAAGTGAAAAAGGAAAAAAAAAAATTAAAAATGGTAATCTAATTTCTCATCCGAATCTTCACTGTCATCAGCCTCTTCTACTTGAATTTTTTTTGGCATTTTGAACCTTTGAATATCTTAGCTAGATACCAACTTTCCTACATAAACACCATCTTTCTTAGACGAAGCTTGTTAGTGGCATCCTGTGTTTTGGTGTGATATTCTCGTTTGGTGGCATGTCATTAAAGATCAACTCTTACTTGAATGCTATTTATAATAATGGAGTCCAAATTAGCATTTTACACTTGTGTTGATCCCTTCATGCCATGCATATAATCATCAAGAACAAAGCTCACATGATGACATATCACTGTCATCAGTCTCTTTTTCTTGAATATTTGTCCATCTCATTCAGCAAAAGATTATAGAGATAACCCCCTCAGAGAAGAATTCATTCAGTGAAAGCTTTGCCATCTGTGGTTATTTTAACTAACCTTTTTGGCTTTTTAAAGTGAGTGGTTTCTAGAGAACATGGCGTTTGTTTTTCTGGGTGTGATCAATTCATTGTGTGTAGACCCCTTTCTTATAGGAGTTTTTTGGCGCGTAGTTTAGGCGAGATTTTTTATTATAATAAATGATAGTAATAAAGTAATCGTCTTTTCAGTTACTGTTTGTATTTACTGTTTTGTTCAGCTTTTCATCAGTTTCTAGGGTGATAAACGTCCCATCTTCCAAGTTTGGCCTTTTTTTTAAATGGCGTTATGCAGACCAAGATGACAAAATACAATAACGGATAAAATATTAAGCAGGAAAAATATTTTTTGTTATTTCTGGCGTTTTGTAAGCAATAACTTTTTATAGTATTTTTTTGTCGTTTTGCAAATAAATAGAGAAATATATCATTTAATTATCTTAAAAAAAGAAGATTACATAGAGGAAAAATAACAAAAAAATTAAAACTCTTCGTCAGAAGGTACTTTATCCGAGAAGTATCCATCACTTGCGTCATCTTCTTCATCGGAGTCTTCATCTAGACCTTCATCCATGTCATCACCTTCACCTTCATCGGCTTCTTGTTCCTAAAGATTCTGAAGCCTCCATTTGAACATGTCTTGCATCAACACCGTTTTTTAGTCCATTTCTGTGTTCAAACAAGTGGTGTTATCCAATTCTTCCATGAACCCAAGCCCTTGCTTTGTCATGATGTGTTCAAGCCAGTAGTCTTTCTGCTCTCCGATGTCGTATATAACGGTCACCATGTCTGTTTCATCATCAAAACGCCATGATGTCATGACAGGGTCCGGCTTTACATCTGCTTTGATTGGTCCAAATTTCCTTGTTAATGCTTTCATAAGCATATGTGTTTCATGGCATTCGTTATCCAGAGCGATGCCAAGAGATAGGATACCCCTCTGTACCTCTTCTTCCATCTTCAAAATTGCCTTGTAACATACACCCTCCTTCTGTTGTCAAAACGCGGGACCAATCGCTTGATTGCCAGAGTGTATCTCCACCAAACGATTGCTGCCATTTTTGGCGTTTTAGTTAAATTGGCGTTTTTGGTTAAAGATGTTTTTGCAGAAATGAATAGATTGAAGTGATTATGGAAGCGATGTTTCACGTCGTTTATATAATGATGTTTTTGGCGCGTAATTTAGGAGGGAATTTCTTCTAATAAATGTTAATAACTGAAATTCAGTTACTGTGTTGTTTCCTCTTCCTGTAATATCCAACGCGTTTTATCACTAATTTTTGGCGTTTTGTATTTAATGGCGGTTTATTTTTTTGAATGGCGTGTTATCATTTTGTTGGCGTTTTGAATTTGAGCGGTAAAAGAGCCTTTTACCCTTAATGAAGCACGTCCCACATAATAAAATTGATGTTATTTAGGAAAACGCCACCGCGCAATCTAGTCCATGGATTGTTTTAATATGTGTATTTAATGTAATTAACAAGGGCATATAGGTAAATTTCTAAATGTAATTAATTAGCTAAATAATTAAACTTGTAACTCACTTTTAAATATACTCTTTAAAGGTAAAATAATATATGGTGAAGGACAATTTTCGACATGTGTAGGATAAATTCTTAAATGTGTATGATAAATTTAGATATGCGTAGAGTAAATTTCAGTAAGTGTAAGATATATGTAGGACAAATTTTGAAATGTGTAGGATAAAATGTTTATTGCTTTAATATTAATGAGAGATAACATAATTAATGAGAGGATTTATAAACTATTTAATGTTTTACCATTATGCGCTTTCTTCGTTTTTTTCTCATGTTAAATTTCTTCATATATGAACCTTCTCCTATATATATATATATATATATATATAAATATATATATATATATAATTAGTTATCAATATTTGATATTGAATCAAATCAAAATATAAAATAATAAGAGTGAATTGCAAGTTTTGTCCTTTATTTATAAACCGAATTTCAGGCGGTATCCTTTGTATATAAAATTGACGAGTTTTTTACTTATTGTTTCCAAATCTTGCACAATGTGTCCTTTGACACTAACCCAATTAAATTTTAATATTAAATCATGTCATATGCCTTGCACATTAGGGCCTATATGTCATTTTACTATATAGGGACTACTTTGAAAATTATATATATATCAAGGGTGTATTTTGTAAAAAATAAAAATCTGTACTCTCTCTCTCCCACCTGAGTCACACACCAACTCTTTCTTCACCCTTAACTAAACCTGCTCCTATGCATAAATCAACAATTTCAGCAACACAATCCAGCATTAAACAACACAATCGATCACAAAGCTAAGAAGCCAACACAACCCACAAGTCCCATATTCAGATTCAGACGAGGATTCTGACTACTATATGGACCACGGTTGTAGACGAGGGTTCCGGCTACTATAACCTGTGTTGGATTCAATTGGTTATCAAAGGCACAATTAATATATGGGAACTCCACGACACTTTATATGCAACTAGCCTATTTTGACTCATATACTACCTATTATTTAAAATAAATTAAATAGATTCAAAACTAATCCTAATTTGCCACTGCTGCATCTTTTTATTGGTTTGCGTTATCCAATTACTTTTGACTTTTGATGGATTTATCCCAATTAGACATAAAATGGAACGAATGGCGAGCGCGTGGACTGTTGTGGTTTTTTTTATAGTGAGGTGACTTGTGTGGATTTTTATGGTGAGTTTCTTAAACTGTTGGATTCATGGTGGCCGGTGTGGTTAAGGAGAACTAAAGTGGGTGTTGATGAATGTGAAATGGTGGTGTGATTAATGGATCGGGATGGTGGTGGTTGGTGGGGGCGGTGGTGGTGGCTGACGGTGGGGGCAAAGGTGGTTGATGGTGGTGGTGGAGAAATGATGAGACAGAGAGAGAGATAGAGGTGGAGAGAAAGAGGGGTGTATATTGTATATATATGTAATTAAAATTTTAATTTATTTTTGTTTTATTTATTAAAATATTTTTAGTAAATAAGTAAAAAGACTAAAATACCCTTATGCTACTTGATTTAACAGAAAATATTAACTGAGTTAGAGTTAAAGAGCATATCGTGTAGCATTAGAAAACATTAAGTACAAAACTCATAAATTTTGAATACAAATGACGCCGCCTGAAATTTAAGATAAATGACAAAGCTTGAAATTCACTCAAATAATAATAAATTGTAACCAAGTTAAGGAACACGGGTAAAATGATAAAAGTTAACTTCTTATTCTGACAAACATTTATCTATCACTTCATCCACAATAAACACCGCTCATATACTGTTAAATAAGCTAAAAACACCTAAATGAGTTAAAAGATGGTTTAAGAAGAATAAAAATGAAAAATTAAAGAATTGATCAAACTCATACAAAAACTTTTGTTAGCACAAGTGCTTATGGAGGTAGGCTAAGCGCTAAACTGTCGTTCTCTATAGGTAACATCAATTAGGTTCTAAATGATGTCATTGCACAATCTTTATGAGTCTTTCGGTTTTTAAAGTCACCTTGAGATTCCATAAGCTTCACGAAATAGCCCATTACTTTGGTAAAGCAGAATTACTTTCTATTGAATCTTCAACATACAAAGGAGAAGACAAAATAAGTCTCCACGCGAACTATCATGCGTAAGTTGGTGCCCAGAGATCTCATGGAATATTATTCGATCAACGCATATTCACTAGCACATATTCACCGCTTTCTAGATTTTTGATGAACAAAATAAACTTATCGTTACATTTGTCACTTGATAAATATGTATATGATTTTAATGATTTAATTAAAATCTGAAAAGGAGAATAAACCTTTAGCTTTTTATATATTCTTATGCTTGAATTAAAGACTAGTAAACAATTGAGGACTTTAGGACTCTTAAGACCTTTTCCTCAATCTTCACAAAGAAGTTATTCCTTGTAATCAAATTTACGGACAGATGATTCGATTCTTTAACTAAAGTAGAATGATTCATACACATATTTTGAAATGTGACCCATTTGATTCCATGAAAATGTCTCCAAGATTTCTCTTTAACGCTTATAATCTCACTAACGTTATTTAAAGATCGTTGTCTATTTTCAGCCTTTACTTCCTTCAACATATCATAATGGGTTTTAAATAATCTAGCTAGTTGCCCGATTCGACTTGTGCTCAGCACAATTTAGTTGTATTAGGCTAGCTCACCACTACACGTCAGAGGGTTTTCAGGGACTGACGTATCCGTTAGATGTCTGTCGCTGAAAATGGTCCCCTTGGGTAATCGCCTAATCGGTGTAAAGAATTTAACAACTGATGTTGATCTTGGTGAAATTGATCAGCTTTTGAAGTTTTCACTAAAATCCAATCATGTTCAAGTACTTTCATGTGCAACTTATGAGATATGTATTGTTACTAATGAATTGAGGATATATAGAAACAAAGATTGATATCAATAATTGTGTGCAGTTTTGGTCTTTGACCCTGCAATCAATGAGAAAAAAAAGGGGTTGTGTTGTAATCAAGAAAGAAAGGAAAAGGAAAAAGGAAAAGAGAGAATGTTTTGCTGAAAATAGTGGAAGTTTGTTAAAGGGTAGAAACTAAAGGGTACTTCTGTCAACACCCATTTTATTGGAATAAATATAACTAAAACTAGAGTCTTTTAGAACAATAAATGCATATGGAAATTGCAATATTCCATTATATTGTTATATGGTCATGCATGTTCACATAAAACTTATAATTAAATTCTCAAGTTATTCATTAGCCCGGGGAAGAAAACCAAAATCCATTATTATTTTATTTTATTGTATTTTGTTTTTGTTTTATTTTATTGTATTTTGTTTTTTTTTTATATAGATGTTATGCATTTTCAGTAGGGATTGGGTACTAGCATTTCTAGTCACACTTTAATATGTTTTGAAATAAGTTTTAATAACATTCTAAAGTAGCATTTCAAATAGGATGAACATCATCAAAGAATACAAAATTATTACGGAGAAAAAAGAAAACAAATCCAAGTTTTATTTTCATCGGTGTTCATATTTTATATAACTGAATAACGAAATTTTATTATCGTAACAATTTATTTCTGCATAGATTTCTCATATTTACTATATCCTATCGTAACAATTTATTTCTGCGTGTTGCGTCGAATTCGTTCTTTAAAAAAAATTAACAAATAAAGTTATTACAAAAAATCAAACTAAAAAAACTAAATGGTTTTTTTGTAAATATGCGTCCGTGTGTGTATATATCTTAAGAAGTGAAATTAAATGTTAAAATTAAAAAAAAAAAAATCAAATCACTCAAATGTTGATTTATGAGTGTGGCCAAGTTTACGAATTGCATGCATATATAATGTGTCAAACGACTTAACCACACTTTATACTCGATTTTCACATATTTCGCACTTCTGATTAATTAGCCTGTACCACAAACAACACAACCTTATGCCAAATAGTCTTTTAATGATTAATCTTTAAGATTGTAAAGCACTTTTCTTTACTCTGCGTTGATGGAAATGTCCAGTGTTTCGCTGTTTCTTTCTCTCACTTTCATGCATGCACATATACATACATATTATGTGTGTACATATATCAATGGAGTGGTCAGTGTTCTCTTTTTTACCCAAGCACTAAGATGAAGTACAGTAACACTATATGAAAGCTTAAAGGCTAAGAAACTTCGTCCACTCACTTCAAGAACCCTAATTATTATAATGAAAACAAAAAGAGGAATGCAAATTACAAAATAAAATCACAATACAAATGAGCATAATCACAAAAGCCTCATCTCCCTTATCTTGCCTTCCCATCATCGTCGTCATCGTCATCATCTTCTTTTTCTTTTTATCATCATCATATATCCTCCTCTCTCTCTAATCTACCCTTTCTGTATATTATTATCTTGTCTTTGATTCCCAACTCGCATATATTATCGAGTTGAAACCCTTAAAAGCTTTCTAAAAGAGAAAAAGAGAGATCAATTTAGTTAGAACATGGCGTTCTCATCTGTTCCATCCTATCTTGATCACCACAATTGGCATCTTCAGGTATGATCTTTAACCTTCTTCCTTTGGTGCATGATCCTTTTTTTGAATCTTTGTATTAATACTTCATCCAAATGAAAAGGGAAAAGTATATGTCACTGAACGATGATATATACTTATTCATACATATTCTCTTTGAATGAATATACTTTGTACATATAGTGACTCTTGTGAGCTTCTCTTAATTAATTTTTATGTTTTGTTATAGTTGCAACAATCAAGTCACCAACAAGCGAGTGTCGGTGGTGGTGGTGAAAACCCTAATCTCCCCCCACCACCGGTACAACCACCACCTCCATCACATCCTGGTGGAGGGGGTGGTGGTGCTGGTGGAGAAGGTTCCACCAGACCAGGATCTATGGTAGATCGAGCAAGGATGCTCAATCTACCTATGCCAGAGCCAGGGTTAAATTGTCCACGTTGTGAATCAACCAACACTAAGTTCTGCTATTTCAACAACTATAGCCTCACGCAACCACGACACTTTTGCAAGTCATGTAGGCGTTATTGGACTCGCGGTGGTGCTCTAAGAAACGTTCCGGTCGGGGGAGGTTGTCGTAAAAACAAAAGGAGTAACAAAAACAGAAGATCAAAATCTCCAGCCCAAACAAGGCCTAAATCTGCAGGTGATAGTCCATCAAGGTGTAGTACAGAAACAATGACTAGTACTCAACTCCCTCATCCTCCCTCTCTTCAATTGCCATTCATGACCTCTTTAGGTCAATATGGAGGTGTTGGTGGCAATATTAGCTCAAATCTTGGTGGCTTTCAGCTTCAAAATGAAATGGGTAGTTTTCAACTAGGAAGTGGGAGCTCAAATGGGAATAATTTCAATAATATGTTATCAGTTGGAGGTGCTGAAAATTGGAAATTGCCTTACTTGGCTGGTTTTGAGGTACCTAGTAACCCTAATCTATTTCACTATCAAAGTGAAGGTGTAGCTGAAGCACCATCATCATCAATGGTAGGAAGAGATGATAACACTCAAATAGATACTCCAGTGAAGATGGAAGACAACCGCGGTTTAAATTTCTCAAGGCAGTTTCTTGGTGTTTCGGAAACTACTAATCAACAACCATGGGTGGGAAATGCTTGGACCCAATTTTCGGGTGTTAGTAGTACTTCTTCTGTCACTCCAACTACACATTTCATATAATCTGGTTGGGAACATGGGGTGTGTTCTTTGATCTAACGACGCATTTTGAGTATAATTCAGTTCAAAGTTGCGTGTAGCAGCCATATAAGGGAAGTATTGAACTGAATCTTGGATCATTTAAAACACAAGTAGCTAGAAAGAATGTGACATGATCCAGGAATATAACTAATGGTAGGTTTACTTGCATGTTAAGTTTACTTCTACAATGTTACATGATTGTTGATTTCATTTGTATTTGAGAGTGACTTGTACTTCTATGTTGAATGTTTCTATAACTTATGTTTAAGTGTGTGCTACTTTGCTAATTATGCATTATATGCTACCAATAGTCTTTTTATGTGGCTTATATCTTATGATATTTATGAGAATATGAGTTCAACAATGGTTATAGCTTATAGAATGTACAGTATCACAAGTTTGATAACTGGTGCATAGAACAAAATCTTGTGAAATTCATATTCAAATCATAACAGGCTTAAACAATGTAAAGAAGTTCATACTCAATTCCAGCCGAATTATAGCAAATAAATCACGTGTGCATTTAGCGCCTTTTCCCGTCGGTTTTCAAACAAGTATCTATAAAACTCGAACTTAGTGTCCGTGCATGTTGTTGGAATATTTTACTTTTACAACATTTATGATATATGAGATAAATCTTTAACATTGTTGTATATGAAGAACAAGAAATTATAGGTGATATATATTTAATTTGCTCAATATGTAGAATTAAATCTAGTTAGTTCTTATTCAAGTACTTCATTTCTAAGATCTTAAACATTTTGTCAATTCTCAAGTTCTCTCCATGAACTCGATCCAGGATGATATACAAACAATGAATACAAGAGGGCATGTATATTGTCATGAACTCTAGGATGATATACATACACCAACACTGAATGCACCATATTAAACTTTTAAGTTATGCATACAAGATACTGTCTCCTATTTTGTTAACAGTATGATCATATATGATTAGATGGTATACAAAATGAAAGATTCCATCCATTTATAATAAAAATCGGAGGGTTGTTTCTAATTTAGAGCATCTCTAATGGCCTCTTTTGGAGCCCTTCGTAAGCCTGTGTGGCAGTGAAGGGGAAAGGGGGAGGAGAAAGGAGGGGGTGAGTGTAAAGGATTGTGAGAGGGGAAGGAGAGAAGGAGGCAGGGAAGGGGGAAAATCCGACGGTGTCCGTACGGGTAGGGGCAGGCACGCCAACGTGAAGGAGTGAAAGGGTGTCCATGAACCCCCATTAACGATGCTTTAACAAGTTATACAGACACTTGTTTTCGGTACCATAAATGATTCATGAACCATTTTCAGGTGTTAGTCGTTTAAGATTGAAATTTTCTCATAATCAAACCTCTTATCCTATGACATAATAAATACAGAAGTGAGGTTTAAATTTTATTTCGTATAGAGGTCCTTAATTCTATTCAATTTTTGTTCTAATTAGTTTAACATGAACAACATAAAACATAAGATGTTGAACATAATACCCTAGCTCATATTTCAATATTATAACAAATAGATGTATAATATTTAAATAACATTGTTATACTTTCTATTATGCTTTCATATGACACTTTTCTTACAACCATAAGTTATCAAATTATAAATGTTTTCAAGCATTTGATATTTCAATGACTACTTAGGGTGTGAGATAAATAAACTGAGGTTGATTACTTGAATTAATGGTTAATACATAATTTTATATTATGAACTTAGAATTATAATGTGATACAAATACATGAAGTATGCTATCATGGTATGTGACTATAACCAAATAAGAAACTTCCAGTGAAACACTTAGTGGATTGGTCATCTTAACACACACACACACGTATCAAGAATTATAAATTTTTAGAGAAAATGTCAAGAATCCACTCAAAACCATGCAACTGTTTCACCCTTAGCTTTATATCAGAAAGAAGAAAATTTTTGAAGTTACAATGATTATGAGGTCAAAAAGAAATTATCTGGCCTCCTCATATTTTGAGAAATCTCTCTCTCTATACTCTGTGAAAAGATAAAGGAGTAAGTAGTTTGAGAGCAAATCTTGGACTGATAATTACGAGGGAAAACAAAAGTGAAATGGAGGGTGATTGCTTAAAAATCGAAGAAAGAAAACGAGAATGTGTGATGATAGATTGATTGCTAGTTTGTTTTCTTAAAAAAGGAAAAAAGGAATCTGGCATTGCTTTATTGAATGGACCAACATCCTCCATTAAATTAAAGCTTTATAAGTTAGTAAATTATTAAGAGTTAGGATTTTCATTGATTAAATTATGTTAGTTTGAGTTTGAATTATATAAATCATATTTGCTTTAATAAATATATAAATTTTTCAAATGAAATTCTTCTCTAGTCTTATTTGACGTCGCGCGTTGGGGGAAACCGAGCAAATGATAATGTAAAACAAACGTAATTTGAAAATAAAGCATGTTGTTTAGAAAGCCAAACCATTAGAACGGTTTAGTTTATCATTGTACTGTTTTATGATACCAAATAAATATTTTATTTTTAGTACAACTTCGTTTTTAACAAAACTTATAACAGAATGTAGAGGGAAAAATCAAGCACACAACTACATACTTAAGTTTTTAGAAAAAAGTTATAAACGTAAATTATTAAAGAAGTATCAAATCATTTGATAAATTAATATATGTTCTAAAGAAGGAAAAAAATTATTAAAAAATGGTAAAAGAAATATATGGTTTTAGAAAAGAAAAAAAATTAAAATATGTTATTTAAAGTAAATTTAATACTAAACTATTATAATATACTAAATAAAAAAAATAATAAAAGCTATATATTATTTTAAAAATGAAGTTACTATTCATCGTCCTTTGTAAAGTACCGTTTTATGATATCAAATAAATACTTTATTTTGAGTACAACTTCGTTTTTAACAAAACTTATAACGGAATGTAGAGGGAAAAAATTAAGCACACAACTACATAATTAAGTTTTTAAAGAAAATTATAAACGTAAATTATTAAAGAAGTATCAAATTATTTGATAAATTAATATATTTTCTAAAAAAGAAAAAAATTATTAAAAAATGGTAAAGGAAATATATGGTTTTATAAAAGAAAAAAATATATTATTAAAATTAAATTTAATAATAAACTATTATCATATATTAAAAAAATAATAAAAAGCTATATATTATTTTAAAAATAAAATTACTATTCATCATCCTTTGTAAACTATATATATATAATATAATGTTAACATATAGTTTCGATAAATTAAGAAGATGATATATATTTATTAACTAGTAGAATTCATCCGCGCTTCGCTGCGGGAATTCGGTTGGTAACATTTTGCCTCTTCTGCGTTTCGCGGCAGGAATTCGGTTGGTAACATTTTGCCTCTTTACGGCGGGAATTCAGTTGGTAACATCTCGCCTCTTTGCAACCCATCGCCTTGCTCCTTTGGTTTCTTTAATCTCCGATTCTCACTCAATAAGGGCGGAATTCAGTTGGTAACATTTCGCCTCTTTACAACCCATGGCTAGAGTATAATTAAAATGCAACCTGCAATTTGTCCGGCCTGTTACAAACTACATGTTGCAATATGATTTATTACAAAAAAAAAAAAAAAAAAAAAAAAAACAATTCGGATTGTTCGATATAGCAACATACATAGTGCAATAATATCCCTTAGAAGAATCTTTTTGATGAGCAGAATTGGAGACACTCACACAGTCCCTGAAACCTGCTTCTTCCGTAGCAAGTTTGTCTATTTCACCCTCAAGATTTCATGGAAAACTAAGAATTAAATCACAAATTGAAAGATATAAAAGACTTGTAAGTATGTCTCAAAATGAAGATATTACAATGATCACATTGTCACACCCTGGCTTTGCGGAAGCGTGGTTAATTTGGTGTGACTTCTTAATACCATAGCTTAATCATAACCAAGCTATATGAGTTAAAAACATGCAAGATCATCCATTAAGTTTTGAAAACCAATTACAGTACCATTGTTTTAACGGGAACATACCCTAACAACCATAACCTTGTTCAATAGCCATTACAACTTTAAACATAACATAAACATGATTTAAGGGCTGTGTCTTGTCCAGGAAAGAGACACATCCCCTAAACCCCGGATGACCTCGGAAACTAGTGCAGCGGAAAACATGCCATACCGTGCCAGATCTCGTTAATTTCCTGAAATACATGTAAGTTGAAAAATCAACAATAATGTTGAGCGAGTTCATGTGCAAGTGAGTAAGTAAAACACTTGTAAGTATAAAAGTTCCCTGGTATGTAACAGTGTAAGGAAAAGAGATCACCAATGGTTTGCAAGGCCATTAGCATGTGTGAAATGCAAGTAGGAAGACTCAACCCTAGCCGATTTTTGCGTCGGGCAACCAAGTCACTCAAGGTCCGTTCTGTTGGTCCTCATAGAGGTCCGTTCTGTTGGGCCTAGAGTTGGGCTCGCTACACCCAGATAGATCTACCGCTTAAGTCCCTCGGTGTTCTGCCTACCCATTCACATGATCTAAGTAGTAAACCTCCTTACGTTAACATACCGTGTATAATAGTACTTGTAAACAAAGTAACATGTATTTCACCCCCGCAGTTAAGAAAACTGAAAACAGTTAGAGAAAAGGGGGACATTGTTGATGCACTTTGTGTGGACGCGACTCGGCTCGGTTCGACTCGGCCTTGAAGACTTGAAGACACGAAGATCGAGACAAAGCTACAGCCAAGGGGGAGTTTGTTGGTGCACTTGTGTCTGTACTTTGTCTGTATTTCGTCATGATACAAAACGATGTCTTTAATGTAAGGTTGATGTAAGTTTGACCAAGTCAACCATCCTCCTGGTTTGACTTGACCAAACAGTTAGAGAAATGTTGTAAGCTGGCTATGTCGAAGGATGTGTCATCGAAGGATTGTTTTATATCCTTCGATGATGAGCTCGAAAGATAACCACGAAGGATAGACCACGAAGGATATCATCCTTCGTGGTGTATGTAATCTTTCGATGGCTTTCTGGTCGACAGATGATCCTTCGATCAATCTGTCTGATCCTTCGACCAGACCTGCTGTGTCGGGTATATATAACCATGTAGTGTGTTGTGTGTATAAGTGAGACGAGAGACACAAGAGAGACAGAAACAGGGAGAGCATTCTGTTGAGAGCACACACACGAGAGAACTTTGAGAGTTTGCAGAATACATCTGTGAACATTGGACTTGTAACCGAACCTTTCATACGCATTAATACAAGTGGTGTTAATCGTTGAATGTTGTGTGTTGTGTTTGTGCTTGTTCTCGTATAAAGTCTCGGTTGCATGCTAGCTTGGATTCCGCACTCGCTAGTGTGTTTGATATAACAAGGATAAGGTTTTATCTCATCCTCGAGAGGGACCTACAAGTGGTATCAGAGCCTTGGCTCTTCTCCTTGTTAAAACCGAGTGTTTTCGGGTGTTTTCCGGGTGTTTGAAGTTTATATTTTTCTGGAAAATCTTGTTGTCTTTGCTTGATGTTTTGTTAAAAACCTTGTTGTTTTTCATGATTACATGTTAGTCTTTGGTTTTTGTTAAACATTTCAGCAAATATTGTGTTCCGAAAGTTTGTGGGTTTACCGGAAAACTCAGATTTTTGGGCTGTGTTCTTGACATATTCAAGTGTTCTTCATAATATTACACTCTTTGATCTTGAAATTTGAATATTAAACTTGTTTGTGCATTGAAAAGAGTAAACTGATTAAAATATTGGACATTACCTGTTTGGTGAAACCTGCATGTTCAGAAGATATGGTCTGAACATACTTTCTGCCGAAAGTTCTCACCAACCCGTCAACTTTTCACCAACCTGTCACATTTGTCAACTGTGTCAGAGCAGTTCGAAAGATATCCTTCGAAGTCGAAAGACCATCTTTCGATCAGTGGAGGTTCGATAGATCATCATCCTTCGAACCAAGGAATCATTTCGAAACATACATCTTTCGGTCTACTGCTCTCTTTCGAAAGATAAGGATCCTTCGGTTGGAGAATCTTTCGAAATCTTTGTTCGAAACTCAACAGTGATCTTTCGAACACTGTTGATCCTTCGAACAAGCTTTGATCTTTCGATCCTTGTCTGTTTAAGTTTAACAGGTTGTGCTTTTCAGGTCTTTCGATTCTTGATCCTTCGGCTGGTTGTTATCCTTCGAGATTTTAACATAGTTTGTGAAAATTATTAAATTTTTAAAAGGAGAAAACTTATTTTTCAAATTTTAAATCAATTTTCACTTAATATATTAATTTTCATAAAATGGGAACAAACGGTCAGTGGGATCCAACCGCGTGGATTCAAATAACTTCGACTCCACAATCATCAGCTATGCAATCTACGCAATCTACGTCAGATTTCGACAAAACTGCATGGATGCGAGCTATTGCCCCATCTCAAGCTGCAATGATAACTGCAAATCAATGGGCTTTGGTCACAAATCAAAGCAACAGCATTCAATCTATGATGCAGAACGACAGTGAAACTGGTACAAGCACAAAACCGCCAAAGTTAAATCACATCAATGATTGGGGATGGTGGAAAGAAAGGCTGAGAACTTATGTTCAGGGACAAGGTCAAGATCTATGGATGTGCTTCTTCACAGCCTTTGAAAATGAGTTGGAAGTTGCAGGATCTAATCCACAAACTTACAGCACTTTGTCTGAAGAAGATAAGAAGAAGTTTGAGTTAGAAAAGAAAGCATTCATGATTCTCACACAAGCTCTTCATAAAGACATTTACCACCAGTTTGTTTACTGCACGACTACTAAAAGCTTGTGGGATATGCTCACATTACGTTGTGAAGGAAATGCTCAATCTAGAAAGATCAAGCAAGAATTACTGAAGAAAGAGTTTGAAGGATTCACGTGTTTGGAGAATGAGACTTTGGCAGAGTTATCTACAAGATTCCATCACTTGTTGAGCGAGATGTTTGCTTTTAAAGTCACTGCCACTCCACAAGAATTGGTGAAGAGATTTGCTGATAGCTTACCAGCAAAGTGGAGCAGTTATCTTGAAATTCTCAAAGAAAATGGTGTTCTAGACACAATCACCGTTTATGAATTAATTCAAAGATTGGAGAATAAGGATGTAGAAGAAAAGCTTAAAGCAAAAAGAACACAAACTCCTCAAAATCCAGAAATGTACTTTGGGATTGCAGGAGGTATCAGTGGAGAAAAACCAGTCTCTCAACATGCGAAGCTTCAAACAGCCTTCGTCTCTAACACCGGACCTTTAACAACAGATCAGTTTGATCCTTCAGCTTACACGATGTTTTCAAGACCGAATGTGCAACCGACAGCTCAGCAGCAACAACCGCAACAGCAAGGGTTTTATGGAAGCTCTTCAAACTTTCAAGCCACTTCCAATCCTAACACAGTCAGATTAGACACTTCCAATTTTTCCAAAGTCAGTGTCGAAGTAGCCAAGGAGCATATGGAGATGTTGAATACCTTGGTTAGTGCTTATAGTGGATTGATCGCAGGTCAGATTGGGAATATCAATCTAACCAATGAAGATTATCAGCAAGTGGATAAAGAAGAGTTTGAAATGATGGATATCAAATGGGCTCTTGCTAGTGCAATTCGAAGAGCAAAGGAGTTTATGGAAAGGACGGGGAGAACCAACTTGGAAAACAAGAAAGACACCAAGTATGGGTTCGACAAGCAAGCTGTCAAGTGCTTTAACTGTGGCGAACGGGGTCATTTCAAAAGGGAATGCACAAGACCAGCTCAGCATGGAAATCAAAATCCGTTCAGAAATCAAGGCAACCAGCAGAACCCGAACGGGAACAATGTTCGTACGTTGATACCTGTCAACAACCAAGGCCAAGCAGGGTCATCAAATGCCAACCGGGGGCTGATGGTTCAAATAGATGAGGGTTGTGATTGGTCACTTCAGCTTGGAGAAGGAGGAAATGGTGGAACAGCATGTTTTGCTGAAGTCGTAAAGGATTTAAAGCACGCCAGTGGTGGAGAATCTTCCACCAATGGTGTTGCATCTTCTGAAGATGAAGACAGTTCTGGTTATAGTGGAAGCTCAGATGAAGAATCCTCCACTTCGGAAAATGATCATGTGGATGAGACATCAAGTGCGTCAGTCGATGCAAATATTGATGAACTTTTGGAAGAAGCTGTAGCAGGAACTGAAAGAAGATCTAATTTGATGGATCAAGCTGCTTACTCTTCGTCTTCTCTCCATTCAGCCTTTATGGCTAATGTCGACAGTTCATCAGGTCAGGTATGTGTCGATGAACCCACTGTAGTTAGCTGTGAAAAGTGTGATAGTTTAACTGTTAAATTTGCAGAAAAGGAAAGTCAGTTTGAAATCACACACAAACACAATCAACAATTGATTGTAGATCTTGCTAAAGCAACTGAAGCTAACGTGTTTTTAACCAGAAATGAAAAGGAATTTAAAACCACAATTGCGTCATTAAGACATGATGTTTCAGAATTACAAAAAGCTGTTTTGCGAAAACAACATGCTAACAATGATCTTATAGACACAATTGAAAAGCAGATGGTAGAATTGGCGACCGCTCGATGTGAATGTGAAACAATCAAGCAGAAATTGGAAAGTTATTCCAATTCCCGCTATGTATTGGATCACATTATTGATGTTCAAAAGAAAAAGGGGGATAAGAAGGGTATGGGATTCAAATCATGTCCTCCCCCAATGAATCACAATTACTCCAAATTGCCTGATGACGAGGATATGCACCGTTTTGAACCTACTGTGCCACTCTGTCTAGATGACTTTGCAGCAGGCCTCGGGTTCACAACTGGTACATCATCCTCGGGTCAATCAGAATCTGAGAAAAGTGTGACAGATTCATCGTGTGTTAAGGAACAGAGTCCTCCCGTTATTGAGGATACTGATTCTTCGGATGATGAATCTGATGAAATTGTGAACCAACAGTCTAACTCGGTTACAACAGATATTCCAATCGAGAATCACATCCTGTGTGATCCACCAGTGAAACCGAGTAAGACTGAAGTGTCAAAAGAAATGGAGTCGATTGTATCAAGTTTTGAAGGGAGTAACTTGTTGTACACGCTCAAAGGAGATAGCAAAATCTACTCTAACAAAGATTTTCCAATTAAAAATGTAAATCAAGATTTAATTGAGCAAATTTTTGAAGGATGCACTGATAAGTTTTTGGGAAACAAAAGTGGCAAAGTTACCGTCACTCAATGTGATCCAATTCCGTGTGAACAAATTAAAAAACAATACGGAAACCAAAAACTACAAGTTGAGCGAAAACAACAAGTCAATTCCGGAAAAGGTAAGGTACAGGGAAAGAAGGCTCAGAACAAGAATGTTCAAGCACCTAAGGTTCAACAACAATGGGTGCAAAACAAAAGAGCTCCTGTTAAGAAAAGAGAACCGAAAGTGAACTTTGTTGGATCCACGGATTCAGATAAACTTGAAACATTTCAGGATAAATCTAACATTGATTTTGTAAAACAAGTTAGAATTTTAAAACGAAATGATCAGAATAACTTCACCCAACACACCAACGGAGGTGATTTAGGTCCAAGCACGTCTAGATCACAAAGTTCATTGTCTGGTTCTCCGTCTGATCATCAACATGTTTCTCCGAGGTTTGTAGAGCGGAGAATGTGTTTTGAGTGTGGCACAATTGGGCATATTGTAAGATACTGCCCATACCTGCAAAAGTTGAAGGCAAAAACAAGTGCTCCCCAAGAAACCA
Organism: Helianthus tuberosus; assembly: GCA_030545235.1. Taxonomy (NCBI): domain Eukaryota; kingdom Viridiplantae; phylum Streptophyta; class Magnoliopsida; order Asterales; family Asteraceae; genus Helianthus; species Helianthus tuberosus. Next base: position 73,869,372 of record CM060414.1, read on the forward strand.
ATTACCAAAAACGATCATTTTCCCCGAAACAAGACCCACGTGTCTTGAAAGAAAGGGAAAAGAAGTTAAAACAAAAGAATCAAAAGGTAATTGAAAAGGCCTTAAAATCAGAGGTCAAAGAAGAAAAACCTGTTCAAGCAAAACCTAAAACTGTAAAACCAGTAATTGCTAAAACAATTAATACAAATACAGGTAAAGGACAAACAGCTTGGAAACAAAAACAGGTAATTCAGTCAGGGGGAGCACCACAGGTTCTTTTTCCTAATCATCAAGTGATTGAAATCACTTTTCTTGATGATCAAGGACGACCCAAGTCCACAAAGGCTTGGGTCCCTCTCTCCAACTAATTTTTGAGTGAGTGTGTAGGATATTCCAGGAGGAACTTTCGATAGTCGTAAGATTGTTGATAGTGGAGCATCCTTGCACAAAATAGGCAACAGAAGAAATTGCTGCCTTTGATGGAGAGAAAAAGGAAAGGGAAACAGAAATGTCTGTTGAAAGAGATTGAAAAGTTTCGACAAAATGAAAATCATTTCAAAATGTGAATGTTCAAGGCTTTGATCGGGTCCCCGGGATAGATTCAAATCAAAATGTACGCACCTGCAGCACGTCTGAAGTTCAACAATCTACAAGATGAACGTGCAGTGTACATTTCTTCGTGGTGTGATTGAAGAAAATGTGTTTGTTGATCAAACCAACCGGGTGTGCGGATGCCTTGGCATGGGTTGAACAACCGCACACTACTTCTGAAAGAGAAAGACAAAAACCTTCGCTGGTGCAATGTGGAAGACCAGCCGGACCCAAAGGTTTATGATCTTGTTGCTGTCAACAGATTTCTCAGTAGCTACAAAAATCGTCTTTGAAATCCACACCGGGTGGATATTCAGTTTGGGAGAGCACTCAGATTCCTGTCAATGCACGAAGCAGTTGAAGGATACGGTTTTAAATTTCTAATCTCTCCTATACTTGTCGATATTTAAGCTGCTTTGTGAATTATTATCTTGTTCAGCACCCTTTGGCCAGACAATATTGTCATGGTCCGCACCGCTTACCGACATGCCAACTGATTTTTCCAAAATTCGCTAAATCATTTCTGATTATAACTTAATTTTGGTAAACGGCATTGAGGTAAAACATGAGTTAACCAACATCGGAAAATCATTTTTGTATATATCCTTGTGTCTTTTAAATTTTATCTTAGTTTGTTGATTTTAGGGGGAGTAGATCCAACTTTGAAAAATCCAAAAACATCGAAAAATTTCTAAAACACAAAAACAATAGAAAAGCAAAAATGAGTTTCCTGGCGAACAAAAGAGAAAATGATAGTACATCAGTGGTCTGTCCAAACCTCTTTAAACCTAAACTGAAAAACGATAAGCAGCTCTATATAAGATGTATCGGTAGGCTCACAATCATTTTAAAGTGTGCAGGGTGATATAAATTTAAATCGACTGAAGATTGGGTGGGAACCATTCATTGGCATATGGTCTTGGTACCGAAATTTCGTTTGAGAGATTGCCGAGGTTCTGAAATATGCGGTCTTTATGCTGCTTATCATCTGGGTATCATGGTTGTTTCTATAAAAGACAAAGTCTAGATCTTCCATGATACTATACATACGTGTACATACTGCATTCGACCTCAATAAGTGATCAACAATCACATGTCCAAATCAATAAGTGATAATATATCACATTCATCCGGGAGTCAAGTTCGTCTCTCTGCTGTACGAAAGTACTGACCTGTTCACGGACTTGCTCCTGTGCCCTCATGCATCTGAAACTCAAGTTCCTCATCAATAAGTGATTCTATCACAAAGGGCTTGTTTTCATTCAAAATAAGTGAGAATCTCACATCTTATACGGTCAAACAGATGATAATCGGTATACTCACCGGTAAGATGAATCCTCGTGCATACCTTGATACGGGAATGTGTCGTGATGTGGATGAACACCGGTCGGTAAGTATAAATCATACCTTAACGTATCCCCTCGCCATGATTACATCTGATAAGTTGAGCTTATGTGGACAACAATACCGATAATTGTTATAGGATGCTTATCTTAATGTTAACTAATTGAACAACAAGAGCGTTTTGGCATGACCGTACACTGATATGATTCTCTTACCCTCGAAACTCGCAAAAAGAATGTCTGTAAATATTTATTTAATGCTTTCAGTTTCCGTAACTTTGTATATATTTATTTACTGCTTTCAGTCTTTACATTTGAAATATTAAAAAAAATGCCAAAAAGATTTTATTTCTATCTTAATTTCGATCGTACGATGTTGGAACTCGAGTCTATCTTACCCAAAATCCTGATCGTAAGCTGGAAAACATTTGCATCTTCATAAACAGTCGAAGTTAACGAGTTTTGAAAGTTAAAGGATTAAAATGAATATTTTTCTAAACTTTCAAACTGCTGTCGGTTGGTGTTTGATTGAGATTTGATCTCATATGTGTCGTTAGTTTAAATGTTAACTATATTCCAAGCGGTTGTTCTCATTATGCGTTTAGCTTTCTTGCATGTGCAGATGCTAAAGGCGAGGAGAACATGTTCGATAAAAAGCTTCGGAATGAAGACACGAAGTGGAGGCACTCGAAGGATAAAATGATCGAGTTGCCGCTGTCCCTTCATCAACACCACAAGGATCTGAAGAATTGACAAGTCAAAAGATTCACGAGCATGACTCAATGGAGAGTTCAATCTAAGGGGGAGTTTATTGACACACTACCTAAGTTAAATGGGGAGTTTGTTGATACACTTTCTACTTACGACGCGTGAAAACTTTGAAGATCCTCCGACATGAAAGACATAGAAGACGAACCATCACGAGTAGCGTCCAAGGGGGAGTTTGTTGATGCACTTTGTGTGGACGCGACTCGGCTCGGTTCGACTCGGCCTTGAAGACTTGAAGACACGAAGATCGAGACAAAGCTACAGCCAAGGGGGAGTTTGTTGGTGCACTTGTGTCTGTACTTTGTCTGTATTTCATCATGATACAAAACGATGTCTTTAATGTAAGGTTGATGTAAGTTTGACCAAGTCAACCATCCTCCTGGTTTGACTTGACCAAACAGTTAGAGAAATGTTGTAAGCTGGCTATGTCGAAGGATGTGTCATCGAAGGATTGTTTTATATCCTTCGATGATGAGCTCGAAAGATAACCACGAAGGATAGACCACGAAGGATATCATCCTTCGTGGTGTATGTAATCTTTCGATGGCTTTCTGGTCGACAGATGATCCTTCGATCAATCTGTCTGATCCTTCGACCAGACCTGCTGTGTCGGGTATATATAACCATGTAGTGTGTTGTGTGTATAAGTGAGACGAGAGACACAAGAGAGACAGAAACAGGGAGAGCATTCTGTTGAGAGCACACACACGAGAGAACTTTGAGAGTTTGCAGAATACATCTGTGAACATTGGACTTGTAACCGAACCTTTCATACGCATTAATACAAGTGGTGTTAATAGTTGAATGTTGTGTGTTGTGTTTGTGCTTGTTCTCGTATAAAGTCTCGGTTGCATGCTAGCTTGGATTCCGAACTCGCTAGTGTGTTTGATATAACAAGGATAAGGTTTTATCTCATCCTCGAGAGGGACCTACAGACATGAACTCACAGTGAAGCGTCTCTACCAAGTATCTCCAATCAGAAAGCTGTGCGACGACCTACAAGTGCTAATTCTATTAGACGGACGGCCGTGCCTTAGCTTTATAGTTTAAGTTTTTGGGAAATAGTTAGACAACTATTTCGTGTTTACATTTTGTATATACTTGGTAGTTAATTTCCTTCCCAAGGATGGGGGATACGATACATGTGCGTAAGTTACGTTTTAATAATCGAGTGGTAATATAATTACCGGTGTAACTTATGTATTCATGGTGAAAGCGTTCGTATTATTTTGGAATCGTTAACGCTTGTAAATATTATTTTTACTCTAAAAATAATATTTATGTATTTTCACAAAATAATCATAACAGTGTGTGAAAAATATACATTTATCACGTTAATTTTTGTGAAAATCCCACCTCCGAATATTTAGTAAATAAAGTCATGGCGAAATTTATATTTCGAAAATATGTCAAAATAATTCTAACACTTGTTGTGTGAGTAATTCTAAGTGTTAGGTTTTTAGAAAAATTTCGCCAGAGTTTCCTCTGTAACTGGAGGTGGCCACGCTTTCAAGCGTATCATTTTCTTTTAACAAATCAAATCAACCAATGTTCTCAACATTATCAAACAACTTTGCAACATTTTTAACTAGTCAAAGATAGACATAATCGCAAAAATATACGAACTTGTGGTTTGTCTAAAATATGTAGTAAATCTCTTTACTTTTACTGGATCTTTTGTGTAAATAATCTGATTTCGTAAAAACCTCGTTTTTAGAGAAAATCCATCTTTACAACTTCTAGTAACTTTTGACAAAACTAGTTCTTTGTCGGATCTTTTCATTTCACAAGTGTTTACACACTTGTGGTTTATAAAATCATGCTTATTATTGTAAGATCCATCTTTCAAAGTACATGGTTTCCTTGATATGTGGTCCTTTGAAAATACCACTTGCAGATACGTAGATCTGCTAGTTTTAAACACTATTGTACATGTTAAAACACTTTTACACAAGTAAAACATTTTTACACAAGTTCATGTTTCATGTGTGGTAGAGTTTCACCTTTTAACCCTTGTATTAACCAAAACAAGCTTATGTTAAGATCCATGATCTTACCAAACCGGGTTAAATGGTGATCCGAGCTACCACAACATAGATCGGGTCTAAATAAGCACATATTTCAAATACTACAACTTTTACACAACACATGAGCTATTAACCACCATTTTTCATACTTTTAGTAGACTTTAATGCTTCAACTTGTAAGATTCCAATATTTAACCGACACAAATACTTTTAACCACTTTAGATTAGTGCAAAAACGAGTTTTAAGCGTTATACCTCTAGCTCAAGGCTAGGGAAGATTCTTGGCGAAAAACGAGTGGATAAAAGCCAAAGAAAGAGGTCCTTCATGTTCCGCTTGCTCCAAGCTTCCTAATACGTGACCTCTAGCACTTGTATGATGATGGAATGTGATGATCAAGAACCGAAAGTATGATGGATGTAAGAGGGGTGTTCGGCCGAGAGTGAAAGGGAGCAAGAGAGAGAGTTGAAGTGTTGAGTTTAGTGATGAATGATCTTAGGTGATTAAGTGTTTACTTATAGATAAACTCTAGAGTTATTAACCATTGGTAATTATGTCTAGATGATATTAGACAACTTGGATTAGAAAATCTTGCAAGTACCAACCATGTCCCCTAGGGGACCGAATTCGGTCAAGAGGGGGGGGGGTCTTGGTTCGAAATCAACTAGGTAGTTAGGAGGTTTAGTTATGTTAAACCAAGTTAAGTTAAGTGTTTAACTTAGTTAGTTGTATGTTATGTGTTATGACGGGTGTTAGGGTAATCAGGGACCCTAACTGGCTCAGAAAAATATAAATAGTGAAAATAACAATATTTTCATGTTCCGGGTAAAGTCCGGTTGTTTGGTTGGATAGTAATCCGTTAAAGCGTTACAAAAGCTTTAGAGTGTCGTTATTAACATTTTTTTAGTGACACATCTTGTTTCCGACACTTTGGAAAGTGTCTAGTAGTATTTTCCCCATGTTTTGGCACTTTACTAGTCAGCTAGAAGCTGGATTATTTATTAAAGTGCTGTGTTTTGTACTTAAAGTACGTTTTAGGCACATCCAGGAGTTAATTGCCATTTTCGCCCCTGAGGTTTGGGCACATTTGCCATTTTAGTCCAAAATGACACTTTGGTACCATTTTGCCCCCCACGTTTGTAACTTTTTGCCATTTTCGTCCAAATGGCTCAAAAAGTTACTTTATTTTTGGACGAAAATGGCAAAAAGTTACAAACGTGGGGGGCAAAATGGTACCAAAGTGTCATTATTTGGACGAAAATGGCAAAAAGTTACAAACGTGGGGGGCAAAATGGTACCAAAGTGTCATTTTGGACTAAAATGGCAAATGTGCCCAAACCTCAGGGGCGAAAATGGCAATTTACTCCACATCCAGTCACTGTGACTTATTCCTAGAGACGCAGTTCTACAACCCTTGTATCCTACACTCACTATTGGTGTAGCAAAATATCCCAGGCTCTCATAGGCCTTAGAGGCAGTGTTTGCCTGATGCTGGCTTTATCAGCATGTTCAATAGGTTATCCGTTATCGTGCTACTGTGCTTTTTTTTTTGTGCATCATGTTTGTCACTATGGTTCAGTATGTAAGTATTGTAGTGACAGCAAGCAAGTATGATGCAAGTAAGTACATGTATCAGTATTCAAGTAGCAGTTCATCAGCTAGTTCAAGCAAGCACAGTAATTAAGCAGTAATTAATCATTAATTAAATCGTACGGAGACCTGGTTTAGTGCGGGTTGTCACATTCTCCCCCCGTTAAATAAATTTCGTCCCAAAATTTAAGTTCTGCTTGTAGATGCAGAGTTCTTAGGAAAAAGGTGGGGGTATTTCTCTTTCATCCGGTCTTCACGCTCCCAGGTGAACTCAGGACCATGTCTGGCATTCCAACGAACCTTGACGAGCTTGACACTGCTCCGGCGGGTCTTGTTAACTTTCCAATCTGTGACCTCGACAGGTTCTTCAACGAAGTGGAGCGTGTCGTCAATATGAATCTCGTCGATGGGAATGGCAACGTCAACTTGAGTTGGACTTTTCTTTAGATTGGATACATGAAATGTATCGTGAACGCCATTCAGTTCAGCAGGTAGGTCCAACTTGTATGCTACTTGTCCTATTTTGTCCAAAATTCTGAAGGGACCAATGTAGCGCGGATTTAACTTCCCACGCTTTCCAAAGCGTGCCACCCCCTTCCAGGGTGAAACTTTCAATAACACCATTTCTCCAACTTGAAAATCCACATGTTTTCGGTTTGGATCCGCATAGGCCTTTTGTCGGTGGCGAGCTGCTTCGATGCGTTTAAGAATTTGCGCAATCTTGTCTGTCGTCTCTTGGACGATCTCGGGACCAGCAAGCTGCCTATCACCCGCGTCAGACCAACAGAGGGGTGATCGGCACTTGCGTCCGTAAAGGGCTTCAAATGGCGCGACACCAATACTGGTGTGGTAGCTGTTGTTGTATGAGAATTCAACCAAAGGTAAATGTTTGTCCCAGCTACCGCCCAAATCCATAACACATGCTCTCAGCATGTCTTCCAAAGTCTGTATCGTTCGCTCGCTCTGGCCGTCAGTTTGCGGATGAAACGCAGTGCTCAGATTCAATTGTGAGCCAAAGGCTTCTTGGAAGGATTGCCATATCCTTGACACAAACCTTCCGTCTCTATCAGAGATGATTGAGAGAGGCACTCCATGACGTGCGACGATCTCTCTCATGTAAATTTCCGCGAGTTTACTAGTGCTGTCTTTTTCTTTGATTGGCAGAAAGTGTGCGGACTTTGTTAGGCGGTCAACTATCACCCAAATCATATCATGGCCTCTTGGCGTTCTTGGCAATTTTGTAACAAAATCCATTGAGATTTGTTCCCATTTCCACTTGGGAATCTCAGGTTGTTGCAGCAGCCCTGAAGGCTTCTGGTATTCCGCCTTAACCTTAGCGCACGTTAAACATTTGCTCACGTAGACAGCAACATCGCCTTTCATCCTAGGCCACCAATAATAATCTTTAAGATCCTGGTACATCTTATCCGATCCAGGGTGGATAGAGTACCGCGATTTGTGAGCTTCGTCAAAAATAACTTTCCTTAAATCACCAAACAGAGGAACCCAAATCCTTTTCTCAAAACATAACGTTCCTTCCTCGTTTGGTACCAGTAGCTTCTCCATCCCACGGAGATATTCTTCTTCACGGTTTCCTTCCTTAAGGGCTTCTTTTTGTGCAGCACGAATGCGCGAGGAAAGATCGGTTCGAATAATCATTTCTAGAGCCCTAACCCTTATGGGCTTGATCCTTTCCTTCCGACTTAGGGCATCGGCGACCACATTCGCCTTCCCTGGATGATACTTTATCTCGCAGTCGTAGTCGTTCAGCAACTCAACCCATCGTCTTTGCCTCATATTCAACTCCTTCTGGTTGAATATATGTTGTAGGCTCTTGTGATCTGTAAAGATTGTGCACTTCGTACCATAAAGGTAGTGTCTCCAGATCTTTAGTGCAAAAACCACTGCGCCAAGTTCCAAATCATGTGTGGTATAGTTCTTTTCGTGCACTTTCAGTTGACGCGATGCATAAGCAATAACCTTGTGGCATTGCATCAACACACAACCCAATCCTTGACGCGATGCGTCGCAGTATACCACAAAATCGTCAGTACCTTCCGGTAATGCTAAGATTGGCGCATTGCAGAGCTTATCCTTCAGTATCTGGAAGGCTTCTTCCTGTTTGATTCCCCAATCAAACGTCTTATCCTTCTGCGTGAGGAGCGTCAATGGTTGAGCGATCTTTGAAAAGTCCTCGATGAACCTTCGATAGTAGCCAGCCAAACCCAAGAATTGCCGAATCTCGGTTGGCGTCTTTGGCGTTTCCCAATCCTTGATCGCCTCGATCTTTGTTGGGTCCACGTGGATTCCATCTCCATTTACCACGTGCCCAAGGAATTGGACTTCGCGTAGCCAAAACTCGCACTTGGAGAATTTGGCGTACAGTTGTTCCTTCTTTAGCAGCTCCAAAATGGTTCTAAGATGTTGCTCGTGTTCAGCCTTCGTTTTTGAATAAATTAAAATGTCATCGATGAATACAATCACGAACTTATCCAAGTACGGTTTGCAAACTCTATTCATTAGATCCATGAATACTGCAGGTGCGTTTGTCAAACCAAATGGCATAACGAGGAACTCGTAGTGTCCATAACGAGTTCTGAAGGCTGTCTTTGGGATACTTTCTTCTTGAATCCTCAACTGATGGTATCCAGATCGAAGATCGATCTTAGAGTAAAAGCTTGAGCCTTGCAGTTGGTCAAACAGGTCGTCGATTCTTGGCAGTGGATACCTATTCTTGATCGTCAGCTTGTTCAATTCTCTGTAGTCAATGCACATTCGAAAACTACCGTCCTTCTTCTTGACAAACAGGACCGGAGCTCCCCAAGGCGAGAAGCTTGGTCGGATAAAACCCTTGTCTAACAACTCTTGAAGTTGTGTCGACAGTTCCTGCATCTCAGACGGAGCAAGTCTGTAAGGTGCCTTAGCCACAGGCGCGGCGCCTGGAACTAAGTCGATGTGAAACTCTACTTGTCTCTGAGGTGGCAGTCCGGGTAAATCTTCCGGGAAGACTTCTGGATACTCCCTCACGACAGGGATGTCCTCGATTCTTGGCTCAGCAGCCTTCTTATCCACAATGTGTGCCAGAAAAGCAACACATCCTTTCTGCAAACACTTCCTTGCTTTCAGGCAGCTGATAAATCTTAGTGGCGTGTCACGCTTCTCTCCGTGAACAAAAATGGTCTCACCATCATCGGTTGGGATACGAACAACCTTCTCGTGACATACTATCTCAGCCTTGTTTCCTGATAACCAATCCATTCCAACTACCACGTCGAAGCTTCCCAACTGGACTGGTAGCAGATCTAGAGTGAACTCACGTTCTCCCAATTCAATCACACAACCTCTGATCACTTCATTGGCTTCTACTAACTTCCCATTGGCTAATTCGATCGAGTAGGGAATATCTAACTTATTAGCAGCTAGGCCAAGCATATTCTTAAATTCTAGCGACACGAAGCTATAATCGGCACCAGTATCAAATAAAACGGATGCATAGCGTTGATTGATAGGGAACGTACCAGTAACAACATTGGGATCCTGGCGCGCTTCCCTAGCTTCGAGTTGGAACACCCTTCCACGGGCTTGGTTTAAATCTGGGCAGTTCTTCTTAAAATGCCCAACATCACCGCAGTTAAAACATCCAAGTTTTCGACCACTTCCGGCGCCATCCCCAACTTACTGGTTGTTTTGGTTCGCATTGTTGACTCCGTTCCCTCCATTATTTCCTTGTGGGCGATTACCACCACGATTATTGTTTCTGTTTCCATATCCTCCCTGGCCTCCCCGACTGGCAGGGGCCCAACAAGTGTCCTTCAAGTGACCACGTTTCCCACATACTTCGCATACTTTTATCCCACATTGACCAGAATGGTGGCGTTGGCAGGTATTGCACTTGGGCTGGGTGCCCATATATCCCTTTCCTTTCTTTCCACCACCAGCTGTAACCTGAGCTGGTGCGTTTGGTTCCCCTTTCTTACCAACACTGCCAATGCCTTGTTTGAAGTTCGAGAACTTTCTTTTGTTGCCTCCTGATGACTCAACGTGAGTCTCTGCCCTCTTCGTCTTGATCTCATCAAACTTGTTCAAGCGGATGGCCTCTTCTGTGAGTGCCACGCTCAAATCAATCGCCTCAGTAATGGTTGTAGGCTTGGATGAGGTTACCATGCTTATGATTTGAGGAGCTAATCCCCAAATGAAGCGTTCAATTCTCTTGAACTCGGGAGTGACCATGTAGGGTACCACTTGAGATAAGTCATGGAATCTTTGAACGTACTCCGCTACCTTTGGACCGTCCATTTTCAAGTGCCAGAACTCGGTCTCCAACCTCTGGATTTCTGCGCGGGAACAGTACTTTTTGCGCATAAGTTCTTTTAGTTCGGTCCAGGTCAGCGCGTAGGCAGCAGCTTCGCCTAGTGTTTGTACTTGTAGATTCCACCAGGATAGGGCTCCATCTAGAAACGGCCCTGAGATATAGGTGACTTGCTGATCCAGCGCACACTTGCTCATGCGAAGTACAGATTCGGTTTTCTCAGCCCAACGAACAAAGGCAACAGCACCTCCTGTGCCATCAAAGTTGACCGGTTTGCAGTCTAGAAACTGCTTGTAGGTGCACCCTGCACATACGTTATAACATACGTTTGGCGTTAGCATCATTGCTAGAGATATCCAATTAGGTCACGGTATGTCTTAATGACTTAGTATTACCGTGAGGTGGATTGTTATTGCCTTGGTTAATACTTCCGCTCGTTCCGGGCTGAGATGCTGCATACTGTGCTATGGCAGCAGCAATAATCTGCTGGAGTTCTGCCTCATTGGTTGGTAGGCGTGTCTCACGTCTTGGCGGCATCTTTCTAAAAGATGGTTTACGTTGGTCAGGTCATAGTAAGACGTACGTATATAACGATAGTAATAGTATAGCACATAACATCTCATGTTATCAACACATCACAAATACCAATCACACACATCCCATGTCATAAAAATGCAAATAAGAAATCAAGCGAATCAGATATGATGAGAATACTGCGATTGCCATATATCGAGACTACATAGTAAGTGTATCAGTACATCATAGTGTCATACAGTCATCCATCAACTAGGGGCTACATCACCCCTGTACAAAACCATAACAAATCAGTGTCAAATACATCATCAAATACATGTCAACAAAAGTCAGGATCATAAAGTAGTCTCCAAAAATGTGGTGCAATCCAACAATCGCCGTCTTCTCATCCTCGTCTACCCAAACAGTACTGATGAGCTCTATACAGATGGTGGTGGAGGAGGGGGAAAGTGGGTGTAAAACAAACGACGTAACTGGAGCCAGTCCTCCTCCTGGGCTCGCTGAGTACGGATGATGGAAGCAATCTGCTGCTCTAGTGTAAAGAGACGGGCAGCATAATCTGGAGGTAAAGGTCGAAATGGCTGCAGAGGAGAGTGTGTCTGACCATGGCATGGACATGGTGGCAGCTGAGCTCTCTCGAGCTCCTGGATGCGCTGCGTGTGTGACTCGTGCTGAGCTACAAAAGACATCAAAACGTCCTCGATAGTGTACCCCCTGTGAAAAGAATGGTAGGGGTCAGTGGGTGGCATACCAGAGCCTGGTGCCCAAAGAAACGGCTCACTAGTGGGGTCGAAAGGTGCCACGTGAAATGGAGCAACAGTGGGTGGAGCAGATGACATCTGTGGCATGAAAGGGATAGGCATCGGTACATGCCCAACAGGATGGGCTGAAGAACCCTCTCCAGGCCTCGCTGGAGGTACAAACTGTGGAACCTGGAAAGAAAAATCAACATGTCGCGTAACAGGGATCTGTGGGGGAAAAGGTGGAACGTCCTCATCAGCAGGTATCCAACCGTGCTGTGCATGCTCATCTGGTGGATCCATGCGTGCCGCGAACAGTGCATGCTCGGGCTCTAGTGGAACGGGATCAAGTGGGGGAGCAACAACAGGGTGAACAGGTGCAATGTGCTCAACGGGAGGGTCAACAGGTATAGCGACAACGGGTAAAGGATCAACAGGATCAACAATGACATGATCGCCCTCCATCAAAGGAATATCCACGGGGAGATCATCAGCAACAGGCTCAAAAGGGATGTCAGCATGTACTGGGTCATACTCCGGTATGGGGTCTAGAGCGGCTGCCTGCTCTGGAGCAATGGCAGGCTCGAGGTCATCAAAAGCCATCTCGAAATCAAAATCTGGGTCAACAGGATCCACTGGGTCAAAGGGGTCTACTGGATCCTCCATAAACTGATCCATGGGAAGAAACTCTAAGTCACGATCTGGGTAGAATCCTGGGGGAAACATAGGATCGGAATCCCCCTCATCATCATGGTCGAAAACAAGACTGGGGATAGGGGCAACAGAAGATGCCTGATCAGGATCTGATCCATGAGAGAAGTGCTGCGCACTCTGGACGTGTGAGGATACAGAGGCCACAGACTCAAAGGAGTCTGGGACTGGGGAGTGAGCAGGTGACTCCGCGGCGGGAGCATCTGCGATCAACAAGGGACCATCAGCAGTAGGAAGGGCCTCGCCCTGAGCATCCTCCTCAAAAGGCTCCTCATCAAACATATCGACATCATCGTCCTCGTCGTCGATAGGCAAATCATAAACAGGGTACGAAGCAAGCGGTATAGGAGCAGGGATCACTGCCAGTGGTAGATCCCCGGCCAAAGGACCATCTGCGAGCTCGCCAGCACCGTCAGGTAATGCGAAGGGCTGAAAGTCGTCCTCATCCGATGACTCAAGGTCGTCTGATACGATAGGCCTAGGGCCTGTGGTGTCTGAACCACCAGTGTCTGTAGAATCCATGTGTCTGTAACATATACACAAACATGCACAAACAGTCAATCATATAATCAAATAATCACATAAGTCACCAAGTAAGCATTCAAATCATTCTCCTAGTCTCACTAGCCTCCCAGCCTCTCAGACTGCTCTTCCTAGTCCCACTAGCCAATTCTCCTAGTCCCACTAGCCAATTCTCCTAGTCCCACTAGCCAATTCTCCTAGTCCCACTAGCCAATTCTCCTAGTCCCACTAGCCAATTACCTCGTTCTCTCAGACCGAGCCTCGGCCTCTCAGACCGAGCCTATAATAATGAATAAAATGTGCTCAACATTTGTTTGTAAAAAGTTTGGATCTGGACTTAAGTGGTATGCAGAAAAATGTTTTCGTGAGAGCCCTAGTGATCATAGTCTAGACTCGAGAAAGAATCCTAGTTCGCTATGATCAGAGCTCTGATACCAAGTTGTCACACCCTGGCTTTGCGGAAGCGTGGTTAATTTGGTGTGACTTCTTAATACCATAGCTTAATCATAACCAAGCTATATGAGTTAAAAACATGCAAGATCATCCATTAAGTTTTGAAAACCAATTACAGTACCATTGTTTTAACGGGAACATACCCTAACAACCATAACCTTGTTCAATAGCCATTACAACTTTAAACATAACATAAACATGATTTAAGGGCTGTGTCTTGTCCAGGAAAGAGACACATCCCCTAAACCCCGGATGACCTCGGAAACTAGTGCAGCGGAAAACATGCCATACCGTACCAGATCTCGTTAATTTCCTGAAATACATGTAAGTTAAAAAATCAACAATAATGTTGAGCGAGTTCATGTGCAAGTGAGTAAGTAAAACACTTGTAAGTATAAAAGTTCCCTGGTATGTAGCAGTGTAAGGAAAAGAGATCACCAATGGTTTGCAAGGCCATTAGCATGTGTGAAATGCAAGTAGGAAGACTCAACCCTAGCCGATTTTTGCGTCGGGCAACCAAGTCACTCAAGGTCCGTTCTATTGGTCCTCATAGAGGTCCGTTCTGTTGGGCCTAGAGTTGGGCTCGCTACACCCAGATAGATCTACCGCTTAAGTCCCTCGGTGTTCTGCCTACCCATTCACATGATCTAAGTAGTAAACCTCCTTACGTTAACATACCGTGTATAATAGTACTTGTAAACAAAGTAACATGTATTTCACCCCCGCAGTTAAGAAAACTGAAAACAGTTAGAGAAAAGGGGGACATGAACTCACAGTGAAGCGTCTCTACCAAGTATCTCCAATCAGAAAGCTGTGCGACGACCTACAAGTGCTAATTCTATTAGACGGACGGCCGTGCCTTAGCTTTATAGTTTAAGTTTTTGGGAAATAGTTAGACAACTATTTCGTGTTTACATTTTGTATATACTTGGTAGTTAATTTCCTTCCCAAGGATGGGGGATACGATACATGTGCGTAAGTTACGTTTTAATAATCGAGTGGTAATATAATTACCGGTGTAACTTATGTATTCATGGTGAAAGCGTTCGTATTATTTTGGAATCGTTAACGCTTGTAAATATTATTTTTACTCTAAAAATAATATTTATGTATTTTCACAAAATAATCATAAACAGTGTGTGAAAAATATACATTTATCACGTTAATTTTTGTGAAAATCCCACCTCCGAATATTTAGTAAATAAAGTCATGGCGAAATTTATATTTCGAAAATATGTCAAAATAATTCTAACACTTGTTGTGTGAGTAATTCTAAGTGTTAGGTTTTTAGAAAAATTTCGCCAGAGTTTCCTCTGTAACTGGAGGTGGCCACGCTTTCAAGCGTATCATTTTCTTTTAACAAATCAAATCAACCAATGTTCTCAACATTATCAAACAACTTTGCAACATTTTTAACTAGTCAAAGATAGACATAATCGCAAAAATATACGAACTTGTGGTTTGTCTAAAATATGTAGTAAATATCTTTACTTTTACTGGATCTTTTGTGTAAATAATCTGATTTCGTAAAAACCTCGTTTTTAGAGAAAATCCATCTTTACAACTTCTAGTAACTTTTGACAAAACTAGTTCTTTGTCGGATCTTTTCATTTCACAAGTGTTTACACACTTGTGGTTTATAAAATCATGCTTATTATTGTAAGATCCATCTTTCAAAGTACATGGTTTCCTTGATATGTGGTCCTTTGAAAATACCACTTGCAGATACGTAGATCTGCTAGTTTTAAACACTATTGTACATGTTAAAACACTTTTACACAAGTAAAACATTTTTACACAAGTTCATGTTTCATGTGTGGTAGAGTTTCACCTTTTAACCCTTGTATTAACCAAAACAAGCTTATGTTAAGATCCATGATCTTACCAAACCGGGTTAAATGGTGATCCGAGCTACCACAACATAGATCGGGTCTAAATAAGCACATATTTCAAATACTACAACTTTTACACAACACATGAGCTATTAACCACCATTTTTCATACTTTTAGTAGACTTTAATGCTTCAACTTGTAAGATTCCAATATTTAACCGACACAAATACTTTTAACCACTTTAGATTAGTGCAAAAACGAGTTTTAAGCGTTATACCTCTAGCTCAAGGCTAGGGAAGATTCTTGGCGAAAAACGAGTGGATAAAAGCCAAAGAAAGAGGTCCTTCATGTTCCGCTTGCTCCAAGCTTCCTAATACGTGACCTCTAGCACTTGTATGATGATGGAATGTGATGATCAAGAACCGAAAGTATGATGGATGTAAAAGGGGTGTTCGGCCGAGAGTGAAAGGGAGCAAGAGAGAGAGTTGAAGTGTTGAGTTTAGTGATGAATGATCTTAGGTGATTAAGTGTTTACTTATAGATAAACTCTAGAGTTATTAACCATTGGTAATTATGTCTAGATGATATTAGACAACTTGGATTAGAAAATCTTGCAAGTACCAACCATGTCCCCTAGGGGACCGAATTCGGTCAAGAGGGGGGGGGTCTTGGTTCGAAATCAACTAGGTAGTTAGGAGGTTTAGTTATGTTAAACCAAGTTAAGTTAAGTGTTTAACTTAGTTAGTTGTATGTTATGTGTTATGACGGGTGTTAGGGTAATCAGGGACCCTAACTGGCTCAGAAAAATATAAATAGTGAAAATAACAATATTTTCATGTTCCGGGTAAAGTCCGGTTGTTTGGTTGGATAGTAATCCGTTAAAGCGTTACAAAAGCTTTAGAGTGTCGTTATTAACATTTTTTTAGTGACACATCTTGTTTCCGACACTTTGGAAAGTGTCTAGTAGTATTTTCCCCATGTTTTGGCACTTTACTAGTCAGCTAGAAGCTGGATTATTTATTAAAGTGCTGTGTTTTGTACTTAAAGTACGTTTTAGGCACATCCAGTCACTGTGACTTATTCCTAGAGACGCAGTTCTACAACCCTTGTATCCTACACTCACTATTGGTGTAGCAAAATATCCCAGGCTCTCATAGGCCTTAGAGGCAGTGTTTGCCTGATGCTGGCTTTATCAGCATGTTCAATAGGTTATCCGTTATCGTGCTACTGTGCTTTTTTTTTTTTGTGCATCATGTTTGTCACTATGGTTCAGTATGTAAGTATTGTAGTGACTGCAAGCAAGTATGATGCAAGTAAGTACATGTATCAGTATTCAAGTAGCAGTTCATCAGCTAGTTCAAGCAAGCACAGTAATTAAGCAGTAATTAATCATTAATTAAATCGTACGGAGACCTGGTTTAGTGCGGGTTGTCACACACATAAGTTTTCCTTCTGTATCGTCAAGTCCATAAAATATTTTCTCAGCACCATTTTCCTGCATAATAAACGTGGAACCATAATAAACATTTCTAAGAGTATACCTTTTATCATACAAAAATAGATATGAGAGAGAGGACCTCCAAGAAGCACTTTGCACGATCCCAATACTTAAAACTAATAAGTTTCCCCTTTTCATAACAATCTCCTAACTCTAACATTGAGCATAAGTTATTCCAGTAATTAAAATTTTGCATATAATGCAGGGATGGAAAAATGGGATGTGTTAGGCAACATATTATTGGTCCCGGAGAGAACGAATGACTCTTTGGTACAAGTCTTATGGGTAGGGTCGGATTGGTTTAACCTAAAGCACTTTTCATAGAAAACATTTAGTTTTTTTATAGATGATTATAGTTTGTTAAATATGCATACAAAACAATATAGCATATTAACAATAGAAAGAAGTTACTACAATGATTTAAGAGATTTTATTCAATAAAACTTACACTTTGGCCAATCTTTTCCAGCTTTGATCAGTTTTCAAACTTCACTGAAGATATTTTTACTCTCATTTCACAATGCCTCTTACAGTCTTACATTTTTTCAAACTTGACCTTTTTATTCATTAATTTAATAATACTATTAAGATAAGTGAGAAATAGACTTTCAAGATAGTTATTAGTTCTGCAACTTATATGGCTAGAAAAGAGTATAACTCTCAAAAGATAAAAACATTGTGAAAATTTAAGGAATGAAAAATGAGTTAACAGTTAGCAAGAATGAAGTAGTAGAAGTAAAAAAACTTGCCTTAATCCAGATTTGAACTTGAGTAAACCTCAAAATAGAACTGAACTATGGCTTTGACGTAATCTCCAAGAGTGGTCCTGGAAAGTCGATTAGCTCATCAAAAATCTCAAAAGTAATTATTGGAACAACATCATTACCAGAGGCAATGCATTGTCTTGATACATTTAAGATGTTGGTAATAACTAATCTCTATGTATATGCCAGTGATGCATCTTTAGAAACATATAATCAATATTTCAATATAGCAACTTCTAATGAAAAGTTTTACCTGCTCAACTAAACAAAGGCAACAATTTTATCTTTTGGGTCGTTATGTAAGTATAACTTTTGGTAGAGGGATCGAACATATTACATACTAACCACTTTAATTCATTCATGAGTGAACTCAATTAAAACGAACCATTTTGTTCACAGGGTAAAGATTATAATAGCACTAAAACTGATTACAAGAAAACCAAACAAAAATATGTGGTGTGTGAATGTGCATTTTCATTATAAATTTTGATAAAGGATAAGTAACTTAAGGGCAACAACTATTTGAGTAGAATGCTTGTAAATCGGAAAAATATGGTTGAAATAAATCCTCAATTGTCTCAGTTAAGGAGCTAAACAATATTAATGCCGCTTGTTATCATAAAAAAGATACGATTACTATTCAATATAATTATATGACACAAAGGTGAGAGGAAAATGGCAACCAAAACATACGATCATATTCCAGATGGGTCAAATGTATGTCTTCAAAAAACATATCATTCTTTTGGTAGTGTACATGTATTTGTGTGCACATAGATACACAAAAGCGAATTAAATAATTTCTATTAATTAAACACAAACTATAGTTTACCATTAGAAAATGAATTGCCATTCAATTAAAGCAAAACTCAAACCCCATCTGGTTGCCTTGGAGTCTCCTCACACACGAACTACTTTCACCTATTGCATTTGTAAGTCAAATTGACAGCAAAATTCAATTCAAATCCTACTAAAATCAAAAATTTTATGCGAACTATTCATCTGAAGAGTACAATGAATAATTGATACCTTATTAAATCTCTGTAAAGAAGTGATACACTAAGACCTGACAGTTGTCAAGTTAACTTTCTCCGTCACCCACCGCCAAGCTTCCTAACGCTTCAGTTGTCGCCAAATCGTCATAACGAAGAAAATAAATCAACCAAGGAACCAAAGTATTTAAATATTAATGTCCGATTTTATCAATTTCGAAACCCTAGGCAATAGCCTCTGTAAATGTGTCAGTTCAGGATCAGACGAAGCCTCTATAGCTGCTTAACCGGATTAGAGATCTGACAGACGAATCGAGTCGTCGTAACTGTCTCGAGTACACGGAATGCCTGCTCCGTTTTGCAGAAACTGTGTCTAAGGCGTCGTCTCGGAAGAGACGTCTTTGGAATCATCTGAGTTTTGGGACACGGTGGAAGTGACGTCGACGTTAATCGATTGTTGCGAAGATAGGGGCGGATGATTTCCCATCGGCGGTAATGTGTGCAGCAATGGAAACGACTCCATATGGTGTGTAGATGAAGACCGGCAGATGTAGGTTAGGAAAACCCGAAAACCGGTACTGTTGTTAAGAAGCTACGCAAATTGTTTATATAGTATAATTTTATAAAAAAACCTTATCCACACTTTCGTACGCTATTAAAGAAGACGATACATTTTTTTAATTTTATAGAAAACCTTATCCACACTTTCATACGCTATTAATATCATAAATAAATAACTCTACGTAATTACATACATAGATACATACATATATATATATATATCATTTTTTTGTAAAATATTATTTCCTTGGTTTTTCCTTTTCTTCGAATAGATCTAGGATCCGCCCACCTCTAATTTTTCTTGTTACATTAGTTACAATAGTATTCTGGGTTTTCCTTGTGCATAATCTGTTTAAAAGTTGTGGTATTGTCTTGATCTTCATCATCAGCATTATATTTCAGCGATGATAGACTTGATTGTCATGAGGGTGAGGTTAATAGCTTGCAAAACAAAGCAAGTTTGGAAAAGGTGTGCTTAAAGATCAATCAATACTAGTTGCCTGTAAGAAACAAAGTGATAAGAAAAGGCGTGAACGTTGACTTAGATTAGGTATTTTAACAAGTCTTGCAAAAAAAATATTGAACCAAGGATTACTGTTTCATTTTCATGATGCATCAAAAACATCTTTAAAAGGGAAATTTCTTGGAATCTTTAGAATGAATCCCAGAACAAAACGAACCCTTGGTATTATGGGATGAATTAGGGAATAGCCAAATGACGTATCTAAAATTTCAATAAGACATTAAACACGACTAGGCACAAGACGTACTTCAATATTTTTTTAAGATCTTGATGATGTTCTTTTTTTATTAGTTGATGAATCAAGTGATGTATCTAAAAATGAACAAATGGTTGAGGTTATTCGATTTGATGATAAATGTGGGGTTGTTAAACAAAGGTTTATTGGTTTTGTTCATGTAGTGGAAACATCTTCATTGACTCTCAAATCTGCTACTAATGATTTATATGTCGTACACAGATTAATTTTGGCTATTAGAGGCCAAGGTTATGATGGCGCATGTAATATGGCGGGTAAATTCAAATGTTTGAGAGCTTTAATCTTTAAAGAAAACGCTTGAGCATTATATGTACTTTGTTTAACCTGTCAACTTCAACTTGTTGTGATAGCTGGACACAAACATATGGGTGTTTAGCGACTTTTTTGAAACGGTAGGTGGTCGAAGAATGTCGTTTGTGCATCTTGCAAACAACAACACAAGCTTCGTGAATGTGAAAGAAAAGAATTTGGAAGATAACCTTGCTATCAAAAGTGATTTGAATCAAAATTTGATGCATATTCTGTAAAAAAAAATATTAAGAACTGATTTTCACCTACACATACTCTACCTAAACATAAGATTTTTATTTATAACAATTTCAATCAATGCTTCCCACTTAAAAATCAATACCAAAACAATACTTGATAGAATATGACATTTTTCATTTTTCATCTCAAACACACTTTCCCAATCCTGTTGTTTTTATCAGTTTTATAATCCACTTAAGTATCCAGATCCAAGTTAATGACCCTGGGAACTTAAATTTGTCTACCAATTCCAACTTAATGACCTTGGTTGACCTGAGACAAAACAAAAATGACTTTTGTTCAACATGTTTGAAAACATTATTCTGAAAATTACAAGTCTCAAATTAATGAACTTGTTTTGACTTTTCATTTCTCAAGTTTTATCATGATAAGCTCTTACTCCATCTGTCCAGCTCAGAAACTTCCTGCATCTTCTTTAAACTGTGAATCCGAAGATCAGCTTTCCACTTTGGTTTGTCGAAAAAATAAAGCAGAAATGTAAAATCTTTTTGGATTTTGAATAAAGTTTCTAGACTAAAATGCTTAAACAAAAAAATGAAATGCAGTAAATGTAAACTATTTACAAACATATTTTTGGTGAGCGTGTTAGGGAATCATATCAGCTACCGACAAAACACAAGTACTGTTAAGCTTTGATTTCATATTCAGAATTAAACAATTCGCTTAGATTGCCGATATACTGATCCTCTTAAGTTCTCACACAAATTTCAATCTGCTCAGGATACGAATTTAGTGTTTTAAGATCTTAACATTTACGAGTGTACCACCTCAGAATATACTCCCGTATCCAGACTACTATATTCAGTCTTATAGGTGAATGCACACTAATGATATCTGTAAGGGATTAAATGCGAGACCATGAGAGCTCAGGCTATTGCTTCCGCAAAATCAGAGAGATGATGGTTCGACTTTAGGTGGGTCCCCCTTGGGGATCTTCTTTACAACAGCACATGATTAGCATTTTTCAATGTTTCATCATTTTTTATGCTGAGGGGGGGGCTTTAAGATTAAAGCTGTGCAAAGAATTATACGAGAACAAGGCTATTGCTCCCGCAAAATCAGAAGTCCTGGCATAATACCCCAGATATCACCACGTACAAAGACCTAGTATGTCAGAAATAGAGCCTTTCAAACAGGATTTCAGGGGTTACCTATATATCCGAGAGATGTTCCTCACGTAAAAAGCAAGTAATGATTTAGGTTTATATCCCGAACAAACTTACTAAATGTGTAAAAACCTATCGGCATATCATCAGCGAGACTGTTTAACACTTTTAAACTTTACATATCTTTAGCATACCTGTAACTGTCAAGCTGATGTACTATCATGTTCCCTTTTTACACAAGCTCTTTTTCGGTTTTCTATTGTTTTTAGATTTTGAAATATCTCATGTTTTTGGATTTTTGAAATTTTTTATTGTTTTTGTATTTTCTGAAAATATAACCTACCTCCCCCTAAATACCAAAACAAGTAAAAAATTGACAAACCATTGCAGATTGCTTTTCGACATCATCTACTGTGGTACCTTCATCTACGCCAAGAATCTCTTCCGACACCGATAAAAGCTTCATACCGTTCAGTTTCAACAAATATTGAAAAAGAGTTTTATCAAATGCTTTGGTATGTAAATCAGCTTTTTGTTCGTCAGTGTGGATTTTCTCAATTCGTATCAACTTCTTCTCGAAACAGTCTCGGATGAAGTGATGACGAATTTCAATGTGTTTCGTTTTAGCGTGATGAACAGGATTTTTTATTATGTTTATAGCTGCCTCATTATCAACAAAGATAGGGGAGTTAAGAAATTGCAAACCGTAGTCTCGCATCTGTTGCTAGATCCACAAGATCTGAGAGCAGCAGCTGCTAGCAGATACATATTCGGCTTCACATGTGTATAAAGCGACAGAGGTCTGCTTCTTACATTGCCAGGTGACCAATCGTGGTCCAAAAAACTAACATCCCGCTGTTGTTGATTTAGCGTTAACTTTGCAGCATCCGAAATCGGAATCAGAATACCCTTCGAGCGTGAAATCGCCTTCTCTTGGATACCACAACCCCAATGATGGAGTTCCTTTCACGTGAACACCAATTACTAAGTCGTTATGCACCAGGTGATTCATTTTTCGCAGGTGAATATGGCCCATCTTTCGATGCCATAACTGTGACTCATTTTCAGTTGCTCGTGACATAAAGCAGTGAGCTTGACCCGTGGTAGTAGTGGCTATGCTCATATCCAACACGTACAGATCATTGACTCTAGGTGCTCTCAAGATAACCCACTCTTCGGGAACAACAAACCCTGGTTTCAGAATCAAACATTCCTTATCCGTAAAGTGCGTTGTATACATACGATCACAGATCTGAGAAATGCTCAGAAGATTGTTTTCAAGCTCGGCGATGTAGTTTACTCTTTCAAACGTGACAATACCATTAGATAGAGTTCCTTCACCAACTATTCGACCACCTTGATTACCTACAAATCCCACATATCCTCCATTAAACCCTCGAACATCGTACAGTAGGGTCTTCTTCCCCGTCATGTGCCAAGAAGCTCCACTATCCATAATCCAACGTGAAACGGATCTTGGAAGCTCCTGCACATATCACAAACACTTAGTTAGATTTTGATGCCACCCAAGCCTCTTTTGACTCAGGTAGCTTGACATTGAGGTGAGTTTTTGCAATGTAAAGTGGCGGAAAATTTTTGTGTAGGTCCCCTATTCGTATGGATCTTTCACAGAATTGTCTTTCCAATCAAGAGTGCGGAATCCTCTTGATCAGAATATAACAGAAACAAGTAGAAAACAGAAATTCACAATCAAACGGGTCCTCTATTGATTATCCAAACAAAACGTTTTACAATCAACTCAAGACCCTCACAACCTCACAGCCACTATCTGTGATCTTGACTACAACCCTAATTTCGAAATTAGTCTCTCTCACTAGACTTTCTCTCTCTAGCCTCCAAGTTGCTCACCGAAACCCTAAACACAAAACATGTTTATATACCACATGTCTGTGAACTGGGCTTCCTACATGGACTAGGCCATTTTCCAAGCCCATTACAATAATAAACTCACTAATCAATAAGCTAAGCCCAATACAAAATATCCAAAGACTAAATAATCAAACTATTAAGCTGTTGTCACCGAATATGCACCAACAGACTCCCCCTTGACAATAGCTTCATAGTGTAACTTTGTCTTCAAACATCTTGTGTTCTTTTGGTCTTTGGATAGCGTCAGCTACACAGCTTCTGACAAACAGACTCCCCCTTAGCTGATGCTTCCAATCTCCAAAACTTTCATTCATTGTAGATCAGTTAGCTAGCAATCCTTGGTTAAGCAAGTAAACTTCAACTCTTCCAAATCTCTCTCTTTCTGCAATGTAGTAGAAGGATCCTACCATGCATCTTCACAAATCTTTACTTCACTCTCAATCTGCACTTTACTTGTATTCTGCACTTCATTTTGATAACTGCATCAATCTGTTTAGCAACACAAGCAAGTATCTCGAAAAACCATTAGTCTTTTTCACATTAAAAGATAAACCAATATTTTATCTTATCATGCAAAAACAACAACTTGTCAATTCAAAATGGAAGTCTTTTTAAAAAGAAATCTTTTTGGTATTTTTGATATTTTAAGAAAAGCAGTAAACTATTTACAAAACGCAATAAACACTCTATTTTTGTGAGAATCACCGGTAAGAAGATCATATCAACAAAATCAAACTGTTTCACACTATTAGATAATTCTTTATTTAATTTTTCGTGAAAAACAGTCCAAGACGATTACCAGTATGTTTGTCCACTTAAACAAAATGCATGAACATTTCAAGTACCATTACCGTATGATACGTTAAGATAATTTTATTACTGATATACTAGTGTATCCCACTTCAGAATATACCCCCACGATCAAGGTATGCACAAAAATTCATCGTAGTAGGTGAGTATACTGAATTCATCCGTTTTATTTTTCAACGATAGATAAATGGTGAACAGGTCAGTACTTCCGTACAGCAGAGAGACCAAAATATCTTATCGAGGGCTAAGACAGATACCATTTTTGGTATGATTTGTGCTTTTTGCACTTTTTGAATGACTCTCTTTGAGAGCTTCTTCATTTTCAAGGTTTTGGCATTTTTAGCTCTTTTAAGATATCCTGGGTGTGTCTAGGTCAGCATATATCTGGATGCAGCAGAAGGACACCCCTGATATCCCCAGATGAAATAACAGTATAAAGACCCAAAACTTCAGATTTTGGCAATCTATCAACGCAAGATTTAAGGTCATTAAACCATACACCACTGATGTGTTCCCCACTCATACACAGTTCATTTAAGTTTATATCACATTGGTAAGTTGATTATTTCATGCTTTTTGCCTACTGGTACATCGTATGATGAAGCTGCTATCACACTTAAGCATTTTAATTTCAGTTTCAGTGTGACAGTCTAACTTGCTGATGTACTATCATTTCTTCTTTTTCACACAGTGATAACTCATTTTTGATTTTCTATTTTTTTGATTTTTAAGAAAAACAATTTTAAGTTACTAACTTACTCCCCCTAAACTCACGCACTAACTAAACTCTTTTTGGCTTAGGAAAATTTCTCCCCCTAAATTTTTGTTTTTATGGAGCAAGTTTCAAAAACAGAAATTTATAAACACAAACAGACTCCCACTTCAATCTGACAATAAGTTTTTCACTTTTGAAGTTTAGAAAAATCAATCACTAAAGTAAATAGTTAGTTACCAATGTTAACCTACTATTCACCTCAGACACTTTACAGGAACAACCACTGTCGAACACATCAACAGTCCTTCTTGGTCATCCTGCACACACTCAACAACTTAGTTAGACTTGAGAACCCAAGCCCTGATAGTCTTGGGTTTTCCAAATTCATCCATTACAGGTACATCCATCCAATATCCATCACACTTCAGTGGATTATCTGGATACCTGCTTCTCCCATTATTATACCATGAATTTTGAAAAATTTTTGGATATTGTTGAACATTCGAGTTACTAAAACCCCTATGTCCATTTCTTGTTTGAAAATTTCGATTTACAGATGTCTGGTATCGAATTTGATATCCAAAATTTCTATGTTGACTTTGAAACTGACTTGATTTACCATTATAATGACTAAATTGTGGAGAAATACTTCTTGGTCTATCAAATCTTTTCGAAGTTGAGAGTTTTGGTTGAGATTCAGGTTTCTTTGTCTGACAACTTGTTTTTACACTATTGCTTGACCCAACCTGATTCTCATCCTTAACCTCATCAACCTTTTGTTTACCTTTCTTCAAAGGACAACAACTTGCCACATGCCCTATGTTGTGACATTTAAAACAGGATCTCTTCTTATAACTTTTCTTTCTGTTGGATCCCTTTTTAAATGTGTTGGCCATTTTGTCTTTAGTATCCTTATCCACTTTATGAGGTGTACTGTTAGACCCTACAGATTCTTTCAAAGAAACTGGACTATTTGGCAAGTCCACAGCTATCGGATCCACTACAACTGGTGTAGTAGACACAAAATTAATTAACTCATTTTCATCAGGTAAAAAAGAGTAGTCTTGATTTTTAGAAGATGAGGCTTTACTAAACCCCAAACCCTTTTTATCATTACTCTTTTTCAAATTTGCTTGAATTTGAGTCCTAACTAATGAAGATTTTCCAAACTTGTCTAACTTTCCTTTAAGTTCAAGAATTTGGTCTTGTGCAACGGCCAATTCCCTGCACTTATCAGAAAATTCATTAGTTTTGTCCTTCACAGTTTCACGAGCCAAATCAATGATCTGTAACAGTTCATTGACTTTGCTTGTTAAACTGCTGATTTTTTGTTCATTTGATTTGAGTTTATCTAAACAATTTGACTCTCTTTTAATCAAAAGAACATTTGACTCTTTTAATTTTTGCAATTCAGCTAACTGAATTTTGTTTTGCTCCGATAGACTGTCAACGTTACCCTTTAGTTCAGTGCAATTATGACATGTATGACTTACAGGTTCTGATGTTACCTTCACCTCTGTTGTAAGTTCATTCACACCATTCATGCACTTTGAAACTTCTGCATCTACCTTTTCAGCAGTTTCCTTATCAGCTTCCTTTTTCAAATCATTCTCTTCATCTGCTTTCTTTTTCTCTTCAACCCCAGCTGCTACTTCTCTTATCTTCACAGCTGCAAACTCAGCCACCAATGCTTGATCACAAGCATTCACTTTTGATTGAATCTGATAACGTTTTTCCAGGGCTTCCCACAGCTCTTGAGAAGTTCCATACTTCTTAAGGGTATGTTTAACGCCCTCAGGCAAGGACTTCTTTATTGCTGCTAAAGCTTTCTTCTCAGCATCAACCACTCGTTTCTCAGATTCATTCATCTTATCATAAGACATCACTATAACTCTTCCATCAACACGACGTGTGGGAGCAACATAGCCATCTATCATACAGTACCACATTCTGGTATCTTCACTCTTCACAAATGCCTCAAACTCCTCTTTCCATTCAGCATATTCTTTGACATTTTTCAGCTTTGGCCAATGTTTAACACTCTCACTAACCTTGTCCATTCTGAGCATCTTTAAACACGTCTTTATCGTAACTGTACTGATAAAACCGTACACAATTTCTCCGAAAACAGTGGTTACCAAATTACACCTTTATAATCGTCTCGAAAAGACAAATCCAATGATATATAATGTCAAAAACCGTATTCGGGAATTTCCAGAGTCTTTTTTTTTTAACCCTAAAAATCCAAGGAATTCAACGGTCCAAACGGTTCTGTCTAACGAGTTACGGATCAATTTCTATTTGCAAAACAGTCAAATTTTCTCGACGCTTGCCAACGAAAATTCCACCCTTTAAATTCGCTGGTCTCACTTAATTTCGCTGGTTTTACTGTTAAATTCGCTGGTTATATCGCTGCCAAATTCGCTAGTCAATTTCTCGATTACGACGATCTGTAAAGTCGCTGAAAACCGTGATGATTTCGCTGTGGACAATCACACGGTTACCAAAGTCGCCTTTGGATTTAACGTCGTCGGTAAATTTGCTGGTTTCAGTTAATTTCGCTGATGATTGAGCTGATCAGTTAATTTCGCAGCCTGTTAATTTCGCAGATCCTGTAAATCTGGAAAGTTAATCTGATCAAATATTCTGAAGATTCTCCAACACAATCTGCAAAATCAAAACAACCTAATCAGCTCAAAATTTTCGAAAATTATGAAGAACATATTGAAAACCACGAAGAACAGTCTTCGAATCTTCAAGAAATTCAGCCAAAATTCTTCACACAAACAACCAAAAACTGTCCTGCAAACCCTAAAACCTGCACAAACAGCAAACAAACAATGCAGAAGATCAAAACAGCCAAAAATTCGAAAATTTTATCAAACCAACAGAAAAATTCGAAAATTTTAAAAACCCTAATTTTTCAAAAATCACGAAAACTCCCTGTTTCTGCCAAGAACAATTCTGAACCGAGCCTTCAAGAGCCTAATGCTCTGATACCAATTGTAGGTCCCCTATTCGTATGGATCTTTCACAGAATTGTCTTTCCAATCAAGAGTGCGGAATCCTCCTGATCAGAATATCACAGAAACAAGTAGAAGAACAGAAACAGCAAGACACTTTCAAACTGGATTTCTATTGATTATCAATCACTCAAGAATTACAATCAATCTAAACCCTCACCAACTATCAATTTCGTCCAAACCCTAGAGCCTTTCACGAATTCTCTCACACAAACTGTTTTTGGCTGATTAGCTGATTAACTGATCAACCTTAACCCTAAAGCCTAACCTTGTTTATATAACACAAGGTTTGCTACTTGGGCTTAGTTAAACATCATGGACTGCGAATTGGACAGGCCCAATTCGCCCCCCATCCCCATAAGTATGGGTTTAGTTAGCCCAAACATTACAACTCACTAATACAAAGCTAAACCCGCTAACTGTTTATCGTTTAACTAATTACAAGATATCCAAAGACCAAATCTAAGTTGTTGTCACAAACATGCACCAACAAACTCCCCCTTGACAATAGCTTCATAAAATAACTTTGTCTTCAGTCATCTTGCAATCTTCATGTATTCTTGCACTGTCTTTGGTCTTTGGATAGCTTCAGCTTCAACAGCTTCTGTCAGCAACAGACTCCCCCTAAGCTGATGCATCCAATCACCAAATCTTCAAAAACGTTAGCGTTTGAGTAAACTCCAGTTCAGCATATGAATAGCAATCTTCAAACTCTTCACTTTGTCTGCAATATAGAAAGGAGGTTCTACCATGCATCCAATCAAACTCTCATCTTCACAGCAACTTCTCAGCAACATACTGCTTCAATCTGTTTACTATAAAACAAACATCTCGAGAAACCATAAGAATTTTTCAACATAAGTTAAACAAATTATCATTATTCAAGAGATAGTTAATCTGTATAACAGATTAAGCCTTTTCCAATTTATCACCAACACGCAAAACTTTTTAATCACACACCCTATAACCCGCATGATTTAAAATTTTGAACTCACTTTCCAACACTGTCTCCCCCTATCAGTAACAATTCCTCCAAGAATAACAGTTTTCCGTACGTTAAGAATTTGAAACAGAAAAAGACACTATTTTTGTATTTTTATATTTTCTGAAAGCAAGTAAATACGAAAAGCAATAAACACTCTATTTTTGTGAGAATCACTGGTAAGAAGATCATATCAGTACAATCAAACTGTTTCACACTATTAGATAATTCTTTATTTAATTTTTCGTGAAAAGCAGTTCAAGACGATTACCAGTATATTTGTCCACTTAAACAAAATGCATGAACATTTCAAGTACCATTACCGTATGATACGTTAAGGTAATTTTATATCTGAAATATTTAGTGTGTCCCACTTCAAGATATACCCCCACAATCAAGGTATGCACAAAGATTCATCGTAGTAGGTGAGTATACCGAATTCATCCTTTAAGATATCCTGACAATGTCTAGGTCTGCATATAATCTATTTTATCATGTTTTAATTGCTTAACAATGAACACCCAAATAAATACTAATCAAATCCTGGAAATATAAACAACACACTCTATCATGCAAGTATCTTCCCTACCACATATTTCACAAGTCCAATCCAGATTTCTGAAATCTTAACTGGGAATAGGTTGAGAAGAGAACAGAATAGATCTTTAGGAGAGATGGTATAATATACAGATCAAATGAGTTTTTCTCAGTTTGATATAGGTTTATTGGGTTTCATTTGGGCACTAGAGGGCCTCTTTCGGGTGTATTAGATCTATAGCGCGACAACGTACAGCTAGGTCAGCATGTATCTGGATGCAGCAGAAGCTGTCGTTGCCTAGCACCTCCAGGTCAGCATATATCTGGATGCAGCAGAGGAGGTACACGACTTTTTTCAGAGAAGATTTCAGAATCAGATCAAAATTGTGTGTATCGGGACACATACAGACATTCAAATAGAAATGTGCTAATTCCAAGTGACTTTCTTTCCTGAGGTCATGTACAATTTTAGTTCTAAACAGAAAAACAGTCAAGATATCCCCAGATGAAATAACAGTATAAAGACCCAAAACTTCAGATTTTGGCAATCTATCAACGCAAGATTTAAGGTCATTAAACCATACACCACTGATGTGTTCCCCACTCATACACAATTTATTTAGATTTATATCACATTGGTAAGTTGATTATTTCATGCTTTTTGCCTACTGGTACATCATATAATGAAGCTGCTATCACACTTAAGCATTTTAATATCAGTTTCAGTGTGACAGTCTAACTTGCCAATGTACTATCATTTCTTCTTTTTCACACAGTGATAACTCATTTTTGTTTTTCTATTTTTTTATGTTTTTTATTTTTCAAATTTTTTTATTTTTGATTTTTAAGAAAAGCAAGAAACTATTTACAAAAATTCTTATGAAAAACCAGTTATTCAGGATTCCTCATCCCGTTGAGTTCGACTAAATGTTCAAAGCGAGCCCTGTCAAAAGCTTTAGTATAAAGATCTGCCAGGTTATCTAGTGTGTCGACTTAGCACTTTGAACTTCAATTTAAATCAATCAATATAAATATCAACAATCTCACACCCCCCTTCATGTGCCTAGAGCAGCCATTATCAACATAAGTTGATAATCCTCCTTAGCAGCTCCTGCACACACCAACTAAAAAATTAGTTAGATTGGGGGACCCAAGCCTTAATGGTCTTGGGTCGTCCAAATTCACCAACTACTGGAACATCCATCCAATATCCATTACTCCTAACTGGAGTCTTGGATCTCAGACCTGTTGATGGAAATGGGGCATGATTTCCATAAGGTCTCTGGTCCTGAGGGTACCTATTTGTATTTGGACTATTTGACCTTTGAAAATTTTGATTTTGATATCTTAAATTTTGATTCCAAGAAGCTTGATTGTTATAATTTCTAAAGCCATTGTTATAAAAAGTTCGACCACCATTATTCTGGTATCGATTTTGATATTGACCTTGACTTCTGAAATTATTTAAATTTCCATTAAAATTGCTTCTAGGTCTCTCGTATCTGCCTGGTGGAGATCTAGGCTGAAATCTAGGTTGATTTCTTTGAAAACGTGGAACCTGTGAAGTTCCTGTTCCAGCCTTATCTACACCAACAGCAACATTCGCTGGTTGCTTAGGAGCAGATTTCTTTGGAGAATTTGAGCCTTTCTCCTCACTATCACCTATCTTTTCAGGTAATTTCCCTCTCTGTTTTTCACTAAGTTGTGCTTCACTCTTTTTGTTAGGACAGCAGCTTGCTACATGTCCCTTGACGTGACATTTGAAGCACGATCTCTTTCTCGAAGACTTCTTAGCTGGAGTCTCTGAGGTAGATCCCTTATCAGATGGTGATGATCCCTTGGATGAACCTTGTTTAGTTTGCTTGATTTCAGATTTTTCTATGCTCTTATTTTTAGCAAACTCTACATTTGATTCATTTTCAATAACAGCAGTTTCGTTTTTCATATCACTACCTTGAACAAAATTAATCTTTTTGACAAAAGCTTGATTTTTATTCTTAGGCGGTGAATTTTTCCTTTTCAAATCATCACTCTCAGATCCATCACCTTTACTTGATGTGGATGCGAAACTACTTGGTGTAGATGCCATAAAGTCTGCTAGCTCATTTTCACTAGGCAGGAATGAATAGTCATGACTAAGAGGAGGTGGAACTTCATTAAATCCCTGGAAGCCCACACTGGTCTTGTCATTACTCTTCTTTAACCCACCCATCATGTGTTTCATTACAAAAGATGAATCTCTGAATTGACCTAATTTCTTTTCAAGTTCAACAATTTTGAGTTGTGCATCTGACAACTCTTTGCATTTATCAGAAATCTCTTTTGTTTTCTCAGCCATCATGTCATGAGCTAAATCTATTACTTGAAGTTTTTCATTTAACTTGCATGTTAAAGCTTCAATTTCAGCTTCACAACCTTTTTTTTTCTTCAAGTAAGACGATTCATTTCTTTTAACAAAAAAGTTTGCTTCTTTTATGTTAGACATCTCACTTACCAGACTTTGGTTTTGTGTTGTCAACCTGGCAACCTCACCCTGTAGTTCACGACATCTCAAACATACTGAATTAGATTGTACCTCTTTCTCATGAACTTCTGAGTTTTCATCAGCAACAGCCTGTTCAGCTTCACTCTCATTCTCTACTTCAGCATCCACTTTTGCTTCAGCATTCTTCACTTCAGATTCAATATCACTCACACTAGTTTCAACATCACTCACAGTAGTGTCAGCCTCATCAACTGGCACTATCTCTGCCATGAATGCACGAGTAACACTCTCATTTCCCTGATATTTCTTTTGTAATGCATCCCACATATCCTTTGAATTAGTGTACTTTGTGAAGGTATGCTTGATGCTATCAGGTAATGACGTATTTATTGTAGCCAATGCTCTTTTTTCAGCCTCATACATCTTTTTATCATCTTCTTTCATGTTCGCATAGTCTGTTAGACGTTGTCTGCCCTCATAATCATGTGTAGGGTTTATGTACCCATCTTCAATACATATCCACATACGTGCATCCTGAGATTTAATGAAGGATTTGAAGTTGTCCTTCCATGTAAGATAATTCTCCACCTTCATCATCTTAGGTGCATTTAACTTTGTCATGTTTGACATTTTAACGCAAACAGACTGGTAAAACCGTACAAAATATCTCCGAAAACTGTGGTTACTAACTTACACCGTTAGAATCGTCTCGAAAAGACAAATCCAATGATATATAATGTCAAAAACCGTATTCGGGATTTTCCAGAGTCAAATCCTTCTTTTTTTTTTTTTTTTTTTTTTTGAAAATCGTTTAACTTCCCCTGAAGTGCAACAATTTTGGCTTGTGCATCAGCCAATTCTGTGCACTTTTCTGAATTGTAGGTCCCCTATTCGTATGGATCTTTCACAGAATTGTCTTTCCAATCAAGAGTGCGGAATCCTCTTGATCAGAATATAACAGAAACAAGTAGAAAACAGAAATTCACAATCAAACGGGTCCTCTATTGATTATCCAAACAAAACGTTTTACAATCAACTCAAGACCCTCACAACCTCACAGCCACTATCTGTGATCTTGACTACAACCCTAATTTCGAAATTAGTCTCTCTCACTAGACTTTCTCTCTCTAGCCTCCAAGTTGCTCACCGAAACCCTAAACACAAAACATGTTTATATACCACATGTCTGTGAACTGGGCTTCCTACATGGACTAGGCCATTTTCCAAGCCCATTACAATAATAAACTCACTAACCAATAAGCTAAGCCCAATACAAAATATCCAAAGACTAAATAATCAAACTATTAAGCTGTTGTCACCGAATATGCACCAACATTTTGTCATTCATCTTTAAGCTTTCTTCAGTCCCAATCTCAACCTCTTTGTATAAAAAAAATCATTTTTAGGAAGTTGACCAGATGATTGGTCTTTCTTTGGTACATCCTTCTTTTCAGAAGTAGTTGACTTTTGTTTTTCAAGTTTCTCATAGTAATCCAAAGCTACATACATCTTCTCAGTTGAAGATGATGATTTTGCAGTCTCAGACACCTTTGGTTTTGGAGAACTTTCTTTCTTTTCTTCAGATTTTGGCTTCCAAGTTTGTTGAGACGAAGCAACCCGTTTGTAAAATTTATCAGTTTTAGTTACCACCTTCTTTACGGGCTCAGTTTTGAATTTTGTGTTTTCATTTTTCAAAATTGTCTTCTCAACAACCATTGGAGCTTTGCCTTTTGCATCAACTTTCCTTTTCTGTCTTTCAACAACTTCAGACTTAGGCTTTAAGTTGGTGCACTTTTGTGCAATGTGTCCAACTTTGTTGCACTTGAAGCATGTACGGGTATCAACTTCCTGACTTGTGCCTTCGGTCTGAGGCTGTGAAGCCTTCTTTTCAAAGAACTCTTCATTTAATTTTGAAAAAATTTCAGATTCTTGCTCGGAAAGTGAGCTTGAACTTGAACTCTTCACAAATACCTTTTTCTCAACACACTTTTTGTTTTGAAAATTCCTTCTTTGATAATTCTTACCACCCTGATATCCACCCAACCATTTGTTTTGATTATTGTTAGAAAATCGTGGTAAAACAGCAGGTTTTTTGTAGTAAGCTTTATCTTTTTCAAAGTTTAATTGCCTTTTGGAACGTTTCAAACCTTCGATTTCAGACACATCAATCTCAACCAATTTGAACACATTTTTCAATTTTTCAACATTCACATTTTCCAAAGGAAATTCAAGATCCGAATACAACTTATCTGATCCCGACATCTTGTACATCACAAGATTAGGTTCTTCATTTAAGTTGTTTTTGGATGTTGATTTCGGAATATATTTGTCCAAAAAACATTCTTCATCCTCAGTTGAGTCACTTTCAGATTTCAAAACATTTTCAACCATACTTTTAACAACTTCGGACTGAACACTGTCTTCATCGGATGATGAAGTGAATGTGACGTCGATTGATTCTGGAAGTTTAACCTCATTTGTTTCATTATCGTTAACCAACCCGGCCTTTTTCTTTGAAAAATTATTTAATACTGGTGGTGGAACCTGATGATACCCAACCCCAGTTCCGTCCGAATAAACATCTTCGCCAGCTTTGTTCTTCCCAATTGGTTTAGGAACGATATGTTGAAGAACAAAACTTGCGGAGTTGTAACTGTTGAGTTTCAGATTGATGCGTTCATTTTCAATCTTAGCTTCCTGAAACTGAAGCTTCAGATTAGCAATCTCATCCAAGTGTTGGTTGATTTGCTTCTCTTTCGACTGAAGTACTCTTGTCAGTTGGAGATTTTCTTTGATTGTTTTATCATTTCTTTCATCAGAATCTTTTGTCGTTCTTTTTAGTTTTTCATAATTTTCTGAAATTTGACGGTTTTCATGAATTAATTTTTCATTTTCTTTCCTGATTCGTTCTACGTCAATTTTATCATTTTTCAAGTTTATCAGTTAATTCTTTTATTTGATCATTTGACGCTTTTACCAATTTGTCACGACTTAAGATCTGATTTTCAACTTCTCTGACTCTTTTTGTCAGTTCTTCAGTCTTTTTACCACTGAGGTAAGCATGTGTGCTACAAACCTTGCAGTCTTTCGTGCAATTTTTGCAGTCACTTTCACTTTTAGCTTTATCAGTCTTACCTGACTCATTTGTTGAATCATTAGAACTGACCTTGCTCTTTGAATCAGTTCTGGACTTAGTATCTACCTCTAACTCTTTTGCTGCAAGAACTTTATCAGCCATTATCTTCAGATTTTCTGCTGTAAATTCTTCCGTCGTGTCGATTATCCCATCATCGATCTTTTTTTACTGTAGCTCCTTTTCTTTCTCTTCTTCTTCATTTCCCCACCACATTTTCTATCTTGCTTCTTCCTCTTCAGCTATTTGCTCGATCAGAGTCTCGACAAGAAGTGTTGATGGTTCCACAAGTATATTTCCCTTAGGATCCAAATAGCATTCTCTGTCAGCATCCCATCTCTTCGCGCTTTTAGCCTCTTTCCATGCACGATAATGTCTGTCTTTCATGGTTAGGGCTAAACTCTTCCTACTGACATATTTTTCTTCCTCTGTTCGTGTATCCTTGAAAGGAACGATCTTTTCCATAAAGGCATAACCCACTGCGTCTTCTTCCGGTAACACATCACTCCAATCGAATCCCTTATCGTCATGAATAACAGCTAATGCTCTTGATTTTTCTTTGGGATTTTCTTCTATTTGTTTCATTCTGGGAGGTTCGGATTTGTTTTGATGATAGATGGCTCTTTTATAATAGTCTTCACGGAAAGGGTTGGCAGTTTCATCAGCAGCTGCATTTCGACATTCTCATTTAAAATGCCCCTTTTGTTTGCATTTAAAGCATGTAACCTTCGATTTATCAAAACCTAGCTTTGTTGAAGGTCCGCCAATAGAGTGTCTGCCTGTTATCTCCATGAATCTTTGAGCCCTTCTGACCGCACTCGCCATACACCATCTAATATCAATCAACTCCATCTCTTCGGGGTCGATTTGACCATAATCTTCCTTGGTGAGGTTTGTGTTTCCGATCTTTCCAGCAACAAGACTCTCATATGATTCTAGGACAGATTCCAAAAACACCATCTGTTGCTTGGCTGCTTCTTCACTGAAGTTTTGTGCATTGTTGAGATCTACAGCAATATTGCACTGGAACATGTTTTTCGGAATTGACTGTTGTTGTTGTCTTGGAGCAGTTGACGATGATCCTCCTTGATAACCACTGCTTGGACTTTCTTGATTTGACATGTTTGAATTTTCTGCTGAGAAGGCAGTGTTCGGGGACACAGTTTTAGGAATCATACTTCCTCGATAATATAAGTCAACATTTTGCTGATACGAGGAATTGTTGACTTTGTTCGTTTTCCTGATCTCCAATTCATGACTCTCCAACCTTTCGATTAGTAAATCAACTGTCAGATTAGTCGACTTCACTGTGTTTTTCAGCATTAAAGCAAAGTACTGCTAGTCTTTCTCATCAGGCAGTGAGTCAAACAGCTTATCAACCAACTCTTCCTGAGTATACACAATTTCATATCTTGCAAGTTCCAATTTTAAGTGCCCGAATCTCTCTATCATCTTTGACACAGACTCATTTTTCATACATCCAAACAGATCGAATTCTTTTCTCAACAGTTTTTTCTTATGTTTAACAATTTCAGCACCACCCACACATTTCATCTTTAATTTCTCTCATAGATCTCTGGAATCTTTGTATTCAATTAATGAGATAATATCATCTCTCACTGATTGATGAAGTAAAGCGATGCATTTCTGTTTTGCAATGAAATTCTCTTGTGGAGTATCAACTAAATTTACGTAGTCAGTTATTCCGATGTTAAAACCACTTTTCATACTCTTCCAACTTTGATATGCAAATGCCTGTAGCCATTCCTCAAATCTGCTAGCCCATCTGTTGTAATCCTCTATGGCCATTAGCTTGGGCGGTTTGTTGTAGGTGCCATAGGCATTATCAACACTGAAAGAATCAGCAATGGTTTTCCTAGCATTCGGATTTGGAGCATTTTCATTTGTGTTGCTTGTTGTAGCATCTCCTGTGCTTCCAGTGTATGCAAAACCATCACTAAACGGATTCAGAAAATCGTCCATCTTTTAAGTACCTGAAACAATTAACAAACACTTAGACAAATTTTTGAAATTTAAAAAAAAAAAAAAAACAAACTGCACACTGGTATAAATTCACTTCGTGTGAACTGAAACAAAACAACTCCCGCAAACTGATTGATCCTCAAACAGCCAAACTTGATGCGAATTGAACTAATTCAAACGAACTGGTATACTTTTCAAACGAACTAATAATTGATCACTTCGTATGAACTGATAATTGATCACTTCGTATGGACTGATAATTGATCACTTCGTATGGACTGGTTAAACACTCAAACGAACTGATTAAGTCCACTTCGTGTGGACTGATCAGCTTTCAAGCGAACTACACCTTTTACACGACCTGGACCTCTCCAAACGACCTGGATCCAAACCATATGAACTGGGTAAAGTCTCAAACGACTTGAACTACAAACCACGCGACCTGATCCACTTCGTGTGGACTGAATGATTCAAATCACACCGTGTGAACTGAACATCCCATTGGAACTGATACAGAAGATATTCAAACTCCGATTTTTGATGAAATTGAAACCTTAGGATTGTTCTACATCAAATTCCGATCACAATGATGTGTTTTACGTTCAATATCGTCCACAGAATAGTCGTAGATCTGAGTTTGAAAATCCTGTTCATGCGAGTTGGACCAGATTTCAAACGAACTGGTTGATTTTTGATAAAATTGATCAATTTTAGGTTTTGTGACAAATCTCGATTGATTAAAGACTCAGTTTTACAGGTTTTGTGACAAATCTCGATTGATTAAAGAAAGGAGTAGAAATCAGAGAATTTGATGAACACAAGCTGAATAGGTATGAACTCCTCCTCCTGAGCTCTGATACCACTTGTAGGATCGTTGTATGACCTAAACGACTCGATCAGAAGAGTTCTAATCCATATCAAAGGCGGAATTCAATGATACGGACTTGATTACAACTTGTATAACACGTATATTCCTCTTAAATGCCTTGTATATTGATTTCACAGCTTTACGGATCACTTAACAGTTCGACAGCACCTCGGCTCTGAAATCAGCAACCCTTACAAATGAATGACCAAGAGCTCCTATTTATAGATGTTGCCATTTCACATGGACTGGCCTTGCCACTTCACATGAAGTGGTCACTTCATATGAACTGGCTTTGCCAGTTCATGTGGACTGGTCACTTTGCCAGTTCATGTGGACTGAACAATCAACACTAAAATACTATTTTCTTGACTACCGAGCTCTGGTTTATCCTATCTAATTACAAGACTCAATACAAGACAAAGTTGACAGACATTTGCACCAACACCGGCTCTGGGTCTGGAAAATGCGTGCCGACGCTCGAGGCCCAAAATTTCATAGGGCCCGAAAAGTCTTTATAAGCCTGTATATATTTATTAAATTATATATTTAGTATATTTATCCGTTCATTATGCAAAAAAGTATTAGTGGTGATGGAGAGTGTGAAAACCGTGTGCTAACTTGTCTTATAATATGCGTTTTATTGTGTTTTACGTGATTATGTGCGTTGAATGTGTTAACTACGAAAGTTTGTGATGTTACAAGTTAATCGCGTAATTCGTTGAAGTTAGGATGCTTGGTGATGAAGCGGAACGGCCGAAGTTGATAAACAAGGTGAACGATGATGTTCGGGACGTGTTTCGAGTCATAAAGCACCTTTAATGTCTGAGAAATATGGAATATCAAGGTCCAAAGGGGGCTAAAGTGTTAATACATGAAAGTTGCATGTAAAGCATGAAGAGGTATATAAAAGTTCACAGAATGTTTGGATCGTAACTTACGTTTTGTGCCCGTAGGCTACGGTTAGGAAAGAAAGGAGGGGCCGCCATTTGAGAGTTCACGTGATCTTGGCAACATACAAGGGCATCATTTAATGGCCTGACTTGCTGGTGGACGCACATGCAAGGAATAATTGGGAGGTTGTTGTTTTCTTTGGACTCTTGGCCCCACGCACCTACACACAAAATTGGCTCGCAGACTTTTGACATTGGGCGGCACATGTGGGCAGCCATATTCACGTGTATTTGTGGTACAAGAAATAAAAGGAATTAAAAGCAACAACATTAAAAGTACATCATCCATCATAAGAAAGGCACGTGAAGGGAGGCATCCATTACATGAAATCAAGATCATATAATCATCATCATTTAATTAAAAAATCATCATTACAAAGACTTTTGGGGGATGCATCTTGGACTTTTTGGCAGACATTGGGCCGCGCATGTAAATTGGGGGCCCACGATTTGGAAGCCCATATTCACACACGTGAACATTGATTGCGAAAAGGGGATTATATCATCAACATCATCTTCGACGGCAAAGAGGGTTTCAACCGTGATTCGAGCCTTTGATGATCAATCTTTCGCGATGAACAGCTAGTCTCCTAGTGGTTTCCTCCGGATGGAGGGTTTTTGTAAGTTGGATAATTTTATGTGTTTGTGACAATCGTTTAACTCGGTGATCTAAGCATTTGATGCTTTTCACCTTTGATTTGATTTATTGGTTGTAAACAATTGCATTTATTTAAACCTTAATTTCTAAGCATTCAGTTCCCGAGAGTTCTAGTAATTGGGATATATTTGACATGGGGTTAGGGTTTGTAATTGTAATTGATAATCATTCGATAACCTCCCGTTATGTATTGACCGGAGTACTTAGTCGTTGGTTATCACAATTAATTAATCGAAATTAACACCTATGTCTATGTAGGTAACGATTAAACCCATAATTGAAGTTAACTGCAAAACCTGAAATCTGGAGGAACCATTGTTCTCTCCAACTGTTTACAATCTCGTATTTTCATAGTTTGTTAGTTAATCAAACAATTAAACCAACAACTGAGTTTTACTTTTTTACTAGTAGTTAATTAAAACTGAGCATTACACACTTTCCACAATCCTCCTCTGGTTCGATATCCGACTTATCCTATCTACATAGTTTAGTTGGTTTTTGCATGTCACTAACGACAGACATCAAAATGGCGCCGTTGCCGGGGAGGCGTGCGCAAAGTGTTTAGTGTTAAGTTTTAGTTTAAAAAATTCAAAAAAAAAAATAAAAATTCAAAAAAAAATCCAAAAATAGTTTTTTATTCGTCACATATTCCACTGTTTTCTTTTAGCTTGGGTATACTAGTTTTGTCTGTGCAGATTTATTGCAGATCTTATTATGGAAAGTACTTACTGGTCATGCCGAGGTTGTGGTAGTCCATGTCACACGCGTGACGATTGTCCTGTGTTCCGGAAAATGTGTGAGGACGAACAAAGGAGAGCAGATGAGTTGGATTTTTATTCTGATGATGATGTCCACCCATACTATTCTTATTCTTATTCTTATTCTGATTCGCAGCGAGTTGCATATGATTACCAATCGGATACGAATTATTATTATGATGAGCAGACATGGTATGAGAGTAGCTATGATCCAGGGATGGTACAAATCGTGAGTTACCAAGAGGAGTATGACCATTGTTATGATGAATACTCTCGATTTTCTTATGAAGACCATCCGGTATACTATCAGGATGCCTATCATACCCAGCATACATTTGATCAGGGTGAGTCTGAATGTGCACCCCAGTCACCTAGTTACTATCAATCACCCCAATTTAGAAGTCTTATGGAATATAGGAGACAAAGAGAGCTGGCTTACATTGAAAAGGAATTGGCGAAACCTGACCTGTCAATAGAGGACCAGTTGAAGATGTGGATTACGAAGTATAACCTTTTGATGGCTGAAGTGAAGGATGATGGGCCAAGAATGACTCCAATGGAAAAACGCCAAGCCAGGGATAGATGGGTGTCTCTACAGATGTCTCCTTCTCAAGTAAGGGATGAGGTTGTGGAGGTTAATACCACACCGGTGATTCCCCCAATTGCTGAACAGTCAGATGTGGAGAAAATTGTTGAAGGTGATGAGGTGAAAGAAGATATTCCGCAAAATAAGTGTGGGGATGCACGTAGAGAGATGAGGAAGGTGACGGTGAAGGACATCGGGCGGATCATCATAAAGTGGTTGTGCAACAATCCGACTTATTTGCCGATATTGAGTAAAAAGAAACGCTTGTGGAGAGTTAACTATCGAGTGTATGTTGGGAACTCGATAGGAAAGTGTGGACTGAGGCCGGATTGCAGTGCGTCAGTGGACATCTTGAAAAAAATTAGACCCCGCTGGATCAGTGATGTCAGGTACCGTGCATTCATGGGAAATATAAGGGGTAAATGTGCATTGAGACCACCGTAGCGCATATCAGGTACGGTCTGGCTGAAGACCTTTAAACTTAGCGCTCTCGGGAGGCAGCCCGAGGATGTAGAGTTTGTACTTTGTTTTGTTTTGTTTTGTTTTGGTGTGTGTTGTGTTTTGGCAGGTTACTACGTTTCAATTCTCGCGGATGCAATGATTCAAGTGTGGGGATGTTTGGCAACATCCCCGATGAGATACCAAAGAATCCAAGAGATGTTTACGTCCCTGTCCGATAAGAGCAGCTACACCACTACAGACACTCACTTATTTTCTGATCAGGTGCATGTGTTTATCTATCTTGTGTTTTATTTGTTTTTGTGTATTTGGTGGTGTGAATCTTTGTGTTAGGAATGGTGTTATGTGTTGAGTCGTCTAGTTATTAGTCGATCATGGTTTGTGGGTGGTATCTCTCGAGTTTAGATTATAAATTGCACCATACATTGGGGACAATGTATCCCAAGTGTGGGGATGCGGTAACTCGAGAAATGGTTGGTAAGATTGATGATCTTAAATGCTTGAAGGGTTGAAATTGTGAAAAATTGAAAAATTTTAAAAAATTTTGTCTCAAGTATGCTTGAACTACATGAAAACCAACATTTTCAATCGCTAAAGGATTCCTACTGATATTAAACTAACTTAGATCCCTAGTCATGGTTGTCCCTTTAAGTTTCATAAGAGTATTTCTGACAGGTTTTAGAAAATAGTTGAGAAGAGATGCCTAACTAGGGGTAACATGCTTTAGGAATTACACATGCTACGTGTCGGTAACCAATATTCCTTTTGTTCGGTGAGATATTTGAGCCTACTAGATTGTTAGTTGAATTACAATAACTGTTCAATTGCTGAGTGTAGGCCATATGTTGCTTTGTGTTAGAACTTGTGTGGTTTGATACGTACCGAGACTGTGGTTTAGCGCATGCATATAAATGATAAAGGCATTAGGATCCCTTCCATTTTGTTATTTGTTGATTGTTTATCCACCCACCTTAGTTAACAATGTCGAGCCTTTCACCTTTCGTTTGATACACCTTGTTTGACCTGTTTGACTAACAACCATGAATGACAAGTACGTGTTAGATGTTTGTAAAAAAAAAGAGAAAAAAGAAAGAAAAAGAAAAATAAAAATCATTGTTATTGTTATGTTCGTGTTGAATAAATGGGTCGAAAAATAGCCCATGTGTTAGTAATTATTGTGAATAAGCTATCATGGTTTGGTATGTTCGTTTGTGTTCGCCATATAAACAGAAAAATCCAAAAATACACCCTTATCTTTCCCCTTAACCCAAAACCCGAAAAGTCCTTTTGATATGCGTTACGTTATTTGATACAGTGGAGGTGTGATTGCCATTCAAGCTTATGATTGCAAAGTAGCATATTTGGTTTTGGGTGAAATGCGTACTAGCATATTACACGCTAGTCTTGACTAAGCCGAGAGGAGTGACTATTGTGAGGGGCGTGTGGCATGTGTGTAGTAATATAAGCATGTTAGTTTTAGTTAGGCAAGTCTTAAGTTGCTTTAAATGCGCATATCATTTATCTGTCAGATTGTCAATCTCGATTGTGTCAGTCTATGGGACGGGTATGACTTGGGACCTTAATTTGTTGATTTGGTAAGGGATTTGATGGTTATTTGTTAATAAGGTGAGTAATGTTTGTAATGGTTGCTTGAGGACAATCAATGTTAAGTGTGGGGATGTGATGGAGAGTGTGAAAACCGTGTGCTAACTTGTCTTATAATATGCGTTTTATTGTGTTTTACGTGATTATGTGCGTTGAATGTGTTAACTACGAAAGTTTGTGATGTTACAAGTTAATCGCGTAATTCGTTGAAGTTAGGATGCTTGGTGATGAAGCGGAACGGCCGAAGTTGATAAACAAGGTGAACGATGATGTTCGGGACGTGTTTCGAGTCATAAAGCACCTTTAATGTCTGAGAAATATGGAATATCAAGGTCCAAAGGGGGCTAAAGTGTTAATACATGAAAGTTGCATGTAAAGCATGAAGAGGTATATAAAAGTTCACAGAATGTTTGGATCGTAACTTACGTTTTGTGCCCGTAGGCTACGGTTAGGAAAGAAAGGAGGGGCCGCCATTTGAGAGTTCACGTGATCTTGGCAACATACAAGGGCATCATTTAATGGCCTGACTTGCTGGTGGACGCACATGCAAGGAATAATTGGGAGGTTGTTGTTTTCTTTGGACTCTTGGCCCCACGCACCTACACACAAAATTGGCTCGCAGACTTTTGACATAGGGCGGCACATGTGGGCAGCCATATTCACGTGCATTTGTGGTACAAGAAATAAAAGGAATTAAAAGTCAACAACATTAAAAGTACATCATCCATCATAAGAAAGGCACGTGAAGGGAGGCATCCATTACATGAAATCAAGATCATATAATCATCATCATTTAATTAAAAAATCATCATTACAAAGACTTTTGGGGGATGCATCTTGGACTTTTTGGCAGACATTGGGCCGCGCATGTAAATTGGGGGCCCACGATTTGGAAGCCCATATTCACACACGTGAACATTGATTGCGAAAAGGGGATTATATCATCAACATCATCTTCGACGGCAGAGAGGGTTTCAACCGTGATTCGAGCCTTTGATGATCAATCTTTCGCAATGAACGGCTAGTCTCCTAGTGGTTTCCTCCGGATGGAGGGTTTTTGTAAGTTGGATAATTTTATATGTTTGTGACAATCGTTTAACTCGGTGATCTAAGCATTTGATGCTTTTCACCTTTGATTTGATTTATTGGTTGTAAACAATTGCATTTATTTAAACCTTAATTTCTAAGCATTCAGTTCCCGAGAGTTCTAGTAATTGGGATATATTTGACATGGGGTTAGGGTTTGTAATTGTAATTGATAATCATTCGATAACCTCCCGTTATGTATTGACCGGAGTACTTAGTCGTTGGTTATCACAATTAATTAATCGAAATTAACACCTATGTCTATGTAGGTAACGATTAAACCCATAATTGAAGTTAACTGCAAAACCTGAAATCTGGAGGAACCATTGTTCTCTCCAACTGTTTACAATCTCGTATTTTCGTAGTTTGTTAGTTAATCAAACAATTAAACCAACAACTGAGTTTTACTTTATTACTAGTAGTTAATTAAAACTGAGCATTACACACTTTCCACAATCCTCCTCTGGTTCGATATCCGACTTATCCTATCTACATAGTTTAGTTGGTTTTTGCATGTCACTAACGACAGACATCAGGTGGTGTAGTGGCAAAAACCATCTCAAAATACTAT
The DNA here is from genome assembly GCA_030545235.1 of Helianthus tuberosus. Lineage (NCBI taxonomy): Eukaryota > Viridiplantae > Streptophyta > Magnoliopsida > Asterales > Asteraceae > Helianthus > Helianthus tuberosus. The sequence continues at coordinate 73,914,118 of CM060414.1, forward strand.
AAAGGTCTCAAGTTCGATTCTTTGCACCATCACTAAGTTTTTATTTTTGTAATTCATTTACCCTTACCATAATTTTGGGCCCAATTCTTTTCATCGCCCGAGGCCTAAATTTTTTCGAGAGTTTTCGGGGATGGCTCTGGTCTTGCATGGGGGTTGCTAAGTTACTTTTTGAGCTGCGGACTTATCAACCCCATATGATGGTGGATGCGGCATCCCGGTTCGATGATGGCCTCCGGGAGGATATATAAGACATAGTCGTGGGTGGTGGCCCCTTCTTTGGGGACCTCCAATGGCGTTTGGCATCTCTCAGCTCGAGATGTTGGAGTTTATGATTTTGTGGCATCCAGAGCTCAGTGTTGGGAACTACAGGATCATATCCTTCGAAACAGTGGGGTTGTCGGGATAGACGAAGACTATCTGCAGGCGCTCGAACGCTTAAATGTCTCTCTCCCAGACTTTGATATCTGCGGTTTCATGATGATTATAAACATAAGTATATCATAAACTTAATCATATTATCAAAACCCACTTGATAATCTACTTGTTAATCATTTACAAGTAACCTTACATCAAGTATTTCGTAATTTCATTATATCTAACGAAATTAAGAATACATATACACCTAATTTCATCTTTGGATCATAATCCAACAATCTAATTGAAAGTATTCCACTTGTCTCAAGTTATGACTTTCACCAATCTAGGTTTTTAGACATACCTTATGATCACTAAGGTTAGATGATCACAATTTCATCACCATGCAAGCATTTCTTGAAGGAATTAGCCTTCAATTTGATGGAATTGGATCAACAAGGTTTTAGCCCTTGCTTGTTCTCCTGATGATCGATCTACACACACACTATGTGTGTTGTGTTTTAATTTTTTTTTATAAAACATAAGTTTTCCTTTTTGACAACTTTGGTTCCTCAAGTTCAGTTTTGATTCGATAAGGCTACAACTCATTGTTTTATTACTTATTTACATGTTACTAACTAGGTTAATTTGTTCCTAGTTATTTTGTTTACAGGTTCACTTTTACCACTAACGGTATTTTACCCGCTTTTTAATATTAGCGTGGTTTGATTACTAAACCCGTTTTTGGGATGTTACATATATATAGGATAAGGATCGGTTAGGAACCACCCTTTATTGCGAGAACCGCGAGAACCAATGTGAACACAACCAAAAATACTTAAAAAGACCTAAAAACACATAAAAGAATTTTATTATTATTTTTATATAAAAATCGCTACTTTTTGTTTTTAAAAAAATTCTAGTAACAATTATGGATACACATGTGCATATGTATTATTTCTTTGACAAATTCCGTAATACATTACCAGTATTAGATAATTGCACTTTTATTTACACTACCATCCGTAACACAATACTTTTTACCTTACCAATATTCGAAATGCACATGTGCATTTACATGTATGAACATGATATAACGTGTTTTTGGTACACTACTTTGAATACACTTTCATTTTCATCTATTATACCATCCATAATACACTACCATTACCATTACCACTACTATCCATAATACACTACCGTTACCTCATACTATCCATAATACACTACCATTACCAATATGTATAATATTTTTCACTTTATGCACATGTGTATTAACACTCTTCATACCATACCAAACAACATAATACATCATAAAGTGACATATATAATCAAACCATCAACCACTAGATATAACTAACCAAAAACATGTATATTGGCCTACTTCATCATTCAAAATCATAAACTTTTTATACTAAAACATGTTATATCATGTTCATACATATAGTTGCACATGTGCATTTTATATATTGCTAATGTAAAAAGTAGTGTATTGCGGATGTGTGAGGACCGTTCGGGTTCTTTGAATGCTCCGACCAGCTGTTATGACTTCGTATCTCGTGCGGAATCAGAGTACGAAGGTGACTTGCACAAGAACAAGCTAAATATAACTGGTTTCTATTGATTGTAAGAAAGTACAAAACCGTGAAACCAATTGGACAGAGTTTCCCCTCTCTAGTCCACCAAAAGATACAAATGACACCTATTTATACTCACAGCCCATCCGCACATACCAGTATTCACGGATGCGCATATGCGCGGATGACACTTCGTGGGGGTGCGCTCAATCCGTGCGGGTTGGCCATCTGTGCGAACCTGTTATGCGCTCATAGGAACACTACACTTCAAACCTTGTCTTGTCTAACCTATTAACTACGACTTGATACATTTGACACTAAAACACATGATTGACGAAAGCGATAGACATAGTGCATTCACAGAATCCCCCTTTGATATTGTTGTAGTCAATCTTTGTCGTAACTAATTTTCTTCTGAGTCTTCAAAAGCCTTTGACAGTTCTGGATCATAGACTCCCCTTTTCATCTTTATTCATCAGCTCCCCGTTTTCATCAGACTCTCTCTTCAACAAACTTGTTGGTACATAATGTCTATCGCCTACGTCATTAGTCTAAGTCGTGTCGTGTACGTGTAATAGGTTTAAAGTTATGTTTTGTATGTTAATGTGCCAGTTCACACGAAGTGGCAAGTTAAAGGACCAGTTCGCACGAAGTGGACTTTAAGGATCAGTTCACATGAACTGGGAGATGTCCACTTCGTGCGAAGTGGGTGGTTCATCTCATGCGAACTGGAAACCCTATATATAGGGGTGTTGTGTTTTCCATTTGTAACATTCTGGTGAAATCTCTCACGAAGTGCTGCCGGATTCTCTGCATGTAAAAACGTTTTATATGAATGGAAAACCAGTTTAAAGTGTATTTCTCTGCTTCTACTCACATTCTAACACCGATTCAATGTTACTAGATTGTTTCCGCCTCTCTAGTGACTTGATTTAACTCTGACCGACTCGTATTTGATCGAATCTCGATCCTACAAGTGGTATCAGAGCTCAGGAGGAAGAATTCTTACCGATTCAGCTTGATTTCATCCGAAAATCTCACTTCTACTCACTTTCTTCACATTTTTTCAAAATTAATCGAGATTTTACAGTTAAAATGAACTGATTTTCACAGATTACATGTGAAACACTGTTTTAATCAACCCTTGAACATATTAGACCCCAATTCAGCCTAAATCTTGATCAATTTGACAAAATTCCGTCCGATTGTTTGACAATTTCATCACTTCGCACGAAGTGGTCCTCCACTTCGCACCAAATCCGTCCAGTTCGCATTAGTTTGATATCAGGTCGCACCAAGTGACCTTCAGTTCGCGTGGTTTGATTTTCACTTCGCACGAAGTCAACTTGATTGAACTCAGGTCGCACAAAACATCCACTTCGCACAGATTGAAATATCAGATTGCATGAGTTAACATCCCATTTATTACATCACATGATTACCTTGGGTTTATTGAAATTGATTGCTGTTGTTGATTAAATGGATATTGAGGTCCAATAGAATTCATTGAGTAATTGAACAAGACTAGCGGCCCAATCAAATTTGAATAATAGCATTTAATTCATGTCGGTCATTGCATGTGATTAGATAGTTACAATACATTGAAAGCTTTTTCGAATTGTGAGGTCAAATTAGATTTTGTCTCAATTAAAAGTTGTCGGCCATTAGAAATTCAATGTTGTATGCATTTGAAGTTGATATCTGTTTGCATGTTAAACAAATCACCGGCCCATTTAATTGATATCATTGTCCAATTTAACGGTCCAATTAGCATTCAAAGTTCAATTAGTTGTCGGCAATACATATCCAATTCCTATCATTTCTTTGCATGCAAACTGACATTATCACAAATCGAAACAGTTTTCAATGTATTTTAAAAGGTATGTCGGCAATTCATTGTTTGCATGTGAATTCATATTGATAAAAAGTATAGCATTTATCTTGTCGGTCACTGATGTGCGCTAAATGCAACATATAAATTACATCAAATGTGGCATAAAACTAACCTTTTTTAGTACGAATGTTGGAAAAAGCGTGTTTTTGTCTTCCTGTGGTATTTTCAGGATTAAAAGAGCTTAAATGAACAAAAGAAGCAAAAATGCAGCTAAATCTAACAATAATATAAGAAAAGGGAATAAACGTGGCATGCCCGACCCCTCGACAGCATCTCCCAAAGCAAAAAAACAAGAAGAAAGCTGAGCACGGGTTGTGCCCAGCTCAACACAGGGCGTGCCCGGCGGACACGGGGCGTGCCCGGCGGACACGGGGCGTGCCCGGCGGACACGGGGCGTGCCCAGCGGACACGGGGCGTGCCCAGCTCGACACGGGGCGTGCCCAGTGGACACGGGGGGTGTTCAGGTGTCTGCAGAAAACACAAAGTTGTAGAAGCTTCTATTCCCGACACGGGGGCGTGCCCAGCTCAACACGGGGCCGTGGTCAACGCTAAGATTCGCAGAATCTAAGCAAATCTTGATAGTACAGATACGCTTCTGCACACGGGGCCGTGCCCAGCGGACACGGGGGCGTGGTCAACTAATGCAGACAAACTGCAATTAATGAAGAAAGAGAAGAAGGGTGGACACGGGGCCGTGTCCAGCGGACACGGGGCCATGTCCAGGCTTCTGTGCAGGCTATAAATAGGGATGCTTGGCTTATTTGCAAACCATCCCTTGGCACACCACCTCTCTCACACTTCACCCACCACCATCACAACGCCATCATCCACCACCATCATCCATTGTCCATCATAGAGTGTGTGAGTCATCTCGGGATCCAAGATTGATCGTAAGAGTTCTTGACAATCAAAGGCCATGTTTGCCTAAGTCTCTTACATCACTTGGTGAAGACAAGTGTCTAGTGTAATACTTTTTTTATTTTTAATCTTTTCGCACTTTTTATTTGGTTATGTATTAATGACTTTAATAACTAGTTTCTTATGTTTAAGGTGATTCTTCCTTATCGTTTGTCCGTGGTGTCTTGGCATTATTTTACTGTCTATATAAAATAAAAGATTTTCACTATTCATATCTCCACGGTCTATATGGAGATATGTTGGCTACCTGGTCGGGGGTTAAGGGAACGGTTTGGTAAGAGTTTTGCCTTGTTCAGTGTATAGATCCTGCAAGGACCTGGGTCAAATTTAGTAGGACCTTCTTCAATACCCACCGGTATTGGATGGCGGGGGTCCAAACTCTTTGATCCCCTCATATGTAAGCTACTATTAAAACTTTAACCCGACTACTTAGGACTGTATCCCTGCTGACTCAGACTACTTAGCCGAGGGTAACGTCACCTTCAAAAGAGGTGCCTACCATAATATGCATTAACAACTTAATTAATTATCTTTCAATAATCCGACCCTTTAGGATTGTATCCTTGTTGACTCAAACTACTAGGTTGAGGGTAACGTCAACTTAAAAAGAGGGGCCTACTACAATAACTAAGATAATCTCTTAAAAAGTGCAAAAGTGCGGAAATAATCAAAGGTTATACTAAGCACGAGTCGGATCCAAGTGATTCATCTTGTCTATCTGTTTTTATTTTTATTTTATTTTTCAGCATTTTAGTTAGTTTTTATTTTTCTAGTTTAAAAACCCTTTTTCTAATTTTTTATTTGATTAGACGTTGAGGATAAACCGGTACTAAAAGCTCTTGTGTCCTTGGATGGCCTCGGTATCTTGCCAACACTATACTACGCTCACGATGGGTGCACTTGCCCATATGTGTGTTTGGTGTTAGTAAAATACCGTGTTTTATAAATTTAAAACTTGACTAACGTGTAAAAAGGTCTTAAAATATACTTAAATATATATCACACCACACGCGCATCATGTTTTTGGCGCCGCTGCCGGGGACACAAGGATTTTAAGAAAGTTTAAAATCGATGGCCTAATCAGTTTTTCAAAACCTTTTTAAAATCGCGCGCATTTTTACATTTTTTGTAGTTTTTGCATTACAGTAGACTAAACACGGGGCCGTGCTGCATATTTTTTTACAAACTCCCAGATACAGAGTCTGAACACGGGGTCGTGCTCGCTGAACACGCCCCCGTGCTGCACAAAACCAGTTACATTTTCTAAAATTCCCAGATACAGAACCTGAACACGGGGCCGTGCTCAGCCTCTGTTTCTATTTTTATTTTTGTTTTCTGGTCCCGAGATTCTGTTGTGGTCTGCTGAGTGATTCTTATGGATCAATACTCAGGAGATTACAACCACCACTATGAGGAGGATGATTATAAAGAATAGTATTGTACCATTTGTGGTAATCCTCATTCGGTACAATATTGTGACCTCTTTGAACCATCCCCTTCGTACACATACTCTGAGGAACCTAGGTACGAGCCAACCACTTCATATACATACTATGAAGAGCTGAGGTATGAACCTTCTCCTACATATGCGTACTACGAAGAACCAAGGTATGAACCTTCTCCCTCATACTCATATCTTGATGAACCAAGGTATGAGCCTTCTTACTCATACTTTGAGGAGCCAAGTTATGAGCCTTCACCTTCATATACTTACTATGAGGAACCATGGCGTGAACAACCCACCTCATATGAGTATTATGAAGAACCAAGTTACGATCCTTATCCATCATATACTTACAATGAGGAATAATGGTATGAACCATCTACCTCACATGAGTACTATGAGGAACCAAGGATCGAACTTCCGAATTCAAGCTTTGATGATACTTATTCAACTCACTTTGACGAACCACCAACTATCTCACCCGTAGCCGAAAAGATAATAGAACACCTTAAAACTATCGAGCGCTATATAAAAGAAGCCCGCGCAAGGGAAGAGGAATCACGCGCAAGGGAAGAATTAACTTTTAATAAAGAAGAGATAGTTGAAGAGGTAAAAATGGAAGAACAAGTAAGTGAAAAACCGACACATGAGTTAAACAACGAAAAAGGTGAGTCCGAAAACGTTAAAATTCAAGAAGAGTCTAATTTTGAAGAAATTAATCTCTTGTCACCTTCTTTTGAAAATCATTGTTTGGTTCCCACTCATGCTAAGTTTTTAAAAGAGTTAAACATTAACACTAAAATTGACGAAACGGTAAGCATTAGGTTAACAAATGATCAAACCTCGCTAATAAAAGAAGATCCATTTGAAATTAACATTACACCGGTTCCATGTTTTTTTCAAAATTCCTTTATTAGTAATATTACAATTGATAAAGATCTTTGTGTTAATATAATGCCAAACTACATTTTTGAAAAATTAAGTATTGGTGATTTTTCTCCACTTCAAATACCCATTTTTTTATCTAATCGGAAAGTAATAAAATCAATAGGGGTAGTTGAGGATGTCTTGGTTCAAACAAATCAAATGGTAATCCCAACCGACTTTGTCATCCTTGATGACGCTCCTCTAGTGTTGGGACGACCTTTTGTGAAAACACACAAAGCTTTGATTAATCGGAAGAAAAACAACTTACCCATTCAATTAGGGGCCTTCAAAAGGTGTGTCGATCTTGAACGATCAATGAAATATCCAATCGGCAATGACAACCCCCTAATTGAAGATGAGCCGGAACCACCCGATAAGGAGGGTCTAGCCAAGGACCCATATAAACGTGGCACACCACGGAGGCATTCCGCGGAACTATCCTTAGTTTTAGATTAGTTTAACTTTTATGTTTTCTAGTTTAGTTTTAATTTTCATGAATAAAGCACACTCAAAATGGTGGAGGTTTCTAAGGGAAATTTGAACCCACACCCCATGCACAAAAACAGAGCCTCCCGACAATTTTTCTTCATTACAGCAAGTTCAGCACGGGGCCGTGCTCACCCCAACACGCCCCGTGCCCGAGGTTCTGCAGAAAATGCCTAGTTCAGGTAACTGGACACGGGTCCGTGCTCACTGAACACGCCCCCGTACCCAGCCTTCTGTTTCAATTTGATACTGGCAGTCTGACCACGGGGCCGTGCTCAGCCAACACACCCCGTGTTCAGCTACCCAGTAACATAAAATCTTGTTTTTAACCCACTTTTACACATTTTAATCAACCGAAAAACATATTTTTGGGACACATTGAGGACAATGTGTAATTTAAGTATGGGGAGGTGCTAAAACCTTGAATCTTGCAAGTCCTAAAAACAAGCCTTACACAAAACTCTATTGGAACCGCTAATCACCCCAAATTTTTTTTCAAAAATTTTCATTTTTTTACTTGTCTTGGTTTAATTTGGGAATAACATGTTCTAAAAAGGTTATATTTTTACAAATTTACAACCGATCGCGTCGTGATAAAAAGAACCAACATAAGAAAATTATGAAACGGCATGACAAATCTAGTTAAAATTTGATATTCTTGATCACATTAAAAAACCCATTCCCACAAAAAGTGAGTTTTGAGCCTTTATTGAGCATACAAATACACATCTTTAGATTAAATGCTCATCTTTCGTTTCTTGTGTGAATAGCCGCTTGGTTTCTTACGACTCTAGAACTTGCCATGACGATACATTCCAGGTCCTTACCAACTTAACCCCGAGTAAGTAAATGATGGAGGCATTAGGACTAACCCTTTTTTCTTTCAACACCATTATTTTTTTTTTACCACCTACCCTAAATCCCCCTAGTTAACCTCTTTGAGCCTAAACCTTTTCATTTCTAAACCCAAAACAATCACCCTTTACCCACCAAAACCCTTTTTCATTTTAACCCTTTATTTTAGTACAAAGCTCGGTTTTCATGTGACATTCCTTATAAAAAAAAAACAAAAAAATGTTGAAGCCAAAAAAATAAACAAACAAGTTCATCAAAAAGAACTTTGTTTGAAGAATTGCTTCGTTAAAAAAAATAAAAAAAAATAACAAAAAGTCTTACGAAAACCGACGCTTTTTACGCATTTCGCCCTTTTCTACTAACCACTAACCCAACCACCTACCTTTAACACATGCCTAACCCTTCCCCCCAAAAGTCCTCTTGATATTTACAAAGGTATATAGTTAAAAAGGAGGAGGATTGATTGCTTGGCAAGCTTATGGTAGGAGTAAGTTCCATGCCGTTCTCGAGTGTTTCACAAAAATACATCTTCGGCCGAGTGTTGAGTGATCCCCCGTGAGGTATGTGAACTTGTATATAAATGGAATTTTAAAAAGGCATGTTATGTCCTAATAAGTGATTTACTTTATGTAATGTTCTATATAAATCATGACGAATAGGATTGTAAATAAATAAAAATAAAACCTAATAAAGAATCTTGTGTTTTTGTCTTCCTTTTGTATTTTCAGGATTAAAAGAGCTTAAATGAACAAAAGAAGCAAAAATGCAGCTAAATCTAACAATAATATAAGAAAAGGGAAGAAACGTGGCATGCCCGACCCCTCGACAGCATCTCCCAAAGCAAAAAAACAAGAAGAAAGCTGAGCATGGGGCTGTGCCCAGCTGAGCACGGGGCGTGCCCAGCTCAACACGGGGCGTGCCCAGCAGACACGACCCCGTGCCCAGCGGACACGGGGCGTGTTCAGGTGTCTGCAGAAAAGACAAAGTTGTAGAAGCTTCTATTCCCGACACGGGGTCGTGGTCAACGCTAAGATTCGCAGAATCCAAGCAAATCTTGATAGTACAGATACGCTTCTGCACACGGGGTCGTGCCCAGCGGACACGGGGGCGTGGTCAACTAATGCAGACAAACTGCAATTAATGAAGAAAGAGAAGAAGGGTGGACACGGGGCCGTGTCCAGCGGACACGAGGCCGTGTCCAGGCTTCTGTGCAAGCTATAAATAGGGGTGCTTGGCTCATTTGCAAACCATCCCTTGGCACACCACCTCTCTCACACTTCACCCACCACCCACCAGCATCACAACACCATCATCCACCACCATCATCCATTGTCCATCATAGAGCGTGTGAGTCGTCTCAGGATCCAAGATTGATCGTAAGAGTTCTTGACAATCAAAGGCCATGTTTGCCTAAGTCTCTTACATCACTTGGTGAAGACAAGTGTCTAGTGTAATACTTTTTTATTTTTAATCTTTTCGCACTTTTTATTTGGTTATGTATTAATGACTTTAATAACTAGTTTCTTATGTTGAAGGTGATTCTTCCTTATCGTCTGTCCGTGGTGTCTTGGCATTATTTTACTGTCTATATAAAATAAAAGATTTTCACCATTCATATCTCCACGGTCTATATGGAGATATATTGGCTATCTGGTCGGGGGTTAAGGGAACGGTTTGGTAAGATTCTTGCCTTGTTCAGTGTATAGATCCTGCAAGGACCTGGGTCAAATTTAGTAGGACTTCCTTCAATACCCACCGGTATTGGATGGCGGGGGTCCAAACTCTTTGATCCCCTCATATATAAGCCACTATTAATACTTTAACCCGGCTACTTAAGACTGTATCCCTGCTGACTCAGACTACTTAGCCGAGGGTAACGTCACCTTCAAAAGAGGGGCCTACCATAATATGCATTAATAACTTAATTAATTATCTTTCAATAATCCGACCCTTTAGGATTGTATCCTTGCTGACTCAAACTACTGGGTTGAGGGTAACGTCACCTTAAAAAGAGTGGCCTACTACAATAACTAAGATAATCTCTTAAAAACTGCAAAAGTGCGGAAATAATCAAAGGTTACACTAAGCACGAGTCGGATCCAAGTGATTCATCTTGTCTATCTGTTTTTATTTTTATTTTATTTTTCAGCATTTTAGTTAGTTTTTATTTTTCTAGTTTAAAAACCCTGTTTCTAATTTTTTATTTGATTAGACGTTGAGGATAAATCGGTACTAAAAGCTCTTGTGTCCTTGGACGACCTCGGTATCTTGCCAACACTATACTATGCTCACGATGGGTGCACTTGCCCATATGTGTGTTTGGTGTTAGTGAAATATCGTGTTTTATAAATTTAAAACTTGACTAACGTGTAAAAAGGGCTTAAAATATACTTAAATATATATCACACCACTCGCGCATCAGTCACCCAACTTGAATTGAAATTGTGAATTAAATCAAGTGTAACTAAGTGGGTCGGTACTAAAAGTTTTGACTAGTTTGGTTTGTGTTTGATCTAGATTTGAACCGAGGTTTAAACAATTGGGCCAAGGTTTGGATATTTAGTTGCTTGTTGGACCGATCCAATAAATCAAATTTTTTTTGGGGATCAGGATTGTTAGAATTCGGCCTTGAATAAGTTCAGTTCGCACGGGGTTTGAACTTCTGAACCAAGTCGCACGAATAGATCCCAGTTTGCATGAATAGTTGATCCAGGTCACGCGAGGTGGTTTGATTCCAGGTCGTACGGTTTGATTCTGATTGATTAGTACAGACCGCATGAAGTTAGTCAAAGTTGCTTGGAAGTGATCAGTCCGCACAAGATCACTTGAAATTGGTCAGATCACACGGAAAAATTTAAGTTCAGGTCATTTGGAATTTGAATCAAGTCGCACGGATTAAGTCCAGATCGTTTGAGGCTTCCAGTTTGTTCCAACCATTAGCTCGTTTGAAATTCTGATTTTGTAAATTTTCATACCAAAACATGGATTTTGAAGAGGAATTGGCGTATTTTTATTACGAATCTCAGCAATACAGTCCCAAAAAGAATGAAGAAGTATTAGTTTCAACAAAGAAAGCTGCAGAAAAAGCACCTATCTTTGATCACTCATCAGATGTAGAGAGTGATGATGATATTGAAGAAATTCGAAAACTTGAAAATTATCAAGGAGAATTATCTCCTGAAGGTTTCAAATTTTATTTTGCAGATAAATTGGAGAAGCTAAAAGAGAGACGAGCAGCAAAAGAAAAGAAAGAGATAAAATGTGAGAATGTTGCTCAGGAAGGGAAGCATGAACAGAGTGAAGAAAGTTTTGCAGAGCTTGAAAAGGCAGCAGCAGAAGTTTATTATTATCAATCAGAACATGAGGTTATTGCTAATTCTTTTAAATCTATAATGCCTCCTAACATGTTTGATTCTTTTGCAGGTTTCTTCAGTGAACCAACTACAGGTTTCTGTCCACAATATGAAGTTGAAAAAGCTCCTATTCAAGAGATAATCGATGTGTCTAAAGAAATAAATGAAGAAACTCTGAAGGAGATAGCTGACAAGGCACTGATGGTCAAATTGAAAGAGGTAGACAAAACTCAAAAGTCAGTATCTGTCGAAATGGAGTCTGTCAAAACAGAGTTAGTTGAAAAGGTGTCTGTTGAAAATGTGTCAGTTGAAAAGGAGTCAGTCGAAAAGGAGTCTGATGAGAAATCAGAAAATGTGGAGATCAAACCAGGAGAAAAATCAGAGTCTGAGTCTGAAGGGTTTGTTAAAACGGAAATTAAAACTGATAAACCAGAAAATGATTCTGAAAAAGTTGATCCAATTCCTGAAACACCATGCGAAAACTGTTTAAAACCCTGCATGGAATGTCTTGAAAAAGACAAACAGTTTCAAGAATTGAAAAAATATACCGACAAAGTAAAATTCGATCTTTATAATGTGAAAGAAGCTTATGACACTTTATCACGTTCTATTAAAATGATTCAAAATGAAAGTATAGAAAATGATAAAGTTGTTAATTTGCTCAAAGGAACGGTCATTGAAAAGCAGATGGAGAAATTGATTAGTTATATTTCATCTTTGAAAAAGGAACTTGAATTGATGCGTATTGAAACAGAAAGAGTTGATAAGAAATTGATTAGTTATATTTCATCTTCTTATGTGATTGATCAGATTATTCCTAAACAACCTGATGATAAATCAGTTTACAAAAATGTTCCACCCCCAATGTGGAATCACTATACTCAGAAATATCCAGATGGGGTGGAAGAAGGATTGAATCTCAAACTGAGAACAGAAGAGAATGAATTACCAGAAAACATTGATGTTACCTTCACAGCGTCTGATACTGATCATGAATCCGAATTAATCAAGAAAGTGGTCGATCAGGTGTTGGATAAAGATGAAACCGAGGAGTCAGAGTCAAAATCAAAGTCTGACACTTCAAGTCCAACAGTTGAAAAAGAAAAAAGGGTTTACAATAATCATTTTCTTATGTCAAAAAATAATTTGAATGACGAAACATTCAAAGTAGCATATACTTTGAAAGATTCTGACAAATTATATTCTGATGAAGAATTTCCAATAAGAAGTGTTAAAACTGAAATGATTAAAAAGGTTTTTAAATTAACAGAAATTAATATTTCTGAAATAAAAGATGTAAATCTTAATGAAAAACCTGAAAAATACACTTCAAGAGTTCAACAAAGATTGAACAAGAAAAAAGGTTACAGTTCTGGTTCTGGTTTTCAAAAGAAACCAAACCATAACAGTAATTTCAAAAAGAAATGATTAGGTTTTATTCCACCTGAAAATCATAAAAATGAGAAAATTTATAAACCAAACACTATATTTGTTTCAGGATCAAGTTCAGAAGAAGAAAAGGAGAAATCTTTCTGGAAACAGTCAAATAAGGAGTTTCTCTCTGAAAAGAAAAAGAAAATGATGATGAAATCTGAGAAGAGAGTTGAAAGAAGAACCTATTTCAAATGTCAAGAAGTTGGACATATCGCTTGGAATTGCCCAATGCCAACCAACACAAAACAGGGAGTTTCTTCCAACTTGAAATTGAAAGAAAAATGTGTTGATCAAAAAGAACAACCAATAGAAAAATTTAAAGATTTCAAAAATTCGACTTTCGAAGTTGGTGAAAGTTCGAAACAGTTTTACAAAAGAAGAGCAAATTTAAACAAACAAAAATGGGTTGTTAAAAGTTCAGAAAGTTCTGGCGATGAATCTGACTCGTCAAAGTTAGAGGAGCCACTAGTTGAACCAAAAGGAGAAAATTCAGTACCGCCAATGGATGATGTCAATTTTCCACCATTGCGGGCTGAAAATTTAAAATCAAAGGTTGGAAAAGTGGAAATTTCGAATCAATTCTATTCTGAAAAGAAAGAATTTGATGTCGAAAAGGTTTTTAACGACAAAGTGAAAATATTTTTGGAAGAATGGTCGATAGGAAGGAAAAAGGGGTAAAAAAATTTTATGAAGCAAAAAGAAATGTTCAAACCCCAAGTGAAATTGAAAAGGTTACACCCAAGGTTGGTCAGGCTTGGGTGTCTGTATTCCATATGTAAAAATCCTGACTTGCCGGAGCTCCCAAGTTGGTAATCGTGGAGCATGAATCGGCAACTTTCTTGAGAAATTCAAATTGTTATATTTCATCTTATAAGTGGTATTGTTTGATGAGAACCTACAAGTGGTTAATCAAGGTCATTAAGTTGAACTTGATTTAACTTTCATACAAGTGGTATTTGGAGAACAAAGTGATGAATTAAACCTCGATCTTACAAGTGGTTTCAACAAAACTTATTTTTCGGAAAAACCATTTGATCAAAACAAACTTAAGTGTTTTGAAAATTATAATGGGAAAATAGTTTGTTAAGAGGGGGAGTTCTGATTGTTTATGCCAAGTGAATGGAGAATTAAAGGAATTCACATCAGTTTGTCAAATTTTTCTTTAAATGGTTTTGAATTTTAGGGGGAGTAAGAAATTTCAGAAAATCCAAAAACATTAGAAAATTTGAAAAAGTAAAAAACATGATAAAATTCAAAATGAGTTTTGTTGTGAAAAAGAGGAAATGATAGTACATCAGTAGACAATCACAGTACGCTAAAGAATTGGAAAGTCAAAATGTGATAAACGATCTCACTGATGATATGCCAGTAGGTTTTTACACATTCAGTAGATTGTTTTCGAGATATAAACCTAAATATCAATACTTACTTATCTCGTGGGGAACATCTCTCGGATATATGGGTAACCCCCGAAATCTTGTTTGAAGGGCTTTCTATTTCTGACATACTAGCTCTTTGTGCGTGATGATATCTGGGGTATTATACTAGGACTTCTGATTTTGCGGGAGCAATAGCCTAGTCCTCGTATAATAATTTGCATTGCTTTATTCATAAAGCCCACCCTCAGCATAAAAAATGATGAAACATTGAAAAATGCTAATCATGTGCTGTTGAAAAGAAGATCCCCAAGGGGGACACACCTAAAGACGAACCATCATCTCTCTGATTTTGCGGAAGCAATAGCCTGAGCTCTCATGACCTCGCATTTAACCCATTTACAGATATCATTAGTGTGCACTCACCTGTAAGACTGAATATAGGAGTCTGGATACGGGAGTATATTCTGAAGTGGGACGCGCGAATAAGTTTAAGTCCTTAAAACACTAATCACGTATCTCGAAACATTTGAACTTTGTGTGAAAATTTAAGTGGATCAGTATACTGACAATCTAAGTGAATCGTTTAGAAATTAAAGTATTTAAAGCTCAACGGTGCTAGTGATTGGTCTCATAAACGGATATGATCCTCTTACACAAACTCACAAAAATATTGTCTGTAAATATTTCTTTACTGCTTTTCATTATTCAAAAATCCAAAAAGATTGTGTTTTAGCATAAATTTAAAAAAATCAAAAAGATTTTATTTCGTTTTATTTTAGACAACTGATGTTGGAAAGCTGATTTTCAAAATTCCAAGTGCTGAACATGATGAACAACAGGGTTGGGAGAGTTTGTTTGAAACAAGAAATGATTTTGAAATGATCAAATGGTTCATTAATTTGAAACTAAATTTGAATGTTTTGAATACAAGTGGTTAAGCAGAGATAATTTGAGAAATGTTATATGATTTCTACAAGTGGTTTCTAAAATTGTTAAATCTTAAAATTTGAGAAATTTATTGTTGGGTAGAGATTTATGCAGGTCCCCGTGTCTAAGCCTGAGCAGAGCTTGAGCCACGTTACGATTCTAGAACGCGAGCTATGTCAGATTGTGAACCCGGAACAACTTAAGGGAGAGTCTGATAGCAAAGGGGAGTCTGAAGACAGAAGTGACAGTTTCAAATCCTATTGTCCACGCCAGCTGCTAATGCTGAAGAACTTAAGGAATCAAGAGATCTGATCAAGAGAATTAGAGAAGAGAATAGAGCCAGATTGAGATTCTGAGAGAGAGAAGAGAGAAGATTGAAGGATACTTACCGAGATAGACACTTTGGAAGAGAGCGAGAAGACTGATCAAGACTGAAGACTTGTCATACTAAATAGGTGACTTGAGATTTCATTTGGAACTTTTGCAATTCCGGTAGCGAAGCTCTGCCGAGGTGTCAAACGGTCTGTAATCGTGTCAAATCAATACAGAAGACATTTAAACTACTTCTTAGTGCAAATCAAGCTGATTTAACATCAAAACGTCTGATTCCGCCTCTCGTTTTGATCAAGAACTCTTCTGATTGACTCGTTTGATCGATTCAACGATCCTACAAGTGGTATCAGAGCCTTAAAACACTAATTCGTATCCTGAACAGATTGAAATTTGTGTGAAAATTTAAATTGGATCAGTATATCGGAAATCATTGTGAATTGTTTAATGCTTAGTATGAAATCAAAGCTTAACGGTACTTGTAGCTTGTCAGCAGCTGATATGATCCCCTAACATGCTCAACAAAAATATGTTTGTTCAGTTTCCAGTTTCTTAAATTCCAAATCATTTCCTGTTTGTTTAGTATAATGTTTGAAAAATCCAAAAAGATTCGATCCTTCAACTTATTTTCGACAACAGACGTTGGGGATCTGATGATCAAAGTCTCACAGTGCTAAACATGTTAGATCATGGGATTGGATAAGAAAAAGCTTGAAAAAGTGTTGGTAATTGCTCGAAATGTATAAAAGTTCATTAATTTGAACTTAATTTGTTTCAAAATATCAGCGAAGGTCATAAATTGGTCAGCCAAGGTCATTAACTTGGACTTGGCAGGCTAAACGGTTGACCAGGGTCATTAAATTGGACTTGGTTAACTGAGTGTGATGGTAAAAAGTTAAAAAAATCAAAAATCAAAAACAGTTTGTGAAGTCTCCAAGGTCATTAAGTTGGACTTGGATGATTGACTGTGAGTAATTTGGATGATCAAATTGGTAAAATATGACTGTAAAAAGCTAGATTTTGTTGTTTGGATTCTTAATATCGTCAAATCTTTATAGTATTTTGATAGGGAGAGAGTATCAAGTAATCCTGGACATTCAAAAGTTGTTACTTATAAATGTTTGAGTATTGCAGATATTGTACCAGACCACGATCCCGATAGCTGAGTCTAAGAGGGAGTCTGAGGACGAGCTCAAAGCAAGGGGGAGCTTGTAACCGGAAAGCCAGGTGTCGATCCCAAAAGCACGGAAGTTTAAAGAAAGGAAGAGCCTAAAGTAAGAGTTTCTGAAAGCTGAGAAGGAGAGAAGAGAGCTGCTGAGGAAAATGAAAAGCTCAGAAAATTGCTGTTGAAAAAGCCGAAACAAAGAGTAGAATTTTTCAAGTCTTTGTGAAAGAAAGTTTTGAAGACAGGCTGACTGAAGACTGCGGCAATATCCAAGGGGAGTTTGTTGGTACATAATGTCTATCGCCTACGTCATCAGTCTAGGTCATGTCGTGTACGTGTAATAGGTTTAAAGTTATGTTTTGTATGTTAATGTGCCAGTTCGAACGAAGTGGCAAGTTAAAGGACCAGTTCGCACGAAGTGGACTTTAAGGGTCAGTTCACACGAACTGGGAGATGTCCTGTTCGTGCGAAGTGGGTGGTTCATCTCATGCGAACTGGAAACCCTATATATAGGGGTGTTGTGTTTTCCATTTGTAACATTCTGGTGAAATCTCTCACGAAGTGCTGCCGGATTCTCTGCATGTAAAAACGTTTTATATGAATGGAAAACCAGTTTAAAGTGTATTTCTATGCTTCTACTCACATTCTAACACCGATTCAAGGTTACTAGATTGTTTCCGCCTCTCAATTGACTTGATTTAACTCTGACCGACTCGTATTTAATCGAATCTCGATCCTACAAAACTCTTCCTTGCTTTGATCTTCCAGGATCTATACCTGGCTCTTTAAAAATCTATCCATTTGACAATTCAATACCTGATGAAACACTAGTTAACACCGGAGGTTAACTAGCTGGGTTGTCTCTTATGTGGGTTCAATCTCCTTCTCTACTCGCCAAAGACTGAGGTCCTGTAAAACAGCAAACCGTTAGCTCGTTAAGAGGGGAATATGGGGGTTTCCCTCTTAACCGGGCTCCGGCGTGAGAATAAGTACTGTTTTGAGGAGAAAATAGTGTATGTTGTAGGTGAAAAGTGAGGAGAACAGAAATGGATAACCTGAATGATGAAGGGTCCTATTTATAGCCAGAGGGTGAAGGAGGGAGGAGCAACCTTGCCAGCTGCTACCGGGCGCCAGCTGTCCGACCAAGGGGAATATCCTCTTGGTCTCCTCTGTTGTGGTCAGGATAGTGGTACACATGGCGCGCCGTCGTTGGTCCATGTAGGAGGACTGGTACTGCAGCTGTCGGTCTGCCCCATAGGTAGTATTATAGGTCCACATGGCGTCCGGACATTGGTGACACGTGTTGTCCTTCTTGTCTGGAGGAGTATCTTTGGTGCCACCTTGACGTCTTCCAGAAGCTTCTAGAAGCTTCTGGATTTACTTGCTGATGTAGGCGCCATGTTGGACGGAAAAAGTGGTGTAGTCCCTGCCACGTGTGCATGGAATTGGGACCATACCTCTTCAAGTCCCCCAGTCCAGTGTGCCTTCTAGTTGAGTTAATCATCTAGGAGGGATTCTGGACTTATAAAGGTAGTGGTTTTTGTTGTTTTGCCTTTAAATGGCGATGGCCTTTCGAAGTTGAGCCAGGAGGTTGCATGGTGCATGGTGGCTGCCATGCAAAGTTGAGCCAAACGGGTGTACGGTGCGTGGTGGCCGCCTTGCAAAGTTGAGCCAAAAGGACGCACGGCGCATGATGGCAACCTTGCAAGGTTGAGCCAAAATGGCGCATGGCGCAAGATGGCAACCTTGCAAAGTTAAGCCAAAAGGGTGTACGGCGCATGGTGGCCGCCTTGCAAAGTTGAGCCAAAACGGTGTACGGCGCATGATGGCAACCTTGCAAAGTCGAGCCAAAAGGATGCACGGCGCATGATGGCAACCTTGCGAGGTTGAGCCAAAATGGCGCATGGCGCAAGATGGCAACCTTGCAAAGTTGAGCCAAAAGGACGCACGGCGCATGACGGTAACCTTGCAAAGTTGAGCCAAAATGGCGCATGGAGCATGATGGCAACCTTGCAAAGTTGAACCAAGGGGACGCACGGCGCAAGGCGTATGATGGTAACCTTTCTTTTTGGCGGTTCCTTCTGAAGGAAGTTTCTTTTCTAGGGATGAAGACAACTGACATGACTGACGTGCCGTCTGATGTCGCTGTCTTTTCGGAGATGAACAGTCACTTTTCAGGTCTGTCAGTTACTTTTTCGCCAGGTGTCAGACGTGTGCAGCCTACGTTCCCGAAAAGCAAGGCGACGGTTTATCTCTCCACTGGCGTGTCCTTTCCCCATTGGCTGCCCGCCTGTCTTCCTGATGATCCACTACCCATCGCATTAAATGCGATGGGTATAAATAGTTGGGAGTTCCTACTCTTTCTTCACTTTTGAAATTCAAAATCCTTCTTTCTCTCTTTTGGATTCTTACTGAACTTCCTTTTTTTCCTCTCTTCATCTTTCATCAAGTTCTTCCTTTTCTATCTCTTTCTGCCTTTGTAACCATGTCCACCGGCGGCAATCCTACCAGAAAAAGGAAGTACAAACCAAAGAATCCTCCTAGTCCAGATCGTGCTGAAATAAACTGGAAGGAGGAGGAGTTCCAAAATCTTGTCCGGGACATGGGTTTCCGGTCGGAGTGGGGTGCTCAGTTTCCAACCCCTAATTCTACTGCCTTGGATGCTCCTTCGGGATATATAGCGTTATATGATGCTTACTTTCGGGAGGGTAACTTTCGTCTTCCCATGACGAATTTCACCGGGGAGGTGTTGACAAACTATGAGCTACATATTTCCCAGATAAACGCCCTGGGGTTACCCCAGATTACTCATTTTGAGTTTATATGTAGGGCCAACCGTATTGAACCAACTTTTGAGATGTTCAACGTGTTTTATTTTCTTAGTTATACGGACGGTTTCTATTCTTTCAACTCTCGAACCAGTGGAGTGAATCCTTGCAGTGCTAACCCCCAGAAGAGTCTGCATGACTGGAAACAAAAAAAAAATTTACATTCACCGTGGGGTTATTCCCATTGATATGCACTACCGTGGAGAGAGTGAAGGGGTCCCTCATGTGAATGTGTCCATAAACTTTTCTGAGCAAGAGTGGTATAAGGTGTTGACTCAGAAGGTTACTTCTATCACTCAGTTTTAAGAGAGGGTACTGCTGGCGACTGGGATGAGTATGTTGTGGGCACCCCAGAACCCTATGGGTGTCCCAGTCTATGGTTACCAAGGAAAAGGTATCACTCTTGCTAATTTATTGTTATGTTCTTTTCTAATTTGTCATGCGTTTCCTCATGTTGCTGTATTTTACAGTTGGGTATAGTTTGATGAACGTTCTTGACCCTAAAGCTGGTGGTGCTATGGTTGTCGCATATTTGCCTGAAGGGAAGCCTGTGTGGTTGGATCAGATAAGGGATCGCTTCTTGCACCCTACCAGTGAAAGCCTTGCCACTTATGCTAACACCATTTTAGGTGAAGATGGTGGGGATGATCTTGACGATGTACTTAGTCCTTCTCGAGAGGAGGTTATCGTCCTTTCGAGTGAGGGTTCTGATAGATCGCGTGAAGGTCTAATCCCTCGTTCCCTGCGTGCAGGTCCGACCCAAGGGGCTGTGAACGAGCCTGTAAATGAGCCTGCTGGCGACGACGTTGATGTTCCTACTGATGCTACTGAGCAACTTGAAACCAGGAAGAAGAAAAAGGTGTCTGAGAAGAAGAAGAAGGTCGAGGAACCTGTGACTAGAGCACCTCATAAGAAACCTTCTAACTTCTCCCTCCTGGACTATGTTGTCGTTTCTGATACGCTCTCTGGTTTAGACGTAGGAGATAAGCATGCTGAGTGTGATCCCGATGATGATGTTACCCTGACGGAGATCATGAAAAAGAAGAAGGTTCTCGAAGACAAGAAGAAGGAACTTGATGAGCAGGCTGCTGTTGCGCTTGCGGCGAAAAAGTCTAAACTTCAAAAGGAGACTCCTCCTGCCCCTTTAGAGTCGGAGATTGACCTGGGGGTTTTTAGTGCAAAACATGGTAACCTTCTGGAGAAGATATACGCCGCTTCCGGTTCCCAAGGTACAAAGTTTTTTCCTTTGTGTGTCTTGTTTTTTACCTCTCTTTCTTGTTTTTGACAATCATGATTGTTTTGTAATAGGTGTTAAATCAGGTAAGGCCCCCCGTAAGGTTGATATTTCAAAGATTACTCCTCCTACCTCTCCACCTTCTAAAACTTTCGACCTATCTCCTCCCCATGATGATCTGGGCGAGAAAAAGAAACAAAATGATGTGGAAGTTGAGCAGGTTAGGGAGGGTGGTGCTGCTGGTGGTGGTGATGGTGGTGGTAATGGTGGTGGTGCAGGTGGTGATAGTGAAGCGGAATCGAGTGAGGCTACTCCTCGTCACACCATTTACACCAAGCGTGTATGGGGTTCTGGGGAAGGTGGTGCTTCGGGGACTCGCCATAGTCCCAAGTATGTACATGTTCAAGGTGGGTCCTGGGATACCCACAATCCTGCAACTGCTGATTTCCCACATACTCCTCGATGGAACCTGACTCAGGGATCTCGGATGGCAGATCTTGGCAACTGTCGTGAATTATTTTCCTTATCCCTCCCCACTGCTGAAAGGTTGTTTCAGAAAAGACGAGATCGAATGGATCTCTTGGATGACCATATCCATGTTGGGGTCAACTTTTTTGCTACCTCACAAGAGATTGCCCGGGAGTGGCAGTTGATGGGGGAGGATACGTTGGAATTTAAAGCCGCGAAGAAGGCGTTTGCTGAAGAGAGAGAGAGAAATTTAATTCTGAGAAAAAAAGGTTTGGCGTGGAGGGTTGCTGACGCGGAGGAGAAACTTGCTAAGGAGAAGCAGTTTAATGCTAACAAGCAGAAAAAGTGGGAAACTGCTTGCGAGCGAACGAACCGTGAACTGCAAACCCAGCGTGATACCATTGTTAGGTTATCAGGGGAGAAGACTAAGATAAGCGATGAGGCTGAGCAGGAACGTGTTGCGCACCAAAAGAGAGAAAGTGAATATCTTGAACGCATAGCCAAGCTAGAGAAGTTTGCTGCTGAGAAGGTCGCGGAGAGCAAAGCTTCTGAAATCTTAGTTGAGGAGATTACTACTGATTGCAAGTGGTTACTTGCGCGCGTAGTTCCCCTGGTATTGCTTCCTTTGTTTATTTTGCTTGTGTCTGTTTTCGTTATTTTTGTCATATTTCTATTGTTTTCTGCAGATTTCTGAACGTATCGCAGGGTCTGAGGAGCTAGCCAAGTATATGTACGAACTTGGTGAAGTAGCGTATGATCATGGCCGTAAAGACGGTTATTCTTAAGGAAGATCAGCTGCTGAGGCGAAAGAAGCATTGAAGAGTTTTGATTTATATAAGACTGATTGTGCTGCTCGTTATGTTGAGAAGCGTGCTGAGTTCGAGTCTCTTGAATTCGCTATTGTCAAGGCTGCTGGGAAATTATCTCGAAAGCCTGACGGAATCGCGTTGTTGAAGAAAGCTCTTGGTGATGAAGACCGTGAAGCTGCGGGTACCGGTACTAGTCGTCGAGATTGAAGGTTTTCGGCTTGCATGTCGTGTACTTGTAATCGTCCAACAATTTTCTTAAACAATTTACCTGTTTTTTATGCTTTGTGAACAATTTACTTCTGGCTGCAATGTTTGTTGGTATTTTGCTACACTTGGTATATCTTATGCTAGCTATGGGTTTTTTAGTTTTATTCGTTGTGAATTTTGTTGTTGTTACAATATGTGCATGTGTAATTACTTTGATTAGGTATCACGAATGAATGATGGCTGGGACATGTTAGGCTGTGTTAGTCATCCTAGCTTTACACTGTACTGTGTTGTGCTTGGAGAGACTTTACAACGTTTGTTCTGTCATTTAAGCGCGTAGTTTGATTCGTATATATGAAGTGATCGTTTTTAACAGGTTATTGTGTTGACCCAGCTGTGCTCAGCTTTGGGGGTCTTACAATGTTTGTTTTACCATGTTTACGATGCTTTCGTGTGTAGATGGGCACGAAGTGGTATTTGGCGTGATAGGCTTTAGTTGTGTTTTTGACCCGGCTGTGCACTTAGTTGTGACGAGCCTTGGAGGTCTACAACGTTTCCTATTTCTGAGCCATTGATGTTTTCGTGTATGCCCAAAGTAATATATGCAGTTGCAACAAAAATTCGCATGAAATAAGATAGCCAACACTTCTTGTATTAAAGTAAAATGTGTCGGGCGCGCGGCCATTCATTACAAGGAAAGATAAAAATTATGGCCGTCTACATGTAGCATTTCCTCGGTTGCTGAGCATTCCAAGTCCTGGGGACTTCTTTGTTTTCAAGCGTGCGTAACTTGTACGCTCCTTTCCCAAGGACTTCATCTATAACGTAAGGCCCCTCCCACTTGGGAGCTAGTTTTCCCGGTCTTTCGGCGTTGGACGCCTCGTTGTCTCTCAAGACGTAGTCTCCGGGGTTGAAAGTGCAGATTCTGACCTTACTGTTATAGTATTTTTCCAGCTTGGTTTTGTATTTTGCCTCGTTGATTGCTGCCATCTCTCTTCTTTCTTCTAGAAGGTCCAGATCCAACCTTTTTTCCTCTTCATTATTGACAGCATTCATTGACAACATCCTTGGGGATGGCAAACCTATCTCTGCTTGTATCACGGCTTCTGACCCATAGACTAGACTGAACGGTGTTTCTCCGTTGCTTATCTTTGGCATAGTCCTATGGGCCCACAGTATGCTGGGCAATTCATCGACCCATCCTCTTCGCTGCATTCCCAACCGCGCCTTAATAACGTCCACGATACTTTTGTTCACTGCTTCAACCTGACCATTTCCTTGCGGGTGCGCCACCGAGGAAAAGGTGTGTTCTATGTTCAGCTCCTTGAACCAGTTTTGGAGATCTTCCGCAGCGAAATTTGTTCTGTTATCGGTTATGATTCTCAGAGGCAGTCCGAATCGACAAATTATTTGTTCCCAGATGAACCTTCGCACCATGGTAGATGTGGTTGACGCCAATGCTTTTGCTTCCACCCATTTCGTGAAATAGTCTACCGCAACTATGATAAACTTCACTGCTCCCGGGGCTTCTGGAAAAGGACCAACCATATCTATCCCCCATTGTTGGAACGGCCATGCTGTTGTTACGGGGACCAGCTCAGTCTTTGGGCGCATCGTTTTCGGAGCATGTCTCTGAAAACCGCTGCATTTCCTCAAAACCTTGACTGCATCTAGATGCATCTCGGGCCAGTAATAATCGGCGTTCATTACTTTCGCTACTACCATTCTCGGGCCGGCATGAATGCCGCAAATGCCCTCATGTACTTCGCGGATCAAATAATATGTATCTTCTGGATCGACACATCTCAGTAACGGTCCGAGGTACGATTTCCGATACAGAATGCCATCAGCCATTTGGTAATGCTCGGACTTGTACTGTATTTTCCTTGCTTCAGCTTTATTTTCGGGTAGTATTCCAGACTGGAGATACATGATAATCGGTGTCATCCAAGATGTTGTTCCCAGTTGGATAACGTTCACCTGCCTTAATGGTACTGATGGATTGCTTAGAACTTCAATGTGTAAGTCTTTGGCCAGATGCTGGAAGCTGGTGGACGCGAGCTTGCTCAATGCATCTGCCGGCTTGTTCTTGCTCCTGTTAATGTGATGCACCTTGTAGGAATTGAAGTTTTGGAGCAAGGATTTTGCTTGGTCTAGGTATAATGCCATCACATCTCCTTTGGCGTCGTAGTGACCATTGATTTGACCAGCTACGAGCATGGAGTCTACGTGCGCTTCTATATTCTTAACTCCCATCTTGATTGCTAGCCGCAAACCAGCAAGAAACGCTTCATACTCGACCTCGTTATTTGTGCTCTTGAAGTCTAACCGTATGGCGTATGTGAACTCATGTTTTTCTGGACTTACCAACCTAAGTCTTGCTCCTGCACCATCTTCGTTGGATGCGCCATCCTTATATAGTGACCATGGTT
Source organism: Helianthus tuberosus (assembly GCA_030545235.1). Lineage (NCBI taxonomy): Eukaryota > Viridiplantae > Streptophyta > Magnoliopsida > Asterales > Asteraceae > Helianthus > Helianthus tuberosus. The sequence continues at coordinate 73,939,139 of CM060414.1, forward strand.
CTTCCGAGTGTTGCTTTTCAGCCTTCTCCATTGCCTTACATTCTCTGTCTTTATCATCGAGCACCTCTGTCAGGAAATCAGCCAACACCTGACCCTTGATCGCTGGCCTTGGTCTAAAAACCACGTTATGGCCTCCCAGTTCTATAGCCCATTTTGCTAATCTTCCAGATATCTCAGGTCTTGCGAGGATGTTGCCGATGTTGTAATTCGTTAGGACGTGAATGACATGGTTAGCAAAGTACCTGCGCATTCGTCTGGACGCATGGATCAATGCGAGGACCAGCTTCTACATTATGGCGTATCTTGTTTCTGGGTCATTCAAGGTGCGAGACACGTAATAGACTGGCGTTTGTATGCCTTGTCGGTCCACCAGTAGGACTGCTCCTACCGCTTTTTCTGATGCTGACATGTACATCACTAGGGGTTCCTCTTTCATTGGTGCTGTCAGCGTTGGCAATCGTATGAGACAGTCCTTCAATTCTCAGAATGCATGCTCGGCTTCCGGAGTCCACTGAAACTGATTCTTTTTTACACAGTTGCGGAGGGTTTTGATGAATGGAAAAGATTTTGCTGCGTGATTGGTGAGGAAACGGTTGAGCGCTGCTAACCGTCCAGCCAACTTCTGCATTTCTTTTATCGTTGATGGTGAAGGCATCCGCTCGATCGCTTGCACCTTTTCAGGATTGACCTTAAACCCATCCTTTGTAACGATGAAACCCAGGAACTTCCCTTCTTACATCCCAAAGGAACACTTCGCTGGATTTAGCTTGATGTTTACCCCGCGCAATGTATCGAATGTTTTTTAATGTTTACCAGTATCATACTTTCTTCTTTGCTCATGATGACCAGGTCATCCATGTATACTTCGATGTATTTGCCGATAGCGTCGCTGAATGTTTCATTCATCAGTCACAGGTAAGTTGAACTTGCATTCTTTAAGCCAAAGGGCATTTTTGTATAACAGTACAACCATGTTGGTGTGCGAAATGCAGTTTTATCTTCATCTTGGATAGCCATCTGCACCTGATGGTATCCTTTATAATAATCAAGGAAACATTTCCACCTGAACGACGCAAGTGAATCGATCTTTTCGTCAATCTCTGGTAAAGCATAGCAGTCGTGCGGGCATGCCTTGTTCAAATATTTATAATCCACACACATTCTCCACCCGATGTTTCCTTTAGGAAACATGACTGGGCTGGCTACCCAGGTTTGATAACGAACCTCTCTAATGATGCCAGCGTTTAGTAACTCTGTGATCTGTTCCTGCATGGCATCGTGCTTTATGTCTCCCAGATGACGCTTTGTATGTACCATTGGTTTGGCATTTTCAGAAACATTCAGCCTATGTTCTGCTATGTGCCGTGGAATGCCAACCATATCTGCTGGTGTCCAGGCAAACACATCCATGTTCTCGAATAGTAACTTCTTTAGCGCCACTCGCGTGAGGTCTGACATTGTTGGACCCAAGGTGACAGTTTGCTCTGGGTACTTGTTGTTCAGGATCCATTTTTCGGGTTCTGCACGCGGTGTGGGCTTACTTGTTTTTGTTGGTCTGATTTCATCGGTCGCGATGACTTCTTTGCTTGCATAAATTATGGCTATCCCTATTTCTGTTGGGAACCCAACAGCTGAGTGTGGTCCTGAGCAAATCATGCTAAAATCTCCTTGGGACTCCCTTCCCAAAAGGATATCATGTCTTGAATTTACTGGTAATACCATGAATGTAACTTCTTCCGTTCTTGAGTTTCTTCCATCTGAGAGCAGCACCGAGAATGATATTTGATCGAGGGGGAAAACGGCCTCGTTGTAGAAACCAGTGAGTGGGTAGTCCACTGTCTCTAGGCGCGCTTTGTCCTCTTGGTCAAGTTGGTTAAAACACTGCTCGTAAATGATATCCGTGGTGCTCCCTTGATCTATGAAAATGTAGTCAGTCTGGTAATGGCCGAACACACCAGGAATGACTATAGGTCTTCATTCTCTTGGGCCACCTCGTACCACAGGGAAAACGACTTGTCTTTCGCGCCAAAATCATCTTGGGCGCGCTTGTTGTAGTTCTTCCGCGGTTTTCTTTGACCGCCTTGGATCATGTGAGTTTCTAACTTTCGGAGTTTTTTGTTGTCTGGGCCCTCTTCTCTTCTCTGGATCTGTCGATTGTCTCTTTTTCCACCCTTTACTAGATGTGTGAGTTTGCCATTTCTTAAAGAGCGTTCTATCTCTTGCCTGAGGCTGAAGCAGTCATCCGTGAGGTGACCTGTGTCTTTATGGAACTCACAGAAGAGGTTTGGATCTTCTCCCCTCTTGTTTCTCATTTGCAAGGGAGTTTTGAACTGATGATTTTCTGTGGACAGAACCTCGGAAGGAGTTTTTGTTAAAGGCGTCCATTGCTTTTCTCTATTCTCTCTTTTGACTTCTTTGCGATAACTAATCTGGTTAATTGTGGCGCGCGCGTCCTCAGCTGGCAGACTTCGTTCTTTATAACCAAATGATTTCCAGGGCTGACCCTTGCCTTTCTTATTTCGCCGATCGTGCTGGTTATAACTGTACTGACGGCTGTCATCGCCGGTCAGCTTTTTATCAGTTCTTGCGATTGTTTTTGCTGCTTCGATAAAGGTATCCCAGTCTTTGGGACCTCCATCCCTTCCTTTAACTCTTTTGATCAGGTCATCGCATTTAACGGCCCTCATAAAGTGTGCGCGCATCATTTTCTCCCCTATATCTCCGATTTCGAGGCATTCTTTGTTGTATCTAGTGATGAAGTCTTCAATACTTTCATGGTCTTTCCTCCAGATGTTTAAGCAATCTGCTGGATCTCTAGTGTGCCTGCGTTGTTGGGAGAAATGTGTGAGGAACTTGTCTCGAAAATCAATCAAGGATTTAATTCTTCCTGCTGGCAGACTATCAAACCATACGCGCGCTACGCCAACAAAGGTTTGCGCAAAAAGATGACACCAAGTTGGTAATGTCCAACCACCTGTTAACCCTGCGCCATTGAAGACTTGGAGGTGGTCGTCAGGATCTATTAAGCCATTGTACTTGCCCATATTATGTGGTAGTTTTGTCTTGTCGATATCGGCTGCTGCAATCTCTCTGATGAACTTAGACTTTTCAGCTATGCCTTCTGGGCGATAGCTCAACGAGTAATCATGTTCTGCATTTGGATTGTACCCCGTGCGCTTGTGGGGTTTATACGCCTCGTGTTCTGGTGGTAATCTGTTGAATACCGTGCTTTCTTTCTTGTATGTCGGGTCATCTTCTTCATTGTAGCTATCCCATTCATCGTTTATGTTACGTGGGCCTAAGCGACTGTGCACTGGCTTTTCTGCTAGTGAGTGTACTGCACATAGTTGCTTTCTGTTTCGCCGTAAGTGTCGTGCGTATCGTGCACACTTTGCCTTCTGACGTGAGGCGCCTTCTCAAGGTGTAGGTTCCACGCCTGTGTTTGTTGAGGGATGTGGGTGCTCGGAGCCCTTTGTGGTGTAGTAACAAAAGCGGATTGATTAGCTTGCGCTTGGAGCAAAGCTTGCTGTGCGCTGAGTTGCGCATAGACAAGATTCAGAGACGCTGTTTGTTCGGCATACCAGGAAGCCAGAGTTTTTCCTTAAGGTAGCCCTAAAAGTGCCGAGAAGTTCAATTGTGTTTGACCCGATGGTGCTGAAGGACCAGCCCCATGGTTTGGTGTTGGAACTTCTGGAGGTGTTTGGTTAACTACCCCGGGTGAAGGTCAGAAAGTAGCTCCGTTTGTGGTTTGATTGATAACTCTAGAGGTGTACCCAAAGATATCTGGCAATTCGTTGTTTACTTGCCCTTCTCGGATAGTCTCGTTCCCTTGAAACCTTTGGACGTGAGTAGTGTCCGTAATCAGTTCAAAGGAAGATATTTCTCCGTCCACGTGAGGAGAAGGGTTTGGTTCAGTCATTTAGAGAGCTTTTTGAAGAAAAAGGAGATGAAAGTGGTTTACAAAAAATGCGGTGGGCGCCAATGATGAAACACTGGTTAACACCGGAGGTTAACTAGCTGGGTCGTCTCTTATGTGGGTTCAATCCCCTTCTCTACTCGCCAAAGACTGAGGTCCTGCAAAATAGCAAACCGTTAGCTTGTTAAGAGGGGAATATGGGGGTTTCCCTCTTAACCGGGCTTCGGCGTGAGAATAAGTACTGTTCTGAGGAGAAAATAGTGTGTGTTGTAGGTGAAAAATGAGGAGAACATAAATGGATAACCTGAATGATGAAGGGTCCTATTTATAGCCGGAGGGTGAAGGAGGGAGGAGCAACCTTGCCAGCTGCTACCGGGCGCCAGCTGTCCGACCAAGGGGAATATCCTCTTGGTCTCCTCTGCTATGGTCAGGATAGTGCTACACGTGGCGCGCCGTCGTTGGTTCATGTGGGAGGACTAGTACTGGAGCTGTCGGTCTGCCCCCTAGGTAGTGTTGCAGGTCCACATGGCGTCCGGACATTGGTGACACGTGTTATCCTTCTTGTCTGGATGAGCATCTTTGGTGCCACCTTGACGTCTTCCAGAAGCTTCTAGAAGCTTCTGGATTTACTGGCTGATGTAGGCACCATGTTGGACGGAAAAGGTGGTGTGGTCCCTGCCATGTGTGCATGGAATTGTGACCATACCTCTTCAATACCACTTGTAAGAATTTCTTGCAATTTCAAGATCATAACCTGGCTTTCCACAAATTTCATTTGACATTAAAAAACCAAGCTCCCCCTATCACTTAACTTTCATTCACAAACCAATCAATATTATATTTGACTTTAAAGCATCCAACTTCATAAACCCTCACAGATAATCAAGTTCAACTTAATGACCTTGATTTATCCACTTATTTACCAAGTCCAACTTAATGACCTTGAAGACAATTTCAAACTATTTTTTATTTTACATTATAAAACCTCAAGTTTCACATTAATGAACTTGTTATTTTTTTGAGACATGTTCAGCATACTTTAGATTTTGAAATTCAGCTTTCCAACATCGGTTGTCGAAACATAAAATGAAACAAAATCTATTTGTATTTTATAAACTTTATGCTAAAATACACTGAAAATCTTTTTGTGATTTTTTCTGCAATGAAATGCAACAACAAAATATTTACAGGCATATTTTTGTTGAGTTTGCGTTAGAGGATCATATCAGTTTATGAGACACATCACTAACACCATTAATATATTTAAACTGTAAGCTTTAAACGATTCACTTAGACTGTCAGTATACTGATCCACTTAAATTCTCACACAAACTTCAATTTATTCAAGATACGAGATTAATGTTTTAAGAACTTAACTTATTCGCGAGTCCCACCTTAGAATATACTCCCGTTTCAAGATTCACTGGATTCAGTCTTACAGGTGAATATACCTAAATGATATCTGTCTCTGGGTTAGTGCGAGGCATTGAGAGCTCATGTTAGAACTTTCGTTCAGACAAAGAGATGAAGGCTCGACTTAAGGTGTGTTCCACTTAGGAATCTTCTCAACATCTGCACTTGATCTATATCTTTCGATATGCTCAATTTTTATGTAGTGGGGGATTTTAAGCGCAAAGTAATATACGAGGTCTAGGACATTGCTGACTCAAAATCAGAAGACCAAGTATAATACCCCAGATATCAATAAGTATAAAGACCTAAAATCTCATAATCAGGAAACCTCTCAAACGAAATTTCAAAGTACTAAGTCCATATAATTGTGAGATGTTCCCCACGAATTAAGAAAGTTATTGATTTAGGGTTTTATCTCGAAATCAATCTACTAGATGTGTAAAAACCTACTGGCATACCATCAGTGAGACCGTTTATCACTTTTTTGAACTTTCCATTTCTTTAGCATGATGTGATTGTCTACTGATGTACTATCATTTCCTCTTTTACACAAAACTCTTTTTGGTCTTTGTCTACACACTCAGTAAATTGTTTTTGTACTTTTTCAAATTTTCAAATGTTTTTGAATTTTTCAATATTTTTTTTAAATCTATATACTCCCCCCTAAAATTCTAAAACATTTGACACACCGATGTGAATAGCCTTATTTCGCCATCCATTTATGCTTTACATCCTCTGTTTAGCATTTTTTTTCACACAACCCCATGATTACCAAAACATTGATATTTTAACATTGTGAACCCATTTTTCAATCTTGTTTTATCATGTTTTTGTTTGTTCAACCGTGAGGGTTTCGGCGTATTCCCTTAACTTTTTTTTATCCAAACACTCCATGTTTTCAATCACAGGAGTACTCCTCGTGTGCCAGGCTGCTCCATTGCTCCTGTTGAACGTGGACTGACTTCTTGAACACCTGGACATTTAATCAACTCAATTACTTGAATAATGCAACCCAGACCTATTTGACCATGGGTATTTTTACACAATACGATTCGTTCAACTTAGGAAAATCTTTTTCGTTTTTCACAAAAACTTTTTCATTTTTTGACTTCAACCTTCTTGGTTGAATCGATTTTCCTTTTCTCATCTATAGAAATATCTTTTCTCTTCACCACCCAAATTTGTCCATTTAAAACATTCTTTGTATAGAACCTTGAATTATTTTGAATGTTTCTTTTTGACAAACCAACCTTTTGTTTCCAAATTTGTTTTGGTTCAAACTTGGGTGACTTCTGTTTCACAAACTCAGGTTTTTTTTCTCTTTCTCAACATCAACAAGCTTCAGATTCTGTTAACATTTACGACCAATGTGTCCTATTTGTTGACATTTAAAGCATGTTTTCTTCGAAACATCTTTGGCCTGTTGTTGTTGCTTTTTCTGAGCACAGAAGTCTTCATTAGTATATCGACTAAATCAGAGTTCTTTCTCTTTTTCAGAACTTGTTCCATGAACAAAGTTCATCTTTTTCTGAAAATTTGTCTTTTCAAACCTTTTCTTTTGATTTTGTTTCTTTTTTTAACCCAAAGTAGCCTTTGTGTTTTTCTTTTTGTAATCTGGTTTGTTATAAAAAGCTTTCTTGCTCGCTTTACCGGTAAATTTTTTAATTTCAGATTTTTTGATTTCTACCAATTTAAACACTTTTCCAATCTTTTCCGCAATCACATTTTGAATCGGAAACTCAACATCTAAAAATAATTTGACCGATCCAACCATATAATATGCCAACATTATTGAATCATCATTCGCATTTGTCTCAGATTTTGAATTTTTCAGATAATTTTTATGAAAACTTTCTTCATCTTCAATATGTGATTCGGAATTTTTATTCTTGTTAGAATCATTTTGATTTTCTTCTTTCAAATCGCTTTCAACAACCTTACTTTCCACCTATGATTCACCAACATCAGATTTGGTGTAAGTCACATCATTGTTCTCAGGAAATTGATCAACCGTATTTATTGCCTTTACCACCTTTTCATCATCATAGAAAGTATAATTTTTCTCCAATGATGGTGGAACTTGATGATATTCTGATCCATTCCCCCTTTTTATTCTTTTCAGAATCATTATCATCTGGGGTAATGTTGAAAATACGTTCGAGAATATATAAAGAAGCATGATAACTTTGAAATTTATTATTTTTCTTTTCTTTTTCAGCCAATTCTCGTTTTAGCTCAGCAACTTCATCAATATATTGATTTAATACCAATTGTTTACCTTTATACTTGGCTTCAAGAAATTTTGTCGTTTCAGAATATTTTAAAACCTTTCCTTCAAGACGTTTAACTTGACTTTTCAAAGTATCATTCGCTTCTTTTACTCTATGATGTGAGTATTTCATCCTATCACATTCCTTTTGCAACTCTCGAATGATATTATCTTTTTGAAAACATTCGTTGCAATTTGCTGAACACTTTTGCTTTAAAATTTCATTTTCCTTTTTAAAATTATTGCATTTCTGTGTCAGTTCCTCTTCTTTTTGTTTCAAAATCTATTCATTTTCAAACATTTCTTTACATTTTTTAAAACATTTTCAATTTTAGTAAATTCAATGTTTCTAGACTTTAAAATTTCATCTTTCTCAGTACAGGCACTGCATGATTCCATGCATTTCATGTACTGCACTTCATTTTTATATTCAGATTTTTTATCTTTTTCATCATTTTTAGCCGTTGATTTAACCTGGTTTGCTGACTCGGTAGATTCATTTTGACTTTTTACCTCTGTTTGTTGTGCCATCGTTGTTTCGTAAGTCATTTTCTTAAGATTTTCATCCATCCTGTTTTGGTTCTCATCAATGGTTTCTTCCTCTTTCTTCTTCATTGCTTCTTCTTTATCCTTTTTTCTTCTTCGCATAAAATTCTGCAGCAGTAGGAATAGAAGCAACCAGTGCATCAAAATCTACAGTCTTCGGATCGACTGTAGGATTCCCTTGATGATCTAAGTAACATTTCCTCTCATCATCCCATCTTTTGGCTACTTTTGCTTCTTTAAAAACTTCATACATTGCATCCAATCTACTATGCACAATACGGTGTTCTCAACTCCATTTCACCTCAACAACTAACACAACCTTCTCATTCGAAATGTATTTGTTCCAATTGAAACCCTCATCCTCTTGAGTAACCACCAATGCTTGCTTTTTCTCTTTCGAAGAACCTTCATCAATTTGTGATCGATTAATCCTTGGCGGTTGTTCTTTGTTGCAATGATAAATTGCTTTCCAATAGTAATCATCGTGAAACGGATTAATGCTTTCATCCATATCCTGGTTTGAAAACTCTCTCTTGAAGTGACCTTTCTGTTTGCATTTGAAGCAGGTAACTTTGGATTTATCAAATCCAAGTTTCGTTGTAGGACCTCCAAGGCACTAATCTCCATAAATCTTTGAGCTCTTCTAATTACACTCGCCATACACCATCTGATATCAATCAACTCTAACTCCGCTGGATCAATTTGATCGTAGTCTTCTTTGGTCATATTGGGGTTTCCAATCTTCCCCGCAACGAGACTTTCATACGATTCTAAAATTGATGCTAAGAATAACATTTGCTATTTCGCTGCACCAGCACTCATGCTTTGAGCATTGCTTAGATTTACAACAATGTTTCTTTATAACACATTTGGATTGGAATTGTTTTGATTCTGATGATTATTTGAATAACCAAAGCCACTACTCGATGAACCACTATATGATGAACTGACTTTTGATGATCCACTCGAATTTTCTGCACTGAATGCAGTTCCAATTTTTGGCGATTGGTTCTTAGATAATAAGCTCCCGCGATAATACAGATTAACGTTCTGCTGATAATATGAGATGTTCATTTTGTTTTGCTTTTGAAGTTCCAGCTCATGACCTTCCAATTTTTCAATCAGCTGCTCTAGATTCATCTCGCTAAACTTTGCACTGTTTTTAAAAATCATGACATATGTTTGCCAATCATTTTCATGGGGTAATGCCTCAACGAGTTTGTCGATGATTTCTTCTTTGTCCTTTTTGATATCAAATCTATCCAGCTCAAGTTTCAGATGACAGAAACGCTCTATAAGCTGTCGGACATTTTCACCTTTTATACAATCGAACAAATCAAACTCTTTCTTTAACAGTGACTTTTTGTTTTTTATCATCTCTTATCCGCCTTCGTATTTGTTTTGTAATGTTTTCCACATAGATTTTGATGCTTTATGATGTTGCAGCAGAGAAAGTATATCATCTCTAACTGATTGTTGTAACAGTGTAATCATTTTTTGCTAATTAGAGAAATCCCGTTTACCATCTTCTTCATATTCTTCAATTTTTATTACTTCTCCCTTATCATTTGTTGGAATTTGATATCCAAATGTTAACATTCCCCAACTTTCAAAAGCATAAGCTTTAATCCAACTCTCAAATCTATCTTTCCACCTATTATAATCTTCTATGTTCAAAGTTTGGGTGGTTTTTGATAGGTTCATAAGCGTTATCGATGTTTAGACTTTCTGATATGACATTTGAAACAGTCTTTGGCGTGGATGATGTTGCTGAAGTTGTGAAAGCATCATAGAATTCGTTGTAGAATTCCGGCTCCATGATTACAAACTTTGAAACGATCGATAAGTATCTGCAAAAATCAACAATTAATCAAACAACTTTGAAAACCAAAAACACTTGAACAAGTTTTTGCGAATGGGAATGATTGATCCGCGCGGATTGAACAAATCTGATTCGTGCGAGTCTGACAAGTCCTCATCCGTGCAAACTGAATCTAAGTCTGACAATGTAACACCCCGTGTTTTCACGAGTGAAAGTCAAAGTCAAGGTCAAAGTCAACGACCGATTTCGCGCGACGTGATTCGTAGAAATGTTTTTATTTTAATTATATTATGTGGAGTAAGTGTCGTACATTGCTATAATCGAATCGTATTAATCGTATTTTCAATCGACCTACGACTGTGAAAGATAGGAAGTAACAATGCGATAAAGTTAATCAAGCAAGCTAATCAAATCGACATCGAATCGTAACTCGAACTGTGTATTTTACTTGTTGTTATACGTGTGTGTGTGCCTTACGTGTTACCTGTGCATGTTTATTTTATGTTATGTTATGTTGTGATAATCAAGCGAACTCAAGCGAACTCAATCGAACTCGAAGTCTAACTCGAACGTAAACGAACCCGAACCCGAATTCCGAGTCGAACCACGTAAGAAGTAGTTGGGATTGAAAGTAATTTGACTAGGAAACCCTATCGGATCGCTCGAAAATCGAAACCAAAGCAACATCGCACCGAACACACCTATTCAGGTGACATCCGCACGGATTGCCAATCCGCACGGATTGCCAATCCGCACGGATGACCAATCCGGGCGGATAACCTATCCGGGTACGTGCCATCCGCACGGACTACCCCTTTCCCCTTTTGGCATCCTATAAATACACGGGTCACTCTCCACTTTTTCCACTTTTGGCAAGTGACGTCCGAACCACACGCATTCTTCACTTTTTCTCAGATTTCTCCTAATCCAGGTAAGATCTTGCACTAATTCTTGTACATCTTTGATCACTACACGATTCTACACATTTCCATCTTTCAAATCTTCACTTTTAACCATGAAATCATCCGGATTTGAGGCATTCTCGGGTGACGTCATCATGAAGTTCTTAGGAACTTCAAGCTTGACCTCATTTCACCAAGAATAGCTCAGATCTAAACAATTTCTACAAGATTTCATAATAACTTCACCTAAATCTAAACTTTTCAAAGGATAAAAGAGTTAAAAGAAATAAATCTAAGTTTTCTCCTTCTTTTACCCTTCTAAATTGGTACAGATCTAATCGGTTCTAGTCCCTACTCGGTAATAGTACTGCACTAGTCCTAGATCTAGATCCTACCAACAAGACACCTGATTTCGAGGTGAACCGGAATACCGTTCTGAGCCGCCGACAGGTCGAGTTAGGGTGGTTCCTGACCGGTCTAGTCACGCGGGTGAGAACACAACTCCAAGTGGTTGCCACGTAATCAGAACGTCTTGATAAACGACAACGGAAACCAAGAGTAGACGGAAGAGACAACCAGAACGAACAGGCTGTCCGCACGGACAAGCTGTCCGCACGGACAGGCTATCCGGACGGATTGTCACCCGGACGAACTACCCTTGGGACCCACTTTCCAAACAAGGTTTGAGTATCGACGAATGTGCAATCCGGACGGACGACCTCTGAAAGGATTACTCTTCGGATCATGAGATACTAAGGCCTTGAACGTATCTCAACATGCTCATCCGCACGGACAGGCTACCCGTACGGACAGCCAATCCGGACGGATTGCCACTGTTCGCACGAGTGAACTATCCGGACGGATTACTTCCATCCGCATGGATTACCATCCGGGCGGATTATCTAATCCACTTAGTGACTCAGCCCTTAAGACGTTGTCCGGACGGACTGTTGTCCGTGCGACCGGCTTGAAGGGTAGAGATACTTGGGTGTTTTCTAAATGCTACAACGAAAACTCCAAAGCACAAGCCATCATACACAAACACATCTCACACTTAGGAAGAAACCATCCACATGGAAGGATATCCGTACGAGTAACTTGTCCGTACGGATAGGTCACTCGCACGGATAACCAGTCCGGACAGACACCCACTCGCACGGATAACCAACCCGCACGAATAGCCAATCCGGACGGAATGCCCTCCGCACGGATTGCTATCCGCACGGATGAGTAATCTGGACGGGCAGTTGTCCTATCCATCCTCACTTTGTATCGTTTTACACGCCACTTATCGTTATGCTATCGAATCTATTCAGGCTAACCGTACTCGCTGTAAAGCGCTCCCTTCAATCCATCAAGCTCTGTGAGTATACTCGAACCCTTTTTGCTTTAGCACTTTTGGGTGTTACATACGTTACAACTATTCAAACTACAACTATCACACTACTCAAGCTACTTTAACGCTAAACCAATTATGCATGTTATACGTGGCTTATGAATGCTTGTTTGTTATGTTTACACATGGAATGCTGTCTACCTGCCTTAGCAACGATAGTACTATAGTTTGGACTCAGCACCCGTTCACCCGGGGGTTGTTAAGGATCTTTTACTTGCATGGATTACAGTGGTAATCGTGTATTGCGAACTGCCTCGGGCAGTCAACCCGCAGTCATTGGTATCGATGGATCTATGTCGATAACTAACGTGCTTCATTTCACTATGTGTACGTGCTGGTTATGCGTAAACGAATTCAAACTCTATATGCTAGTATCAAACTTGTATGCTCACCTTTACATTTTATGTATTGACATTATTTTAACGTATGTGACAGGTGCCTAGGTTGTTTATATGCTTCTCGGGCTGTGATGAAATTGAAGCTAGGAACTGGAGTCCTAGAAACCAACGAATAAATTTAGTTATGTTTAAATCTGAGTTGTCGGAACAGAATATTTGTTTTGATGTTATCTGTAATAACTTGTTTGACTATTTAAGATACGGTATGGGACGTATCACTTAAATTGAATGGTAATGATAGTTGTTATGGAAACTTCTGGACAATCTGTTTCGCTCAGTGCCGCGCCCCGATGATTCCGCCATCGGTTGGGGTGTGACAGACAAGTCCTGATCCGTGCAAACTGAACTTGTCAGATTCATGCGAATGTGCTATGACAGACTCAGACAAATGCGCAATCACCACTAGTTACGTTTTTCATGGTTTTTCCAAGAATTTTTAGTGATTTAGCTCGAATTTTGATCTGATTCTTTCAAGGATTGATTAAAACGTGATTTCGCACAACATATTCAAATATCAGTTAATTTTGTCCATGATTTCGACGTTAATTTTGCGTTTCAAGTTTGAAGAAAATGTGTAGAAGAAGAATGAGTAGAAAAATGATGAAATCAGCTCCAAATTGGCTTAAATCTGCTTGAATCTTGTGCCTTCAGTCCACGAAACCGGTCCCCAAGCTCTGATACCACTTATGAGGAACGTTTCGGTTCTTCAAATGCTCCGACTGGCTGTTATGACTTCGTATCTCATGTGGAATCCGAGTACGATGGTGACTTGCACAATAACAAGCTAATTATAATTGGTTTCTATTGATTGTATGAAAGTACAAAACCGTGAAACCAATTAGATAGAGTTTGCCCTCTCTAGTCCACCAAAAGATACAAATGACAAGACATCATACCTATTTATACTCACAACCAATGTTGTAGAAGGCGCTAGGCGCTAGTCGGGCGGTGAGGTACAGCCTAGGGATTAATCGGGATTAATCGGAATGGGATTTTTATATGTATTTTTTCAAAATTATATATATATACCCAATAATATAAAAATAATACTTCAAAATTCACATAAATACTTCAAAATTCACATAAAAATTCAAAAATTAACCAACTTTTGACCAACTAGGACCGATTAATCCCGACTAGGACCGATTAATCCCGACCAGGACCGATTTTGAGCAAAAAAACCATGGTCCGATTAGTCCGACTAGACCGACTTTTGACCGACTAGGACCGATTTTGACCTGGACCGATTAATTGACCGATTTGCTCAAATTTAGGCGATTAGTAGCCGACTAGCGCCTAGGCGGCGATTAATCGGCCGCCTAGGCCGATTTCTGCAACAGTGCTCACAGCCCATCCGCACATACCGGTATTCACGGATGCGCATATGCTCGGATGACACTTAGTATGGATGCGCTCAATCCGTGAGGATTGGCCATCCGTGCGAACCTGCTATGCACGCATATGAACACTACACTTCAAACCTTGTCTTGTCTAACCTATTAACTACGACTTGATATATTTGACACTAAAACACATGATTGACGAAAGCAATAGACATAGTGCATTCACAGGATGGTAGTGTAAATGAAAGTGCAATTGTCTAATACTGGTAATGTATTACGGAATTTGTCAAAGAAATGATACATATGCACATGTCTATCCATAATTGTTACTCGAAAAAAAAATTGGGAACGAAAAATAGCAACTTTTATTTAAAAAATAATAAAAAAAAATTGTGTGTTTTTTTAGGTATTTTTAGGTTTTTTTTGTGTTCACATTGGTTCTCATGATTTTCACAATAAGAGTGGTTCTCAAATAAATCTTATCCTATATATACATATATATATATATGGGAGGGTTCATCGAGTAACCCAAGAAAAGTGAGAAACTGGGGAACACTCTATACATGTAGAAACACTTTTAAAAACAAAATAAAAAACTAAAAAATATAAACAAAATGTTTAAAAGACAGTTAAAAATATATATCTTATAAAGTTAACTTAACATGTTAAAAATCACTTTTTAATTTTTTTTTAGCGCTTTTCCTTATAAAAATGGGTAGAAAATATTCGAAATAAAAAAGATAATTTTTGTAAAAAAAAAATAGCCTTTCTTAGCTGGTTTTTTTTTCAATATTTTTAGTTTTTGATTTTTTTTTTATTAAAAATGCTTCAACAGGTATTTATAAGAAGAAACGTCAAAATTTTTAAAAACAAAATTGATTTTTAACATGTTAGGTTAAATTTTTAAAAATGTTCCCGGGTTTCCCACTTTTTTAGTGTCCCCAATGAACCTCACACACACACTGTATATATATATATATAGGATGGTTCAAAAGAAAACCACTTTAACGCGAAAACGAACTAAAAAAGCCTAAAAACACACAAAAAAAAATTCAACTTTTTTATTAAAAATTTCTAGTTTTTGTATATAAAAAAACTTTTTTCAAAAAAAAAATTGTAGTGCACATATGTAATAATTCACATGTGTACTATTACACATGTGCACTACAAAAAAAATTGAAAGGAAGTTTTTTTATATACTTAAAATAGAGAAAATTGGTATTGAAAAAAAAAATGGTATGTTTTTTAGGCTTTTTTTAGTTACTTTTCGAGTTTTCGCGTTAACTAGTTGTTTTCATTTGAACCTTCCCCTATATCTATACTATATTATAATGCATGAGGGATGGGTATTTTAAGATACCCAAAAAATAAGAACTTTTCCCCCCTTTTATTTATAGAAAGACCCCTAAAACGAGGGTAGTTTAGTCTTTTAAACACTATTTATTTTTTAATCCCTAAACTTATTACACTTAAATCCTTGAGGTTTTAACAAAATTATAGATAATTAGTTACAATTCACCCCTCCATAACAAACTTATAATTTTTTTTACATATTCTTGACATATCTTATAAATTATATTGTTTAAAAAAATCCAAAGATAGCATGACGACCTACACATTTTTGTCGACGTTTCGGTAGTTGTCTTGTTCAATATCGACGCACGGATTAAAACGTACAAGTCGATAATGCTTAAATGTACAAGTAATTAATACATGTGATCTAATGCGCCTAATCTACAAAGATGGGCTCCATCTATGCAAACAAAAACAAAAAGAATTAAAAGTACCGTAACATAAAACGAAGATATTAAGTGTCACATTTTATTTTATAGAACTGCCTAATATCTATACTTAGATATTTCTTATAAAAACTTAAAACTAACCACAACAAACTTTCTATATAAAGGGGTGACAAATCTAAAATTAAACCCTAATGCACTTCTATAGTTACTATTATAAATGGATCCAGTTCTGAATTCAATTGTTGCGAAAAACCAAGCATGCAAGATTGAAAATTCTAAGGTCAGTTATGTTATATCGCAGCAGTGAATAATTGTTTTCTTTTATTTACTTTTATGTGAGTGTTAACTTATTTGATTTTTCAGATTCAGTTGTATGATGAACATGTCAATTTAAACAACCCAGTTGTCGAACAAGTTTCTAAGGTATTGATTTTGCTGGTATTTAAGTATTATTTTTGTGTATATCTTTCATATTAACATGTTCGTTATGTTATTATATGCGTGTTTTATTGCAGGATGATGGTGATAAAAGTGTTGATATTATTTCTTATGGTGCAATTTTTAGTTCATACAAGTCTAACCTTCAACGTGCATTTAGTAAGGAGGTAATTTTAAGGTTTATTTAATCCTTTTTTAACTTTTGTATTCAATTTTTGTCCTTTTTAATGATTAGAAGTTTGAGACTTAAAGGAAGAGATCCAAGAGACTCTCTGAATGAAAATAGAGTGATGTTATTAATTTAGACGATTCTGAGGATAATGACAAAGAAGAGGAATTAGAAGATACTGCCGATTTAAGCACAAACCAGAAAACCCGATTAAAAATACCTCAAATGTCAATTCAGACGCGGAACAGATTTCATGCAATCTAATATGAAATCTATCAAGTGTTTTTATGTTTTTTTTTTCATTTTCAGTTGTTATATTTGATCTAGACGTATAAATAAAGTTTATTTTATATTTAAACTTTATTTTTGGTGTTAATATAATGCAGTTATTGACCATATTAATAAAGTTCAAAATAAAGTCAACTGAACTTAAATAAGTTATTATCCTAAAGTTGCAATAAATAGATATTGCAGTTAGATATAGTCAAGTTGAAATTATAAAATATTGCAGTTATTCTTGGATATTAATCTAAGAGTTACATAGTTAGTCCCTGTGGTTTGCACAAAATAACATACTTAGGTACTAATAATTTAAAATCACCTTCTAGGGTATTAACTTTTCATTTTGTAACGTTTGGAGGTATTAACTTCTAAGGTAGTAACATAGGTAGTCCATGTGGTTTGCACAAAAATAACATACTTAGGTACTAACAGAATGTGATTTTAAGCCTACAAATAAGCTTAATCCCCCCAAACGTTACAAAATGAAAAGTTAATACCCTAGAATGTTATTTTAAACTATTAGTACCTAAGTATGTTACTTTGTGCAAACCACAGGGACTAACTATGTAATTAACTCTTAATCTAATTATTTGTATTTCTTAATTAAAAAATAATAAAGTAATAAACTTTAAAGCTAAACTAAAAAACTGAACTTACTATGATATAAAGTCAATAAAGATGTAAACTCTTAACATACTATTGTTTATAAAAAAATGTTTTTAAAATTTTATAAAAATAATTATATATATATATATATATATATATATATAAACGAAATTTAGCAATTAAAGTTAAATGTGTAAAATGTACTTACGAGTCAACTACTATTTTTTTTTATTTTTTATAAAAACAAAAATTTAAACTTAAAGTTTATTGGATGAGTACCATGTGGATATTTAAAAAAAAAGTTATGAACTTTAAAGAATAAAATTATAAACTTTATCATTTAACCAACAAAATAAACTTACTTTACAACTATAACAACTTATATTTTATTTTTTGTCATTTGATTATTATTATTTATTAAAAAACGAAACTTTTCATGTGTAAAACAGTTTTTTACTTTATTTATAAACAAAACATTTTGTTTTTATAAAAAATAAATATTTTATAAACATTTTTTGGTAAAAAGTAATATAAATAAAATACTCCATAAATTTACAATCTTTACTAGATAAACTAGGTGTACACCCGTGTAAATACACGGGTTTGTTCTAATAACGATCGGAATCAAATACTAAAATACATATTATAATATACATATGTAAATTCTACACAATAATAGACAAAACCTATTACAATTGTAACAATCAGTTAGGAAGCAAATTGGCATAATAAGATATATATTAATGTAGTGATACACAGTCAATAAAAGCCCCTAAGCTTCTTTGCATTCAAAGTTTTATTCCAAATCAACAAATGAACATATAGTAAACGATGATGGGTAATATAGTAAACTTACCTCCCTAAAAACAGGAAATTGAAAGTTTCTAGCGTCGAGTTGTTTACAGACTTCATAGAAGTCAGAAAGACTTTCAGCCAGTAGAAAATTTGATTATATGAATAGGTCGATTCGGGTTATAAGTTACCCCTAACAGGTCAAAATCATAAATAAAATAAAGAGTAGCTTAAAATATAACATGGGTTAAAACTCGCCCATGATGTATATTTAAATTTAATATACAAACCACCTATAAAAATTTGTACAAAAAGTTTTTCGGGTCAACATGATTTGCCATATCTAATAACCATATTACAAAGTGAAAGGTTTGTAAATCAAAATTAATGATTCAAGATGTCACGTGATTAACGGCTCGTTTATATATATCCAAAGCTTTTATGGCTTCATGTCTTGGCATCTCAAAAAACTGACATTGCGAAAGATCGAATCTTGGTTATTTTTTGAAAAATATAAATGAAAGTTACAAGAAGGGATGATGCTTTTTAATGCAAGTAAAATCACCTTATCATAAGATTTATAATTCCATCGTTAATTACACAATAAATTTAAAAGCTCTCTTTGAGTACCAAAGCTAGCGCGTATTGTACAACATAATTACCGATAGCTGCTCCTTCAGGCTGCATAAGAAAAAGGGAAAAAAAAACTTGTTAAAAGGGGTTAAAGCTGCCTGGTGACTATTTTTAATGCATACAACCTACCAAACTGGTTTTTCATCCCAAAGAGTTAGATTATGATTATAGTAATAGTGCTTATGTGATCACAATACACACGCTATACTAATTGTATAAGTTTTAAAAAATGAACAGAATATTGATTGAAACGAACCTTGCATGCCATAAGACGGTATAAGAGCTGCTGTAAAGAAGGAAACTGCTCCAATAGTTTTTCACTATCCAAATCGCGTGTTCCGCTATAGCCCTGCATGTTCCGGTATAAGAGCTTGACTCGAATTAAATTCTAGACGGCTCGGCTCGATTTAGCGCGAGCTAACCTAGAACAATAAATTAACTGATAAAAGTGAGCTAAGGTTTGAAGCTCGAGCTTGACTCGAATTAAATTCGAGACGGCTCGGCTCGATTTAGCTCGAGCTAACCTAGAACAATAAATTAACTGATGTGATTAACAGGCCATACAAATTACCCATGTTCACTCAATTAGGTAAATACAACTTTTTTTACAACAAAAAACAAAGTCAATACAAAGTCAATTAGGTAAATACAACTTTCTTAGTTATAAAAAGGTTGCCTCACTTAGGCACAAGCCCGAACAATTGTTCATGGTAAATTTTGTGCATTAGTAAGCTGTACATATGGTTGTTTATTTAGTAAATTGTATATAGAGCTTATTTATATATAAATGTCAAGTTCATGTTGATACGAACCTATGAAATGATCCCGATCTTGAATTTCCCGACATGCTTCCTTGCTCCACATACCAAAATTCTGTCTCTTTGAAGCTATCCAATATTTCCTATAATAAACAAAAAAAAGGCAATTTTGTTAACAATCACAAATTTAAAAAGAATCATATCTTGATGAGAGGAAAAGGGTGTTTTGGTCTTACCAACAGGAGCGCGTCGAGCTTCTTTAACGCTGGAAGGTTGATATAAATATCCGACCTTGGTCGGCTAGACATCACCTCCATGGCTTTTTCGTTCTGTAAACTATGTGACATTGGGATAAATTCAACGATGAATCACAAACCGAGAGTAAGCAGTTAATCTCCCGTTTCCACATCATCTTTTTCTCCGGATGCAACGGCTCTAACTTTTGATGCTGGCCAAACATAGAAGCTACAAAGATCGAAAACAAAACAGCTTATAAACACATGAATACGTTATAGCGCGTCGCAGTGTACAAATCATTAACACACCAGATAGAAAATGTGTACCGTAAAAATTTGTGATGGCATTAGAAACAGTAACCGCAGTAGAAACTCCTTTGCCGCTGCCAACATGTCTTCTCCCAATAAAAGTTTTGCGAATCTTTCTTTCATCATTTCGAGCTCTGTTTCAAAAATATATCAAGAACAAAACCTTAAAAAAATGGATTTTGTTCTCATTTCAAGGGGTTTTTGAAGGTATGTTTGAGTTTTATTATAGTGATTTAAAGTTGCTATAGAAAGTAAACTAATAATTACATAAAATTTCGCAACATATAATGCCAAGTGAATTGAAAAGAAACTAATTTTGAAATTCAAGCAAAATTCATATCATCTGAAAAGTTAAAGCATTTATTTCCTGTTAATGGGTCATAACTCATAACTATGTGATGATTATGTAATGATTTTGTAACCAAAAACTGCAGATAAACTAATTCTAATGCAATAAAAACTCACCCAAATCCATAGGTTCATGACTCTCAAGCTTTCATCATTTCGAGCTCTGTTTCAAAAATATATCAAGAACAAAACCTTAAAAAAATGGATTTTGTTCTCATTTCAAGGGGTTTTTGAAGGTATGTTTGAGTTTTATTATAGTGATTTAAAGTTGCTATAGAAAGTAAACTAATAATTACATAAAATTTCGCAACATATAATGCCAAGTGAATTGAAAAGAAACTAATTTTGAAATTCAAGCAAAATTCATATCATCTGAAAAGTTAAAGCATTTATTTCCTGTTAATGGGTCATAACTCATAACTATGTGATGATTATGTAATGATTTTGTAACCAAAAACTGCAGATAAACTAATTCTAATGCAATAAAAACTCACCCAAATCCATAGGTTCATGACTCTCAAGCTTATCTTCTTCGGTTTCAAACGTGTGAGTCGGTTTCTTTACTCCAAATCTTGACAGGGCGGGCCGGTAAGGGGATCTCCCGGCAGCCGGCCAGCATACCGGAGACTGCGTCTCCGACGAACAGCTGTTAAGATCATCCGTTAACTGCTCAGAGAAAGCTAGGTTAGAGCAACATGTACTACACGGGTAGAAGATTATAAAATGTTAGTACATAACCCTATAAATAATTTTTATAAATGATATAAAATATTAAATTAAACTACAATAATAATTCAAAAAACCTATAAACAATTCATGATGATGAGAAAATGAAACTACGATTATAAATCTAACTGGTTGGTTAAACACATATGCAGTGGTGAAGCTTGAGATTTCCGACCGGGGGGTCGAAAACGTATATACCTAATAAAATTATAAAACCGGGGAGTTGAAAACATATATACCTAAAAAATTCTATACGAAAACTACATGAGCGAAAAGTTCGGGGGGTCAGCCCCCCCCCCCCCACAAAGTTGCGCCCCTGCCCATATGACATATACGTTCAGTGTTACGTAACTGAGGATTTTCTGTTAAAAAATGTAACTGCAGATTTAATGATGTATGTCATTCAGACTCACACTACACATATTGAAGTTCTGTTTAAAATTAGATCAGCCATTAAGTAGAAATGAATGTTAATAACATTCTGCTCGTCAACATTTCACTAAAGTAATCATGAAAAAATAATCCAAATGATAGCACACATGCTTTAGATGACACATAGACAAAACGACATTAATTTTAATATAAAAAGGCAATTCAAAGTTCATATTATCTGCTAGTTTTTGCTAAAAAAAACAACAATATCCAGCATATACATATACTAATAAATGTCTTTTGTGAGATTAACATTTCAAACAAACCTTAAATTCAATTCAGAGTACAATCTTTTGGCTTGTATAAGCAATCTAAGAGATCACAACTTAGCGTGAGTGAGTTTATATGTGTCCTTGAGCCTATTGGATATCAAATGAGCCCCATGATCATGGTTCAAGTTCATTCTGAGAATAATTTCGGCTCTAGGCTCCAGGCACAAAATAAAAATTATACATCATGATAATTTACTAACTTCTAAAAGTTGAGATAAATCAATCCTCCTAGAGCCATAAGATCCTTTTGGCTAGCAAACTATAACAAACATATGATCAAATAATAAGCATTTCCTTTGTTTTGCAAAAAAAACTTGATATCTACAAAATGTAGATAAAAAACTCATAACAAAGAGTTGAACAAAATGTAGATAAAAAACTCATAACTATAATAAGCATGAGCTTTTATTCAACCCACAATGTCTATAACTCATAAAAAAATTGAACATGGCTCAAATACGTAGCTGCCAGGTGGGAATAAGGATATATTACCACACCAAATCTAGCCCATTCTAGACCTTCACAAGAAGTCTCCATTGCAAGAGGAAGAGTAATAGCTTGTACAAAATCCTCTAAAGTTGTGTACTCAACCAATGTTACAAACTGTTTAGGACATCAAAGATATGAGAGTCGATAAGACTACCGCCGTTGTTGCCAAAAAAATACACAAAATAATGTGACCGAATAACTTACCGGAGATATTGTCATCACCACTGTTATCGGGTCTGTTGAACCGGAACCCTAACTATATCATGTCATCGTCGAGGCTTTAGATCTGGTAGAATCTTAGCCCATTTGACTCATGAGAGATAAAACATAAACAAAATTGGCCCATTCATAAGTTCCATAATAAATAATACAACTCGCCTTTGTTACTGAGATTGCATTTTACAATGATCGCAGATGGAAATTTTAATCCCGAGTGAAACTTGCAATTTTCTTTCTTTGCGATCAATGCTAAAGAGTTCTACCTGCATATCAAAAATACATGAGTAGAATATGTTGTTGCAAAAAAAAAAATTGAAATTTCAATGTTTTTTAGTCAAACCTACAAATTCAAGATTTTTACATATATAACAAAATATGTGGTTATATCTGCAGCATTTTGACATTATATGTAAAATAACGACTATCGGATGACAAAATTTAAAATAATAATGTTGTGTTTATTATAAATATAACGGAAGCTTAGAAAACATGCCTTGTCCGAGCATTTAAGAGAGATAGTTTTAGCATTTGCAGCAAACCAACCTTCTATTCTACACAAGTACCACTGTAACACCTTGCAAGGAAGCCCATCCAACCTATAAGAACAAAAATAAATGCGGCCTTTGTAGCGTCATACAACAGATTTGAGAATTAGTTATTTAAATATACCTTAGTTTTGGATTTCTTTCAAACACAATTGATATTGCTTGTCGTATAGAATGTCTTCGGTGACTTCGTCCCTCACTTTATTAGTCTGCAAGATTGAATAAAACAATAATGAATGAATGAACTTGTAAGCATGAACATATTTGTGTACATAAGACGATATGCACATTATGGTTCTAAAAAGAAATTTTAAATTATGATTGGTAGCTTACAAACTAAAATAAATGTTACGAATTTATAGTAGTAGATATAGAGAAGTTGAGCGGATAAACTATAGGTGAAAGATGATGTTCTCTACATCTTGAAATGCAAAACCAGAAATGCCATCTCATGCCCAAGTCATTCTACAATCTATCTCAGCATTTAGTTTAATGCCATCTCATGCCCAGACAACATTGTGGGTTGAACAAAATTCTTTTACAATAATGCATATGGTAATATATCCTTATTCCCACCTGGCAGCTACATATATCCTTCTTCAACACCCTTGCATCGTAAGAGAATATATGATAAATCACTAAGTTATACAATAATGCATATGGCTTATTTTTATATAATAATGTATAAAAAGGTAATAACCAAAATTAAAATAATAATAAAAATATTCCCTTTGTATATCAGCATCTCCATTTTGAAATGAAAACATATTGCAGTGATGAAATGTACTTACAATGTTGTCTTTCAAAAAAAAAAGTGTCTTTTAAACTCAGACCATCATCCTGAAATTTCCCCAGCAATAATATCCTTAATTAAATTCACATTCCACTTCAAAAACTTCCATTGCCGTTGTTATTAAACCCGGTTAAAGACTTCCTTGCTAGGTGAAACTCAATTGAAACCTATCCAATCGATCAATACACAATCGAAACATATCAATCTAAGGAAAAAAAACTCTTTGATTGAACAAAAATCGAGCGCACCTTAAGAGAGGACTGATCACTAATCCAATGTTACTCATCCTCACATCTTCCTTGTAATCGCGGCTAGTCACGTTCTGGTTCAAAGCATCACAAAATGTAACTCATGCGTGAGTGAAATTGATGCATAATTTACAACCTAAATTTAAAGTGTAGAACAAAGATTTACATCATCCTAGCATAAACAGATCCAATACGACCAGCTCTAATCACACCAACAGTTTGCCCTTTGAGCAAACAGAGCAAAATTAGGGTTTGTGTACTGACAATTGTAATTCAAAATTTCAAATCCACAGCCTAAACTTAAAAACAGAGGTAACCCACAACAGAATAGCCACCAAAACTGGATACAAAGCAAGAAAGGTATAACCTTTTTCACAGCACCACAAACGGGGATGCTCAAATCTGTTGATCTTGGTGAAAAAATCTCACTACGAACTGAAATGAAACAACAAATAAGAATGGTGAAGATGAGTGTACGCACCAGTTTGAGGAAAAAAGGTAGAAAATATGTGAGATTTGAGGTTAGATGAACTATTAGAGAGAGAGATGTAAGGGTTTTTGATGAGAGAGAGAGTGAGATAAACCTGATTTAGAAGGAAAGGGAAAAAGGGCGGTGGTTTGAATTTTGGAATGAGATTGTATATTTCAAAATCAAAACTTATCAAAGTACCGCCCATTTTTTGAATTTTAAAAACAAAAAGAAAACATATTATTATATAGATTATATTATATATTAAGATTTTAAATTCGAAATTATGACATCAGCGTTATGACATCAGCGGAGTCTATGTGGCATCCAATGTGGCATATCTAATAAGATGACACATAAGCAAAGTGATGTCAGCTTCTAAGCTCCTTTTATAGATAGTATAGATACCAATTGTGGTGCATTTTTTTTAGGAATGATAAGTTCAACTATATTGTTATAGATAATATTAGTTAGTTTCAAAAGAATTATTTACCAACTTGACTAGATAAATAGTAGATTGTGTTGCATATTTTTATGGATTATAAGTTAAAAGTAGACTCATATATATAAGATTAGTTAGGAAATAAAAATCTGAACGTAGTATGATATAAAGTTATTATAGATATAAACTCTTAACATCCTATTTTTTTTTTATAAAAACAGTTCTTGAAATTTTATAAAAATATAAATTTTTAATATCTGTAAAAAAAGCAAAATTTAACAATTTAAGTTAAAGGTCTAAAACGTACTTACAAGTCAAAAACTATTTTTTTATTTTTATAAGAACAAAAATTTTAAACTTAAAGTTTATTGGATGAGTACTATGTGGATATTTAAAAAAAAAGTTATGAACTTTAAAGAATAAAATTATACTTTATAATTTAACCAATAAAATAAAAATGCTTTACAATTATAACAACTTATCTTTTGTCTTTTAATTATTAATTTTTATAAAAAAAATAATATTTTTTGTCATTTGATTATTAATTTTTATAAAACAATAAAACTTTACATACGTGTAATACTTATGACATATATCCACCACAATAATGTTATCATAAATATTATGCGAATAAGAAAACTACCAGAAACGAGTGCCGCAATGCAAAGTGTCGCCCCCGCCGCATCGCGCGTGCACCCTACTAGTATATATATAGGGGAATGTTCAATTAAAAACCACTAGTTAGAGCGAAAACCCGAAAACTAATTAAAAACCTAAAAAAACAAAACATTTTTTTACAAATTTTTTGCTATATTTTATATATATAAAAAAAAACTTTAAAAAAATTGTACTGCATATGTGCATTATATGTGTACTACATATGTGCACTACAAATTTTTTTTTTGACAATTTTTTTATATATAAAAAATAGTAATTTTTAATAAAAAAATTGTAAAAAAAAAGTTTGGTATGTTTTTTAGTTAGTTTTCGGGTTTTCACTCTAATAGTGGTTTTCAATTGAACCCTCCCCTATATATATATGTTTTTTTTAATTTTAATTTTTTAAAATTCTTACACAGAGCTTCTATTCAAGCTTTTGTCGGCTGGTTTACGTCTTAAAGCTCTTCTTATGCTATTTTTTAGGTAGTTGATAGGGGTAGGCTAAATGCACCCCCCTTTTTACTTTTCATACCTCCCTTTCCAAATATATTAGTTTGAAACTTGCCAAGTTTCACCCCTTAGAATCCTTTATTTTTATAATAGATGCGGAAGTTAGTGCCAAGAAGTTAATACTAAAATTATATTAGAGTAAACTGTCATTTTGGTCCCTGAGGTTTGGTCATTTTTGCCACTTCAGTCCAAAACTCAAACCTTTTAAATCTGGGTCCCCGTGGTTTCACTTTTATTGCCATTTTCGTCCAAAAATGAAATCTGCTGATATTTGGCTAATAAAATCATGTTATTTTGTCATTTTCTTCCGGAGCAAAATGGTCAAATATCAGATGATTTCATTAATTTAATTAATAAAGTTATAATAAAATTATATTGACCGTTTTACCCCTAAGGAAAAGGACAAAATAACAAGATTTTATTAGCTAAATATCAGCTGATTTCATTTTTGGACCAAAATGGCAATAAAAGTGAAACCACAGGGACCCAGAATTAAAAAGTTTGAGTTTTGGACTAAAGTGGCAAAAGTGACCAAACCTCAGGGACCAAAGTGGCAGTTTACTCATTATATTATTTTAAAAGAAAATATTGTATACATATAATATAAAATACATAGCTATTCACGTCGCTATATTTTATAACAAATATATATGTATAATACTCAACTAATACAAGATCTTAAAATTCTGCTAAAGCATAAAAAAAATTATCGTTTACTGTGAGAAGCCATTGTTACACCTTAATTATCTAAAATTTATGATCTTCATTATGATTAAGGATTAGGAAAAGGGAAAAACCTGTAGTCATACAATCTTTTAAAATGAGAAAAGCAAATGTGTAAAACGAAAAGAAGTTACGAACATCTATTCTTGGTGGATTGATGGTACAATTTTTTTTACCATATTCAATGATTTAAATTGTATTTTGAAACTAAAATGTTTAATATAGACTCTAAATTTTAACGCCAACAATTAATATATTTTTTACAGTAACTTTCTGGATGAATATATATGCTCTATATATTTGCATCAACTGTTCTGGTCATCGTTGATTTAATAGATATTTTTTTTTCTTTTTGGAATTAATATGTAAATGACAACCTGAAGTTATCGACCAGAACAACAAAATTGTTTACACATAGCTATTCTGGTCATGGTTGATTTAATAGATTATATTTTTCAAATTGAGATAGATAATGATCACCTAAAATTTGGAATAGAATAATAAATTCTAAGATCGTTTACAAAGAAATAGAAAGGAGTTATTCTGTTTGTAACAAACAACAAAAACCTACGTTATATAGGGGACTCGACCGAAATAATCCTTATATATTCAAAATTCAAGTTATTAAAAGTGGATAAACCCCTAAAACGCTTGAGATGTTTACAAATATAATTTTATAACAATTAGAAAATAAAAGGTCCTACTGTATTTTTTTTAACTTTAAGGGGGAGTATAAACAGTAAAAATAGAAACAATGGAGGTACATTTAGCAACACCCTAGTTGATATCATAAGTATACATAGTTTACAATAAAATATCTTTTTATATGACCTACAAATCAGTCTCAAGACTCGAATATAGATCTCAAATATGAATTGGATCTGAAAATAATAATAACACTAATGGAAAAAACCATTGTGTAGTGTCGCATCCCATATTTGAAGATGTGTTTTAAAAAACGGATCGGTTGTTGACCCGGTAGTTGCGACGTTAGTAAGTTCAACCAATCAGTCTGATCCTAACACATTTAGTTAACAGAGAGGAGGCAAGGATCAATGGGTTTCCGCTTGTTTTGTCTGATTTTGTTTGATTTGCTTTAAACTAGTTGTTTCATATATGCTCACTCCTTTTGCTTAAAACCGAATTGATGACACCAATGGTTCCTGCTTTAAAGTGTAACCGGTTAGGCCGGACAGCCGACTTGATATGGTTTTTCTAAGGCATTGGTGTTAAGTATCTAAGCATTCAAATGTTATGTGTAAGAATAATTGATTTGTTAGTAACTTGGTGTGGTTTGTTACTAAAAGGATATATACAACATATAAAATTATATAGATAAAGTGTAACGGAAAAAAATAAAATGTTTGTGTGAGAAGAAGTGTTATATTTTTCAGTTTTCCTACCATAATATTTTGTCTCTCTTCTACATCGAGATGGCAAAAAGAAAATAAATTCCAGCGGAGGATATTTCTCTTTATTTTATAGGGAAAATATCAAATAGAAAGTTTATTTTTGGCTAGAAAGTATAGGAAGTAATAGGATTAGGACATGTGGCAACATTTCAAATAAAGAAAAAGGGTATTTTAGTCAATCCAACCCTTTCTTCTTCCTTTTCAAAACCCAGTAACTTCAAAACCCACTATTTTCAAAACCCATCATCTTCAACCATTTCTTCACGTTCTATCTCAATAATCACTACATTATAGTGCGATTTTCATCACCATTCAATGATTCAAACACCCGATCAACGTGTTCTTTAGCTTTTTTGAAGAAAACCCAGTTTAATTTCATACAAAATCTCGTTTTTTCTGGTGATTTTGAAGATAATCACTCGATCTGTTCGATTCGAGCGCTAATAAGTGTTTCAATCATTCAAAATTCGTCAATTGTTGAAGAAATCACTTCGATATATGTAAGAAATTCTTTAATTTCATTTTTACGATCTGGGTTTTTGATTTAGTCATTGCGTTTTACGATCTTGGCGGGGGTCCGGGGGCAACGCCCCTGGTAGCGGGGTCCCAGAGGTGGCAGCCCCTGACGGGGTCCAAGGGGCAGAGCCCCTGGCTGGGGTTGAGCTGCACAGACAATTCACAGCACAGACAAAACCATTGTTATGGTTCAATGCGTTTTAGAGAGAACACTTTCTTTGGTGTTTTTAGGCAATTGCGTTTTAGAACTAAAACATTTTTATGTGTTTTCTGGCCATTGCGTTTTAGAAAAACACATTCTTGAAGTGTTTTTGGTGCATTGCGTTTTAGGTAAAACACTTTTTAGGTGTTTTCAGTCCATTGCATTTTACAAAGAACAATTTCTTTTGTTTTTTTAGTCAATTACGTTTTAGAATGAGTAATTTTTAAGTGTTTTCTGGTCATTGCGTTTTACAAATAAGACATTTCTTTGTGTTTTTTGTGCATTGCGTTTTAGGTAAAACACTTTTTTATGTGTTTTCAGTCCATTGCGTTTTAGAAAACATACATTTTAAGTGTTTTCTGGCCATTGCGTTTTAGAAATAAGACATTTGTTTGTGTTTTTGGTGCATTGCGTTTTAGGTAAAAATATTTTTATGTGTTTTTAGTCCATTGCGTTTTAGAAAGTACATTTTCTTTTGAGTTTTTAGGCTATTGCGTTTTAGAAATAAGACATTTCTTTGTGTTTTCTAGCCATTGCGTTTTACAAATAAGACATTTCTTTGTGTTTTTTGTGCATTGCGTTTTAGAAAAATGTCATTTTTTAGGTTTTTTTTTTCATTCCGTTTTAGAAATATGACATTTCTTTGTGTTTTCTGGCCATTGCGTTTTACAAATAATACATTTCTTTGTGTTTTTTGTGCATTGCGTTTTAGAAAAATGTCATTTTTTAGGTTTTTTTTTTCATTGCGTTTTACGTAACTGGGGGGTTTTTCTATTGCGTTTTACGCAACTTGGTTTTTAAATTTTTTTTGAAAATATAGCAATAGTATACTCGTTTTAAAGATAAAAAACGCTCGTTTTTTTGGTGCAATTTTTATAAAAAAAAATAATGTCGTATGAAAGAGTTATTAACATTTAAAAAATGGGGGGCGGGGGAATTGGAGGAGAGAGAAACTATTGGCATGGATTGACTAGAATGCCCCTAAACAAACTCACGCGCCTCTTTTCTTACCTTCAATTTCCATCATTTAATCTTAGCCATTGATTAACTAAATGGATGGTCAAGATCACTTCCTAGCCAAATAAACTTCCTATTGTATCTCCGCCCTTCTTTTATAAACAACTCATAAGTTGAATAAAATATTCTTTCATTAAAAGGGAATTAAATACCCCTTGTTTGTATAAAAAGTTTCCTTAGAAAAGGTAATCTTTTACATTATTTTAGTCTTCTACCATTTTTACAAAATTCTCGCCGCAAACTTTTATTGTGCCTAAGGAGTCATAATCCCTTCAGCATCTACCCTTTACTAAACGCATTTATTCATAATTACCGAAAAACGTTTTAAAAAATAATACGTCAGCAATAAGCTAGTGAATCACATTTAACAGACCGTAGTTTCATATAAGGTATGAGCAACATTAAAGCTATTTGCACATACTAGTAAGCTACATATTCAACGAGTATCATTACTCGTGTGTACTACCGTGATTACATACTCGGTTTTACGTACAATTTACCTAGCGTGCTCAGGCGCTCGGTTTTACGGTTTCGCAACATGTACCAGTTGATCAGATTCGAAATATACTCACGTGTTCCAAATGCTAAACATATTTATATAAACCCATGCCATATTCAAAATCTAAAACATTTTTGAATTTGTAAAAAGTTAATCGTGTTCACCTTTGATAACCCGTGCTTAGAGAAAAGTTAGAACCAGGGGCGGACCCACCATTTGGCCAAGGTGGGCGGCCGCACCCCTTGAAAAAAGAATTAGTGTATATTTTGGGCAAAAAACCCGATCGCACCCCTTAAAAATATGGTTGAACACCTCATCCGCACCCCAGCCAATAATTTATGAGTCCGCCACTGGTTAGAACTTCTACACCTCGTGGATTGTCAGAGGGTACTACGACAACGTACTAGTAAATATCAGAGTCTCTTGCTCTCTGCTCTTATTATTTTCATTCTCCCCAATAATTCTTTTGTCAATTTCTTTTTATGTCCTATAATCGTTATATACAGAGTTTAATAACTAATACTTACGGTACACTTAACAGTGTTTATATCTTAATAATAATAATAATAATAATAATAATAATAATAATAATAATAATAATCTAACTTGTAATAAAAAAAACTTCAAATAATGATAATAATAATAATAATAATAATAATAATAATAATCTAACTTGTAATAAAAAAAACTTCAAATAATGACACATGACATTCTTTTCTTCAACCTCGTAAATTTTATTTATCTTTGTTTAATAAATTTCTTTTAATATTAATATTAATTAATAACCAATATATAGATATCACTTATTTTTATCCTTATCTTTATGTAAAGTTAATAAATAACTTCAATCTTGCAATTAAAACCCTTTGTTTTTTTTTACTTTTAAACCAATGTTTTTCATCTTTTGCAATTTAATCGCAACTCTTTTTTTATTTTCAATTATAGTCCATCATATTTTTCATTTTTCCCAAGTTTTCGTTTCGTTCTAAATTTTGTGAGTTAACGCACCGCAACGTGCTTGTGGGGTTCAACATTTTTTCGCATATTTTTTTCCCGTTTGACTGGCCCGTTGCGTCACATCTATTTTTCTGCGTTTGACAAGTTCGTCATGTGACAACTGTCAAAATTTCATGTATCCGTACAATAATTAAACAATGATTAGTGCTTTAATGGCTGTGCTGATTTAAATTAATGACATGAATGCTTTCTGGTTATTGTCATATACATACATGTACATCACATATTGCATAATGTCATATCAATATTGCATGCAACACTTTATCGATTCAAATGATGCACGAAACAAAGTAAGCACAGTTATCAGACAAATCAGAAAATGCTGACGGAGTTTAGTACGTAGAAAGACATGATATTGAGACACAGAATGGGTCAGGAACCAAAAGTTACACTAGTATAGTGTGTAGGAAAGTAAGGATCGTAAAACAGCCTTCCTAGTGATAGTTTAAGTGCCGAAAAGTGCCTAAAACTCACACAAACTGCTGAATTCAGCAAAATTTAGCAAAAATCAGCATTTAAACAATTAAATATCATGCAGAATTATGGTTAAATAGTCCAGAATGCTTTCCTAAGTGTTGGAAATCAAAACTGTCACAAAAGATAACATAAAGCACACTAAATTGCATAGTTTAGCACCTTAACGAACCGGTAACCAACCAAACAACCGGACACTACCCGAAACACCAAATTTTCACTAGAAGCATTGTTTTATCATTTCTGAGCTAGTTATGGTCCCCGAACATCATAACACACTATATAAAGGGATGCAATGGGAAACTACTTCGGGTTAGTAAGATTTGCCAGTGTAAAAAATGAGGAGGAAGTTCTAAGAGGGATGAACACGGTGACGATCTTCGAAGCAAAAATAGTTGTTTCGCTTGCGAATTTTGACAAAGACCATAAGAAATTCGAGAATAATGGGGAATGGTTAGGCCAAGAGAATATGCCAGTTAGGCAGACACCGAAACTAACGGTAAGGTGGCAACCGACGAGGCGGACGGCAGGTGTCCCGTAGAGTGAAATAGTTTATGGGCAGACTGTGAGGGGGGTCGGGTCTCACAAACAGGTGACAGCAGCTGAGGATATTGATTTATACCTGAAACATTGCTTTGGTGGATCGGTGATAGGAAAAGATCCGAAGGCGGTGAGTTACCTCCGGGCAACACTAAATAGAGGTGGGTACGGAGATGCGGCTATCAGCTATGTCGGAGGGTTGCACTTCTTGCTCGTGTTCAAGGATAGGGGCGAGGCAGTCGGGTTCCTAGAAAGGATGGACTTGTAGCAAGAGTTTTTTCCATCCCTGGCTCTTTGGGAAGGGAAGGAGATTCGGTATGACAGAATTACCTGTGTCAAAACAGAAGGTGTTCCTATCAAGCTTCGGGACAGCCTCCTATTCGACAAGATTGGGGAGGCTTTTGGAAGGATTATCAGGAAATCAGACTTTTCTTGGGCATCATCAGATGTTTCTTTTGGTTGGTGCCACGTTATTATGAACCATAAGGGTCCGATTCAGGAGGAGGTCGAGTTATTATAGAAAGGAATCGGGTTTCCGATATGGGTGATGGAAGAAAACGATGGGTGGTTAGCCTCTGTTGTCTCATCAGTGTCAACTCCGGCTGCGGTGAGCCCAATAATATCGGTGGAGTCAGTTAATGGAGAAGAAGACAAACTTGAAGACGGTGAAATACGAAGCGAACCAGAGGATATTCCGGCGATGGGCGACCAGAATCATGGGAGGTTGGACGGGGAAGACGATTCGTTGGGGGAAACCGAAGGGTTGCATGGGGCATCTCAACAATCTCTGCATGTGGAGTCCATGCAACCGCCATTTGGGAAAGGGGAATCACGTGGGGATAGGCATGATGGGGAAGATGGACAACACATGCACAGTTTGGATTGGGGGGGTCTATTGATTTAAATAGAATGGGCCAGACTTTTACGGTTGGGCTCAGTTCTAACAACATGGATGTGGACCCACCTTCCAGGTCAAGGAAAAGGCTTAGGGCATGTAGGAGCCCCACCCACGTTTCTCCTCAGCCCAGGAGGATACAATCAGACCTAAACTCAATATACCTGAGGTCGACCCCTGCCCATCCATCAATTTTGCTCCTTTAAAAGAAAATCCCACACCTTCTGTTAATGAAGTATTTGAATGGAGAGCCCCGGTCAGCTCGCCGCCGCCTCCTCCACTTCCACCGGCGGCTCCGGCGAACATGGATAGAGAAAACGATGTGATTGTTGGCACGGTTAATCTGAACGACGAGGCATCGGTAGCACAGGTCAACGAAGCCGATCATACCATTACAGTAGGATCAAAAGTTTGGTTTCAATTGAATGGCTTCAGCAACAAGGTAAGTGAACTGATTCATGGTGAAGGCGGCTCCAATGTTCCCAAATGAATATTCTTTCGGTGAATCCAAGGGGGGGCCAGGGACCCAAGAAAGTCCGAATGGATCAAGGGATTAAAGACAACACATGGGGCGCATTTCCTAGCCATCCAGGAGACAAAGCTTGGTGCGTCAGGTAAATCTTTATTAAGTAAATTTTGGGGCGGATCTAACTTTGATTTCGAGGCAGTAGAGGCGGTGGGGGCATCAGGGGGCCTGGTGTTATTATGGGATCCTGCAGTTTTTAAAAAAAAAGGGTGTTTGTAAACACCGTCAATTTTTGGTTATCTATGGAACGCTCAGTGTGACAGGGGAACCAATTAATGTAGTTAACATCTACGCACCCAATGAGCCAGTGAACAGAAGGTACTTATGGGTCAACTTGGTGGCGGTTAAGAATGGTATGCCTGGAAATTGGGTACTGATCGGGGATTTCAATGACGTTCGGTGTCCATAGGAGAGACTCAATTCTGAGTTTGTAGCCCTTAATGCTTTTCATTTTAACCAATTCATTTTAGATGCAGATCTTTTGGAGTATAATTTTGGGGGGGGGGGTAAGTTTACACACCACTCTGATAACGGGCATAAATTAAGTAAATTGGACAGGGCCTTGGTGTGTAGACGCTTTATGAACCAGTGGCCTATGGCCTCATTAGTGGCTTTTTCAAATTTAGTCTCCGATCACTGTCCGATTTTTCTCTGTACCATGCCTACGGACTATGGCCCGATCCCTAGTAGGATATTTAACTCGTGGCTGGAGCTCTCAGGTTTTGTGGAGCATATAATGGGCCTTGGCTCAAGTTTCATTTTTGAGGGTCCCGCTGATTTATGTATAGCCACGAAGTTGAAGTGACTGAATTTTCAAGCGAAGGAATGGGTTCGTGAATATAAGGCAGGCAGCATTGGGTTATATGCTAATAAAGTAGCTCTTCTGGATGACTTGGAGATTTTAGCCGAAACCAGAAATCTTTTACCTCATGAGCTCAAACTGAGATCTGAGTGTAAAAAATATATTGCGGAATCCGATAGGCTAAAGGCTTTAGACTTACAACAAAAGTCTAGAATCCAGTAGCAATAGAATAAACGGATTGATGATCAACGGCAATTGGATTACAGCTCCACCGGTGGTTAAAGATTTTGTGCATTCTTTTTTCTGCGAAAAGTTTATGGAACCTTTGGAGTCTAGACCGACCTTGGTTTGCCTGAATCTTTCGGTGCTATATGAGTCGGATTCTGAGGATCTGGTTAAAACATTCTCTCTTCTGGAAATCAAAGAGGCGGTTTAGGATTGCGATGGCGATAAGGCCCCGGGCCCGGATGGTATCAATTTTCGCTTTCTCAGGCGATGTTGGAATGTGGTGGAAGGTGATTTTGTTAGATTGTTTGAGGAGTTTTTTCATAACCCAGGGTTTAGTCAAGGGTGCATGTCATCATTTATAGCCTTAATTCCGAAGGTGAGTGACCCGGTGGGCCTCTCGGATTTTCGGCCGATTAGTTTGCTGGGATGTATTAATAAAGTCATCTCTAAAGTATTTGCGAACCGGCTGAAAATGGTCATTCATAGGTTTATCTCAGAGGAACAGACGGCGTTTTTAGCAAATAGAAGCATATTAGACGATCCCTTGATGTTGAATGAAATTGTTGCTTGGATGAAGCGTATCAAAAAAGTAGGGATGATATTTAAAGTGGACCTCGAAAAGACATATGACACTTTGAATTGGGGCTTCATGGCGGTGGTCTCCTCGGCTAAGGCTTTGGTTTTAGTAAATGGGTCCCCAACCCAAGAGTTTCAATGCGGGAGGGCTTAGACAAGGGGACCCGATATCCCCATTTCTATTCCTTATTGCCATGGAGGCGCTTTCCAGTGTAATCAAGAAGGCGTGTTCACTTGGTATATATAAGGGTTTAGTGTGTGGTTCGCAAGGGCTGGCTTTGTCTCATTTTCTTTATGCGGATGATGTTGTTTTTATGGGGGGAATGGTCGGAGGAAAATGTACTTAACTTAAAAAGAATTATGAGATGTTTCTACCTCGTATCCGGGTTACGCGTTCACCTTGCAAAATGTAGTTTGTTTGGGGTGGGGGTAGGTCCAGCACAAGTTCAAGGCTTGGCGTCTATTTTGAGTTGTCGGGTTGACGCCTTCCCTTTTAAATAGTTGGGGCTGCAAGTTGGAGCCAACATGAACCTAGTCAAGCACTGGAAACCCGTGGTGGATACGTTTAAAAGAAGACTGTCGGTTTGGAAGGCAAATACGCTCTCGTACTGTGGGCGAATTACTTTGATCAAGTCGGTACTCAACTCGCTTCCAACATATTATTTTTCCATTTTCAAAGCTCTGGTTCAAGTGATTAGGGAGCTAGAAAGGCTGAGGCGGGATTTCTTATGGGGTGGGGGAGCGGAGGGGAATAACATGTGTTGGGTGGCATGGGATGAAGCAACGACTACAAAATAATTGGGCAGTTTATGTATTCTTTCTCTTCGTGAAACCAACATTGCCATGCTCGCTAAATGGTGATGGCGGTTCAAAGATGATCGCAATGGGCTATGGAGAAAGGTTTTTTGGGGCTTTCATAATAGTAGCAGGTCGTGGAACTTTATCCCGGGCAAATATTATTGTAACATAGACGTTTCACATAATAAAGTGGAAAATTATTCAACTCGTAACATAATCTGATATATCTAAATAATACGGCAAACTTTATCTAAACAATCACTATAATTTATTAAACGATTTTTTCGTTTAAAAAATATACATATATTTATTATATACGGGCCGTATAATCTTATACGACCCGTATATAGGTGTTAAAACACCCAAAAAAAATTGATCAAAACCTCATAAAAAATATACGTTAGAGGTCGTATAACATTATATTTCTCGTATACAATTTTATACGACTTGTATGATGTTATACGACCCATATACATATAAAACAAAAAAACATTCCACTACATCTATTTCTATGCAACAACATTCTATAGGGACGATATAACATTATATATTTCGTATACAATTAGATGTGAAAATAAGAAAATAGGGTTTTTTTAGAAAATCAACAAAGCTGCCCGTAAAATATCTGACTGCTGGCCGTTGCCAGATTAGCCCCCTCCTTTCTAGCCTTCCCACCTGCCCGTTCTTCTCCCTCCTTGACCTGCCCCAACCCCCTGCTTAAATGTGAAAGATTGACCACTTTCTTCTTACAACCTCCCCACCCCCTGTTCAACAAAAAATTGTAACCAATGGGACAGGGGATTAGTTGCAGGGTGCAAGATGAACATGGGTTGTTTACAGCAGTACAATTTGGTCATTTGGAGATTGTAAAGAGTCTTTTAAACAAAGACCCATCTTTAATTCATCAAACAACTGTTTATGATCGTCATTCTGCTCTTC
The DNA here is from genome assembly GCA_030545235.1 of Helianthus tuberosus. NCBI lineage: Eukaryota > Viridiplantae > Streptophyta > Magnoliopsida > Asterales > Asteraceae > Helianthus > Helianthus tuberosus. Next base: position 73,976,426 of record CM060414.1, read on the forward strand.
ATATAGCTGCTGCCAATGGCCAGATTGAGGTGGGTATTTCAAGATTTTCTTTAAAGTTGGAATCTTGATTCCTGGTTATGTAAAGCATCTACATTTGATGGTTTCTTGGTGGGTTTTCTTCAGATTGTTTGTTTGCTTTTGAAAGATGGGTCAGTTAATCCTGATTGCTTGAATAGGCATAAACAGGTATGGTATGGTGTGTCTTGTTTTCATCTTTATGTTGGGATGACAATACGACGGATAATTGTAATCTTAGTCTCATATCCGCCCAATACCCGCGGGTAATTACCTTCGAGTATCGGGTATACTTGTTTGTTAAAAATTATTTACATTTTTCTATCGGGTAATTACCTTCTGGTATCGGGTATACTTGTTTGTTAAAAAAATTATTTACATTTTTCTATATAGGTTTTAACATATATTTATTACGCCAATGAGGTAGTGGTGGAGTGGTTGGAGAAAGACTTGGTGTTACTTGTGACCCAGGTTCAACTCACACTCTCCCCATTATTTCTACGGGAGGCGAATATGGGTGGCGCTGGTTTGTCGTGGATGGGAGGCGAGGTTTTTACCAATTATTCCACTGTCGTCAGTGGCGGATCTAGGATTCGCGCCAAGTGGTAACGTTTTATTAATAAGCGGTAACGAAATCGAAAAAACGTCAAATTTTTCCAAAATTTACACTAATTTTACACTACCGCCGGAACGCCAAGCCGTAGCGGACGCCATCCCTTATAATATACTACATCCGCCCCTGACTGTCGTGCCTTCGGGCGGGTGGAGGTCGGGTTTTTCGCGCATCTGAGAGAGCCAAGGGGTTGGTGGCTATCGAGTAGTCGACCTTGGCCACAACGCCCGGTGTCACGGTGGTTGGCACGTAATACGTGTCTCAAATTTTCCGGATTCGTTTGCCATCCCTACTTTTGCTTCATAATGTTTTGGAAGTTGGTGCCAATTTGATATTTTTTTTATGGGTCATCTTGTTGTAGACTCCATTGATGTTGGCAGCAATGCATGGAAAGATTGCTTGTGTTGAAAGGCTCGTTGAAGCTAATGCAAATGTACAAAAACTTCTTTCATTTACATTATCAAATTTTCTTCTTTGAACCCAAATTGGTGATAATAATTAATTATTATCTGAATTTGGTTAGATCTTGATGTTTGATTCACTAAATGGAAGAACATGCTTGCACTATGCTGCTTATTATGGACATTCCGATTGTCTCAAAACCATTCTTTCGGCTGCCCGGACTTCCCATGTTGCTGCTTCTTGGTGGGTCAAATAATATTTTTGCTGAATTTAATTGATGAACAACTTCTTTAGTTTTTTTTATATATTTTTTTAATAATGCTTAAAGTTATATAAATCTAATTCTGGTTACAGGGGATTTTCAAGATTTGTTAATATTAGAGACGGTAAAGGGGCAACGCCTTTGCATTTGGCTTCGCGTCAAAGACGATCACAATGCGTTCATATGCTTCTAGACAGTGGGGCTCTTGTAAGTGCCTCCACTGGCGGATACGGGTACGAATTCATGGAAGCTAGAACCACTTTAACGGCTTCCACTATACCCACACTATTCCCACGCCCCTATAATCTTATTCTCGTTAAGTATTTAGTACAACTGGCAATTTCCATTTTGCATATATATTTTTATCATTTGTTACTTTTTATGTATTGTACTTTTTGGGACATCTTAGTTATGGGAAGGTGACATGTGGTCCCTTTTGGGTGATTTAATAGGTAAAAGTAAAATCCAGCCGTCAAAAATGACAACTTTTGTAAAAAATGTTGAATTTATATAAACAAATATCATACATACACACACATGTATATGTTAAATTTTAGGGTTATTGGATTTTATCACCCCCAACTATTGGCTATTGGCCGCTGTCACCCTCAACTATCACTTTGACGCCCGTCACCCCCAACTTAACACTTAGTGTGTTCTGTCACCACGCCATTAACTGATCACTAACTTGTGATCCTGTTTTTATACTTTTGGGGGTGTCATAGGGATCTTAGGAAGGTTTTAGGGATCTTTGGACACCCCGAAAAGTATAGTAACAAGTTCAAAAGTTAGTGATCAGTTAACGATATGGTGACAGAACAAACTAAGTGTTAAGTTGGGGGTGGCAGCGGCTAATAGACAATAGTTAAGGGTAATAAAATCCAATAACCCTAAATTTTATACAAAAATGTCAGATGTATTGATTTCAAAATGACCCAAAAGGACAAATGCAAAAAAAAAAAATACATTTATACTTTATGGACAAATAAAAAAATACATTTATATTTTATGCAAAAACCCGATTTAAAAACTGGGCGAATTTGATTATATATTTATCTCAAACGGATTAACTTGGTCATATAAGAAAATTTAGTTAAAAAAAGAAACGTGTCAAAAGTCATGTCAATAATCTAAAGAGTTAAATGCCATTTTAGTCCCTGTGGTTTGAGTCATTTTGCCTGTTTAGTCCAAAGGTTTCATTTTTAACCTGTGGGTCCAAAAAGGTTTCACCGTTGCCATTTTAGTCCACTGGGTTAAGTTCATTTATTTTTTCTGTTAACGAGAAGGGCAATTCGGTCATTTTATATTGCCAAATTGCCCTTCTAGTTAACAGAATTACATATAAAATGACCGAATTGCCCTTTTCGTTAACAGAATTAATGGATGAAGTTAACCCAGTGGACTAAAATGGCAACGGTGAAACCTTTTTGGACCCACATGTTAAAAATGAAACCTTTGGACTAAACTGGCAAAATGGCACAAACCACAGGGACTAAAATGGCATTTAACTCTAATCTAAAAATAACGAGGTTTGTATAAAAGAACAGACCAAAACTGCTTTGGGTTAATTTGGCCTCACGATATCCGTTTCAACTCATAACAAAATTACCCGTTTTCCAACCTGCTTGACTCATCCATTTTGTAAACTCTAGTATTTAGCGTCTTTGTTTATACGTCATTCTAATCGTCATCATTTAGTACAGCTTCCCAGGTAGCACGCCACTTCATTTGGCCGCAAGAGGGGGATCAATTGATTGTATTCGAGAATTATTGGCGTGGGGTGCAGATCGTCTTCACAGAGATGCATCTGGGTACATTTTATTGTTCAACCTATAACAATCTTTATTTGCTAGTGTAGTGTGACATCATTTTCTTGATTAGAGTAATGCATCAAGATTAGTTCTAAGTATCATAAGTGGACCTTTATAGTGCATCCCTGCAAAAAGATTTGGTATGGTCAGTCATGCTTAGGGGGCTGCAAATGAATCGAACAAACACGACCTTATTCGTGTTCGTTTGTTAAGAAAATATGTGTTTACGAACTGTTCAGATTTTATGTCCGTGCTCATTTGTTAAGGAAATGCAAGTGTTCGAGTTTGTTTGTTAATTTTAGGCAACAAACGCAAACGGAAGTTCATGAACACACACAAGCGTCCATGAACAGAATATATAATAATACACTAATACTTATTAAATATTTTATTTGTTGGAATTTTGAAGTATTTACATAAAACTATAAACACTAATAAACTATTGAACTTGGTTTTAAAATTCGTGTGGTGATCTGATGCATTTTGATCCCAAAATCTGATGCGCAATGCGCAATGTGTAAAGCGCACACGTCACGTATGCGAGGTGTTCTTTATTCAAAAATACTAAATAATATGTATAGCTAATATTTTAACTTAACCTTTAAACAATAAAATATAATATATTCTCATAATCTAAAGTCAGATTTGTTCAATTAAAGATCTAATTTGTTCAAATACTGGTCAACTGCATAAGGCCCCACATTGGACCACATCATGTGATGTGCGCATCATGAAACGGCAACACACGATGCGATCTCATCATTGCATCATGCGATGCTCGCATTATGCGTTCCTGATGCGCGAATTATGCGTTCCTGATGCGCGAATTATGTGTTCCTGATGCGCGCATTTTAAAACCAAGTTGTCGAATACAAACGAACGCCTTACTGAAACGTTCATGAACATAAATGAATGAACACATCCTCTGTTCATGTTCGTTCATTAAACTAAACGAACGAAAGTTCTTGTTCGTGTTCGTCTTAAACAAACGATCCCGCTAAACGGTTCAAGAACTATTCGCTGAACGTTTAGTTCGTTTGCAGCCCTAGTCAAGCTGACTTTGGTAAAAAAAAAACTCTAGGTTTTACTTGCGCATAACTGCATATTCAAAAATACATTTTAGTGACAAAAAAAGATTGTTTTTGTATTCATTTTAGTGACAAATGAAATAAATAAAATAAAAATGAAAAATAAGATTGTTTTTCTAGTATCTCCGTAGTTTGCATCTTGCAATGATTTTTTATTTTTATATATTTTGGCAAACAAATGCAGAAGAATTCCATATTTGGTTGCGTTAAAGCACAAGAACGAAGCGTGTGCAGCTTTATTAAATCCGTCGTCTGCAGAGCCTTTGGTTTGGCCATCAGCATTAAAATTCATGAGTAAGCTTAATCAAGATGCAAAAGCCTTGTTAGAGCAAGCTTTGATGGAAGCTAATAGGGAGAGAGAGAAAACAATACTAAAGGGCGCCGGTTATTCGTTACCGTCTCCATCTCATTCGGATTCCGGAACCGCCGATGATAACTTCTCTCAGGTAATTTTATTTTATTCAGTTCTTTCTATGTTTAGAAACATGCATCTTACACTAGCAAAAATGTTGGGTTTGAAAGGGTCAAAGTTGATGACTTTTGACTTTCAACACATATCTTTGTTGACTTTACTCAATTTGGAAAGATGCTTGATTTTTTTTAGGAAAATTGGATTATAATGATTTCAATTTTCAACTTTAACATATCTGTCGGCAACGGTTCCAACTAAAGAAATGTTTTGTGATTGTCTTAATTTTTTACCCTATTTTTCCTCAGCGATCCCATGCTAACTAAAAGTTAACTTACTTTGTTTTTTTGTTGATGTGGACTACTTATGTGTCAAAAAGTAAACAATTTGCTAACATGGACTGCTTATGTGGTAAATAAGTCAAAGTTTTGATGACATGGACTACTCATGAGGCAAAGTTTTGATGATGTGTATTGCTTGTGTGGCAGTCTAAGTCATCAAAAACCAATTGAGTGAACTTTTAGTTAGTGTGGGATCGTTAAGGAAAAATATGTTAAAAGTTGGGACTATTAGAAAAAAATTTCTTAGTTGAGACTGTTGCTAGCAAATATTCAAAGTTGTGATTATTTTATTTTATTCTATTTATTTATTAATTTTTGTTACTTGGTGGTATTTTCCAGTTTAAACAATAAAAAGTTTTTTAATTTATCATCATTTTGGTGTTTCTTGGTGATATCCAAATATGATCATGGGTTTATGGCTATTTGCCCAAACAAGAAGAAAAAAATATACAATCTAGTTGAATTTTGGTGTTTCTTTGTAGCATTATCAAAATGTAATCATGGGTATATGTTTGCAGGTAAGCGAAACGGAGTTATGTTGTATATGTTTCGACCAAGTTTGCACAATTGAGGTCCAAGATTGCGGTCACCAAATGTGTGCTCAATGCACCCTAGCCTTATGTTGCCACAACAAACCCGACCCAACAACCGCATCACTTACCGCGCCCGTCTGCCCATTTTGCCGAAGCAGCATTGCCCGATTGGTGGTTGCAGAAGTCAAAGTCAACAATTTTGATCATGATCTTGACCTCTATTCCTCTTGTAAACCGCCAAAGTTGAGAAAAGCTAGAAACTTTAGTGAGGGAAGCAGCAGTTTCAAGGGTCTTTCGGGTGTACCATCGTTTGGTAAAATGGTGGGCCGGGGCTCTGGGAGGATATCTGTGGACAGCGAATGCATCGACAAACCGTGAAATAGTAAAGATTAAGACACTTTGACACATTGTAAGCAAAGATTGGCTGAAGAAAGTCTGAATCCCATTTGGGTATTTGTGAACAAATGTCTTAATTTTTCCTCTTTATTTAATGAAGATCTCAGAAGGCATAAGCAATGTAAAATGTGATTTTTGCAGATTTGGTTTTTTTTTTTTTTTTTTTTTTTTTTTTTTTTTTTTTTGTAATGCATCTATGTTTTACTTCAAGTTCAAGAAGTGGCATATTCCTCTTTCTAAAAAGCATTTTTTTCTCCCCTTTTCAAGTGTTTGAAAATCCATCAATACTCATCTAAACCCCTAAAGATTGGTCCTTACTCCTTACTATGTATTTTAGTGCCAATGAGTTGAAGCTCAATTGCCATTAGAGGGGAAGTGAAGATTTGGATTGAAGACAACAGGTCTCAAGTTCGAATCCGATCCCAACCGGGTTTTATGGTAGTGGGCCTTCGGGTGGCAGGTTTCCTCGCAACCGGAGATGATGAGCTTGGGCTATCCAACGCTATCTATAATCATGGACGTATGAGGTCGTCATTTACCATTGGATTGTCCTGAATAGCTGGATTTTTATTCGTTAACCGTTATAAAAAATAAAAAATAAATAAAAAAAAAAAAAAAAAAACTATGTATTTTAGGTAAACCCTTTTTACTTAATCAGTAATCACAAATCACAATTCTGAAAGACTTGTACCCTTTGCCTCAAGAGTTGTACACTGGCTTTTGAGGTAAGAAAGGTTTGCCTTAGTCACCTCAAAAGTAGATAAATGGTCTGTGGTGATTGGAGATTTGGACCACACCTTTTGTAATTTTGCTGCTTGATTATGGGCTGTGTCACCCAAAGAAAATGATTGCAAATTTCAGGTACAAGTCACCCAAAATATCTGTCTGGTTGTTGGTTTTTTATAACTCATGTTTTTTTTTCGAACGGCTCATTTATTTAACCCTTTGTCGTATCTGGGGTTTGAATCCAATACATTCCCCTTCCCAACCTAGTTGTTTTTAAAGGTTTTGTCTTTTCTAATGGACCACCACCTCATTAAAGGTTAGCGTAGATGTCATGTAGACTCTGGTATATACGTAAACACTATCTTGTAAAAATAGTTGTCTTGAAGCCGGTGTAAATGATAAAAATATTATCCGCATAACCATTTTTATACACACGAATTCATTTCATTACTTTGTAACCGGTTTCAGTAGGAAACACGTCATCTCTTAGAAAATTTTATATCTCTATTTCATACAACTTTATATTTATATCAAAATATGAATTAGAAACTTATTCATGTAGAGTTATATTTTGTACTATTTTTTTAATTGTATGATTAATAACTTTCATGTTGTATTAGCGTATTATGAAGAAAAGCAAAAAAGAAAACACACTCAACGATTTACAAAAGAGAGCATGCAAGCAAGTGTTTGATGATGGTGTCTTGCCATAATTGAGAGGGGTGTCTCCTAGTGTGTGGTAAAATCAGTCAAGTCAAAAGGAGGAAGAAACACAAAATCACACACATTGGAATCAGAAAGAGTGATGTTTTTTATCTTGATACGGGTTATTGATTGATTGATTATGGTAAGGTGAAAGTAATAGAGACAGAGTCATTTCACATATCTTCATACTAACACTCAAATAAATGATTTTGTGAAGCATGATGGGTCAAAATGCTTAGGATCCTCTCACATTCATAATTGTAAATCCTTTTTTGAAGGGGCATGGTCCTAAAAACCCTGCGCAAGCGCAGAAGAACATACCATAAATACACTCCAAAACCATCTTAAACAGACCTTGCGCGGTCGCGTAACATGTCTTGGTAAAGATTTGGGAAAGATCAGTCCTCAATGACCATGCGTCGGAGAATAGAAAGACAAATGTTCAATTAACACCCTTGCGCAGGCCCGCGCAAGGGTACAGTTAAGCTTGAAGATTTAACAGTCTTAGAGACAAGTCTCGAGCATATCCGCACATAAGAAATAAGAACTTAAACAAAAGGAATCTTTTCTGTTATAACAAAATGGACACGTGGCAAATGATCAATGGTTTACAGCTGTAGACCTTCTAGAAGGACTTAAATGATCATCGTGCATGGCTTCATTCGGTTCTAACCGAATATGACGTGGCAGCATCCCAGACGTTCATCTAAATCACGATGATGAAGACAAATCTACAGAAAACCACTTTCCACGTGGCATCTCCCCAGCCGTTGATCAGATCCATAATCCGTGTGCGTGGATGTAGAAATAACTGATTAACGGAAAAGGAGATAACTGTAACGGAAAAGATAACCCCGTCATTTACCTCCGTAACCTTTTTGGCGCCACAACTCTAGTTATAAATATGAGAACTCATGTATGATCGAAAAGGCTACTTTCACATACTTTCACCTCTTACTACTTCATCTTTTTCTTGGAGATCACGGTACTTATTCTCACGCCGGATGGTGGTCATGGAGAGAACCCCCATTCTCCCCGTGGCGAGTCTAACGGCTTTCTGTGTTGCAGTGCTCTCTGGTGAAGTAGCTCCATCCGGCAATTGACGAGAGGATTAACCCTTTTATGCAGAAACCCTACCCCTAGATCTAATTGATTCCTGTCAATTGAGATCCGATGTTTCTTCATTGGCGCCCACCGATTTTCTATTTTTATTCTCATCTTCTCGTTCGATTCATTTCTCTCTTTTCTGTTTTCAATGGCAGAAGGTCCGTCAAATTACCCACTAGGTCCTCGACCCGAGAACAGAGGCAATTTTGCTCATGCTTCTCGTGTCGACGAATCGTGGAAGAAGCATCTGATGACAACGAAATTCAACATGATACGAATCATGTGAACGATCATGTTACTCCAGGAGTTCAGCCTGAAATTCCGATCAGTTCAATTTTACCTCCTAGTGAAACCCCGATCTCTTGGTATGTTAAGTCCCAGGGTGCTTTGAACGCTGTTTATGCACAGCTTTGTGCACAAACTGCTCAACCAGCACCACAGACACGTAGATCTGCAGCTCAAGTGCGAGCTCCATCTGCACCTCGAGTGTTACTTGAGAGATTTCCTGATTCTGTCGGATATATGGACTTAGTACTCCGAAATTTCGTTTGAGAGATTGCCTGATTTTGAGATATTAGGTCTTTATACTTATTGATATCTTGCGTATTATACTTGGTCTTCTGATTTTTCGTCAACAATAGCCTAGACCTCATATAGTGCTTTTGCACTTAAAACTTTCCCTCTGCATAAAAATTGAGAAAATATCGAAAGATATAATCATGTGCAGTTGTAAAGAAGATTCCTAAGTGGAACACACCTTTAAGTCAAGTCTTCATCTCTTTGACTGAACGGTAGTTCTAACTTGAGCTCTCAAGGCCTCGCACTAACCCAGATACATATATAATTTAGGTATACTCACCTGTAAGACTGAATCTAGGGAATCTTGATACGGGAGTATATTCTGAGGTGGTACACGCGAATAAGTTAAGTTCTTAAAACACTAAATCTCGTATCTTGAATCAATTGATGTTTGTGTGAAAAGTTAAGTGGATAAGTATACTAACAATCTAGGTGAATCGTTTAAAGCTTAAAGTTTATATAGATCAACGGTGCTAGTGATTTGTCATAAACTGATATGATCATCTAATACAAACTCAACAAAAATATGTCTGTAAATAGTTTACATTTCAGTATATTCAAAAATACAAAAAGAGTTTAATTCTTCTTTATGTTTCGACATCTGATGTTGGAAAGCTGAGTTTCAAAATCTAAATATGCTGAACATGTCTCAGAAAATAAACAAGTTCATTAATTTGAAACTTGAGGTTTTGTAATGAAATCCAAAAACAGTTTGTGAAAATCTCCAAGGTCATTAATTTGGACTTGGAAGATTATCAGATGAATCAAAGTCATTAACTTGAACTTGATTATTTGAGAGGGTTTTAGGATGCTTTGAATGTCAAATATATAGTTAGTTGATAGGGGGAGAGAGCTAGGTAATTGGTTTCTGGGATTACATATTCTAAATTGTTAGATATCTTGCATTAGAGCCAGATTACCAATCCTGAGTATTCTATAGTGATTAGAAATTCTCTCAAGTGTTTTGTACTGTCATATATTCAGGTAGAGTCAGGTTTTAGATCCTAAAAGCTGAAAGCCGGAAGCTTAAAGCAAGGGGGAGCCTGGAGAGAGAGTTTATCGAAAAGGGGAGCTGCTGAAGCAAGACGCAGATCCAAGGAGAGTTTGTTAGAGCAAAGGGGAGTCTATGATGCTGAATATGTCAAAGCTTGCTAAAGACTCAGAGTGAAAGAAAAAACTACGAGATTGATTGCAGCAATATCCAAGGGGGAGTCTGTGAGTGCATATGTATAGCGGTTGCGTCAATCATGTATCATAGCCGATCAAATGAAACAAGACAAGGTTGAACAAGTATAATACTCTTATTATGATCATACGTCCGCACGGATGTATAGAAGTTGATCCACATGAACCGCCCAGGAATTAGGGTTTGGATATATGTTAATCCGCACGGATCAACATAGTGCACCTTATGTGGGTTCGCACGGATGAGGGTCCATCCATGATTATAATCTAGTGTGAACCTGGGCTGCTTATATATATTGTCACACCCCAACCGATGGCGGAAACATCGAGGCGTGGCACTGAGCGAAACAGATTGTCCAAGAGAAATCCATAACAACTAAAATTACCGGATATTTAACATTACGTCCCATACTGTAACATATCACATAATTCAATTATTACAGACATAATATCTCAAGGAAAATAAATTGTTTCGACAACTAAGAATTTAAATTGTTTATTTTCTAGACTCTCGTAATCTTGATTTCACAAAAGCGAGCAAAGCACAAGCATCCTAAAGACCTGTCACATACGTTAAGAATAAAGGTCAATACATATAGTGTAAAGGTGAGCATACAAGTTTAATAGTATAATAGTAGCGAAAGCGGGTTTACGCATAACCAGCATGTAACACGTAATAATGCGAAGCAATCGACAATGAAATATGCACAGACGTGACTGCAAATTGTAGAGTGCGCAACACATATCACCACTGTGACACGTGAAGAAATACCCTTAGCAACCCCCGTCCACGACAGGTGCTGAGTCCAAACTATAGTACTATCTTTGATAAGGTGTCAGGAAACAATCACTGTGTAAACATAACATACAAGCATTCATCGAATAACACATATAACATGCGAGAGCGGTTAGCGTTTAAAAAGTGTTTGCGTTGTGTGATCGATGTGATTTGATATAGGTAACGTATGTAACACCCAAAAGTGCTTAAAGCAAAAAGGGATCGAGTATACTCACAGATTGTGAGTAGTAAATAAACACTCTCTTGGTTTGAAGGGAGCACTGAGAGATTAGCTTGATTACAGAACGATAGCATAAGCGATGAGTGGTGCGTTAAACGGTGCGGGTGAACAGAATGACGAAGGGTCATCCGATCGGATGACAATCCGGACGGATGGTCATCCGGTCGGATGGCCATTCGGTCGGATCGTCAATCGTTTGGGGTGGATGTGTTTGTGTATGATGGAACTTTGACGTTTTCATTGTAGCATTTTTATAAAACAAGAAGTGTTTCTACCAATCAGGTCATCCGGTCGGATGGTCATCCAGACGGATGGCCGTCCGATCGGATGGCGATTCATTTGAAACTAACTTCTCTTGAAATTTTGGTTAAGTGTTGGAAATATCATAGGTTATCCGTTCGGATTGTCGTTCGATCGGATGGCTATCCGATCGGACGACAGTTCGTTTTGTAACCTGTTCGTTTTGTGAAACTTTGTGAAAATTCGTTAAGTTAAAAGTTTTGCGTTTGAACCGAGATGGTATGACCACGTGTTAAACGACGGAAACTCTACCAAGTCCAAGTCGTCCGATCGGATGGGAATCACCCCGTCTGGTCAGTTAACTATTCTTGACGGTTGTTCATGTTCAACCCGTTAATCAGTTGTCCCTCCGATAGAAATCCATTCTCAGTCCAACAACTATAGAACGAGTAGAAGGCCTGAACGAGCTCTGATTCTATCGGTTTTGAGTAAAAGAGTGTAAAAGAGTGAAAGAAGTTTAAATTGGTTTGAAAAAGTTTAGATTACGACGAAATCAGTGTTTAAACATGTTGAAATCTCTTAGATCTGAGTTGTTCTTGGTGAGATGAGGTCATACTTTGAAGTTCATGAGAACTCATGATGACATCACCCTAGAACAGCCCAAATCATCCGATTTCATGGTGAGAAGTTAAGATTTGATGGTGAAAATGATGAAGAAGTGTGTGTGGATCATAGTTTGAGATGAAAACTTACAAGAATGGCGAGGAATCGAGAGAAATTAGGGCTGGAACGTGCTGGTCGAACGAGAGCTGTCACATCACATGATTAGTGATATGACAGGTGGTATTTATAGGTGAGTGGGTGAGAAAGGCGGTGCACAGGAGACGGATCGGAGGGCAGTCCGATCGGATGGCCATCCGATCGGATGGTCATCCGGACGGATGACCATTCGATCGGATGGTCATTCGATCGGATGGGTTAAGCGGGCTAGTTTTCGACTTTTCGTTCCGTGCATTGAGCGTTGCGATGCGTTGCGAGTAAGCGATGCGATAGTATTAACCGATAGTTACACAAATACCCTAACTACTACTAATCACCAAATAAACCTTAAACTTCGAGTTCGCGATGAGGTTGCGTTTCGATAGAGTTGCGATTGCATTTGCGTTTAACATCCCAAAACAAACATAAACGTACACAAATAACACATAATAGCACACACACGTAAAACAATATACATAATCTGTAATTCGAGTTGCGATGCGATAGCGATGCAATTAGCGATAAGTCGATTAGCGATTAAACTGCGATTTATTATTGATACTCCACATAATACAACTAAAGTAAACAAAATTAAAGTATCGATTAATGAGTCAAAAAGTACAAAAAATAATTGTTGGATCGTCGTGTGACCCTAACGAGTCAATCTGAGTAGTTCATCATCAAGAACAAAGGCGGAATCAATGTAAATGATGTCAACACAGCTTGTTCCTTTCTAATATTTATCTATTACTGATTTCTTGAGCTTTTACAAGTTCAAATGACAAATGGACAGCACCTCGGCTAAGAGAACATGACCTGATTCCGTATGAAATGAGACCACACAACCCCTATATATAGATGAACTAATTTCGTTTGAAAGTGGCAAGGCCCATTTCAAACGAAATTACCTCTGTTAATTTCGTTTGAACTGTACCTTGTCACCTTCAAACGAAATTACCCACTTAAACATGAACAAACCCTAAATTCTATCCTGTTGTGTGCTCGTTTATTCTATCTAGACATAAGACTCTATTAATACGAAGTTAACAGACAGTAGTGCACCAACAGACTCCCCCTTGGATGTTGACGAAGTCTTCGGCATCGAGTCTTTAGTCTTTGTCTCTTTCCAAATTAATTTGACATTGTAAAAGCTTCCTTCAAATCTTCTTTTCTTCAATCAACAGCTAGCATAAATCACAGAAACTGAATCTTTAATATCTTCAAGCTCCCCCTTGAATGTAGATCCAGACCTGCATCTGACTTTAAGTCTTCAGACTCCCCCTATCAGTAGGCTGGGATTTTGCTTAGCTGCTTTCTCAAATTCATATCTGTTACCTGCACAATCTCTACCTAAATATAAGATATATGACAATAACAGTTTCAATTCAAAAACTTACCATTCAACCTCAATTGTTAATCTTGTCAGAATTTAGAAATCCACTTAAGTATTCAGGTCCAAATTAATGACCCTGATTACTCAATTTGTCTACCAAGTCCAACTTAATGACCTTGATTGATCTGAGACAATTCACACTGACATTTGTTCAAACATTTTCAAACTTTTCTGAAAATTACAAGTTTCAAGTTAATGAACTTGTTTTTGACTTTTCAACAATCAGATTTTATCAAGATAAGCTCTCCTCATCCTCCAGCCCAGAAACTTCCTGCATCTGCTTCAATTCGAATCTGTAGATCAACTCTCCACTTTGGTTTGTCGGAAAATAAAGCAGAAATGTAAAATCTTTTTGGATTTTTAATAAAGTTTCTAAACTTGAAATGAAATACAGAAATAAAATGCAGTAAATGTAAACTATTTACAAACATATTTTTGGTGAGCGTGTTAGGGAATCATATAAGCTATTCAACAAGTCACAAGTACCGTTAAGCTTTAATTACATATTCAGAATTAAACAATTCACTTAGATTGTCGATATACTGATCCACTTAAATTTTCACACACATTTCAATCTGTCCAGGATACGGATTTAGTGTTTTAAGACTTAAACTCATTCATGTGTCCCACCTCTTGAATATACTCCCGTATCCAGATCCCAATATTCAGTCTTACAGGTGAGTATACCACAGATGATATCTGTAAGGGGTTAAATTGCGAAACCGTGAGAGCTCAGGTCAGAACTTCTGTTCAGCAGAGAGATGACGGTTCGACTTTAGTGGGTCCCCTTTAGAGGATCTTTTTTACAACAGCATTGATTAGCAATTTTATTGTCTCATTATTTTATGCTGAGGGCGGCGCTATATTTCAAGCAAGCAGTAAAGTATTCTCCGGGGACTAGGCCATTGCTTCTGCATTATCAGAAGTCCCTGGATAATACCCCAGATATCACTGAGTATAAAGACCTAGTATCTCAGAAAGAGGGATCCTTCAAACAAGATTTCAGGGGTTACCTATATATCCAAGTAGTGTTCCCCACAAAATAAGTAAGTAAAGATTTAGGTTTATATCCCGAACAAACCTACTAAATGTGTAAAAACCTATCGGCACATCATCAGCGAAATTGTTTAAGACTTTTAAACTTTACATATCTTTAGCATACCGTAACTGTCAAGCCGATGTACTATCAGTTTCCCTTTTTACACAAGCTCTTTTCTGGTTTTCTATTGTTTTTGGATTTTGAAAATATCTCACGTTTTTGTATTTTTGACATTTTTTACTGTTTTTGTATTTTCTGAAAATATTACCCAATACTCTCCCCCTAAATACCAAAACAAGTAAAAAAACGACAAACCATTGCAGATTGCTTCTCAACATCATCTACAATGTCTCCTTCATCAATGCCAAGAATCTCCTCCAACACCGATAAAAGCTTCATACCATTCAGTTTTAGTAAATATTGAAAAGAGTTTTATCAAATGCTTTGGTATGTAAATCAGCTTTTTGTTCGTCAGTGTGGATTTTCTCAATTCGTATCAACTTCTTCTCGAAACAATCGCGAATGAAGTGATGAGGAATTTCAAAGTGTTTGGTTTTAGCGTGATGAACAGGATTTTCAGTAATGTCTATCGCCTCCATCAATCGTTACCGTAGATGAAACTGAAGAAATCAAGACCTTATGTTACATAAAGTAGGAAAAAGGCAAGGTCGCAATATTGTAATTAATGAGAAGTCTCATTAAAGCCTTGGCCTATAAATAGGATACTTAGTGTTAGAGTTTAAGACTTTTTGCTCATTTGGAGATTTAGAGAGCTAAGCTTAGAGAGAGAAAGTCCTCAAACGTGAGTAGTTCATCATCAAGAATAAAGGCGGAATCAATGTAAATGATGGCAACACAGCTTGTTCCTTTCTAATCTTTATCTATTACTGATTTCCTGAGCTTTTACAAGTTCAAATGACAAATGGACAGCACCTCGGCTCAGAGAACATGACCTGATTTCGTATGAAATGAGACCACACAACCCCTATATATAGATGAACTAATTTCGTTTGAAAGTGGCAAGGCCCATTTCAAAAGAAATTACCTCTGTTAATTTCGTTTGAACTGTACCTTGTCACCTTCAAACGAAATTACCCACTTAAACATGAACAAACCCTAAATTCTATCCTGTTGTGTGCTCGTTTATTCTATCTAGACATAAGACTCGATTAAGACAAAGTTAACAGACAGTAGTGCACCAACAATAATTAAGCAAGGAGTGACAGATCGCATTTAGCAATCTTTTCTTCCTTTGACTTTGACTTCCAAATGCGGGGTGTTACAGCTTTCCCTACTTTAGGGAATTTCGTCCCGAAATTAAGGCGCAGGCGTAACGAATAGCTGTGGATACTTAGCCTTCATGTCACTTTCGAGTTCCCAGGTGAACTCGGCGCCACGTTTGCCTTCCCCAGCGAGCCTTTACAATGGGAATGCGTGAGCGTCTGAGCCTCTTGGTTTCTCAATCCATGATCTCGACAGGCTTTTCCACGAAGTGTAATGTTTCGTCCACTTGTAGATCCTCAAGTGGCACTTGTAAATTCTGCTCGGCTAGACACTTTCTGAGGTTTGAGACGTGGAAAGTCAGGTGGACATTGCTAAGTTCCTCCGGTAGTTCGAGTCTGTAGGCCACTTTGCCTATTCTTTCCAGAATTTTAAAGGGTCCAACATATCGAGGCACGAGCTTTCCTTTCTTGCCGAATCTGATCACACCCTTCCAAGGTGAAACCTTTAGGAGTACGTGATCACCAACGTCAAATTCAAGGGGCTTGCGGCGTCTATCGATGTAACTCTTTTGACGACTCTGAGCTTTCAGTAGATTGTCTCGGATTTGGAGGATTTTGTCAGTCGTTTCTTGCAACAGCTCAGGACCAGTAATTACACCATCTCCGATATCGTGCCATACAATAGGAGATCGACATTTTCTTCCGTATAATGCCTCAAATGGTGCCATTTGAATGCTAGAATGATAAATGTTATTGTACGAGAACTCGACTAAAGGTAAGTGCGCGTCCTAATTACCACCGAAATCTATGACACACAAGCGAAGAATGTCTTCAAGGGTACGAATCGTTCGTTCAGTCTGACGGTCGGTTTGGGGATGGAAAGCGGTACTTAGATTTAGAGTAGTACCGAGAGCAGATTGAAACGTTTCCCAAAGGCGCGAGGTAAACCGACCATCGCGGTCAAAAATGATATCACGGGGCGTCCCATGTCGACATATAATTTCGTCAGTGTAGATCCGCGCTAATCGTTCTACCTTAAAGTCTTCTCATATCGGCAGAAAATGAGCAGATTTAGTAAGACGATCAACGATAACCCAGATGCTACCGTGACCTGATGGCGTGCGCGGAAGTTTCGTTATGAAGTCCTTAGCTATACTGTCCCATTTCCACATAGGGATCTTGGGTTGCACGAGTAAGCCAGAGGGCCTTTATTTCTCAGCCTTGACTTTGGAACAAGTCAGGCACTTCGAAACATAGATAGCGATATCCTTCTTCATTCCAGGCCACCAGTACCTTTGACGAAGGTCATGGTACATCTTGTTAGCACCAGGATGAATGGAATATCGAGACTTGTGGGCTTCGTCTAGTAGAATTCGTCGTAAGTTAGTGTGCTTGGGAATCCAAATTCGGTCTAGGTAATGAAATATACCATTCGATTTATTCACTAGTTGTTCGCCATTATTGATAATCCTTTCCTTCTTCAAGGTGCGTTCCATAAAACAAGCATGTTGAGCGTCACGGATAAGAGCTTCGGGATTATGCTGGGCTTGGGTATTACGAACGCTATGCAAATAGCTTCGTCGGCTTAGAGCATCAGCTATGACATTTGCCTTGCTAGGGTGGTAACGAATCTCATAGTCATAATCGTTAAGAAGTTCAACCCATCGGTGTTGGCGCATATTTAATTCCTTTTGGTTGAGGATGTCTTGTAGGCTCTTGTGGTCGGTGAAGACCGTACACTTGGTACCATAAAGGTAGTGTCGCCAAATCTTCAACGCAAAAACAACTGCACCAAGCTCGAGATCGTGGGTCGTATAGTTCTTCTCATGGATCTTGAGCTGACAAGAGGCGTACGTGATAACCTTGTCCCGTAGCATAAGAACGCAACCAAGACCGAGGTTAGAGGCATCGCAATAAACCACGAAGTCGTTGTTTCTGTCAGGTAAAGCAAGAAGAGGAGCATTGCAGAGCATATGCTTGAGAGTTTGAAAGGTAGTCTCTTGTTTAGTTTCCCAAACAAAAGTCTTGTCTTTATGTGTAAGAGAAGTAAGCGGAACGACAATTTTAGAAAAGTCAGCGATGAATCGACGGTAATAGCCCGCCAATCCGAGGAATGAACGAACCTCAGATGGTGATTTTGGAGTAACCCAACTCTTAACGGCTTCGATCTTCGCGGGGTCGATGTGTATACCTTGGCCATTGACGATGTGACTCGAGGAACTGAACCTCCTCTAGCCAGAATTCACACTTGGAGAACTTGGCATAGAGTCGATTCCCTTGGAGTAGCTCGAGAACCAAACGTAGATGTTGCGCGTGTTCGGCTTTCGACTTCGAATAGATAAGGATGTCGTAGATGAACACGATGACGAAACGGTCAAGAAATGGTTTACACACGCGGTTCATCAGATCCATGAAAACCACGGGCGCATTGGTTAAACCAAAGGGCATAACAACAAATTCATAATGGCCGTATCGGGTTCGGAAAGCGGTTTTGGGTATATCTTCCTCCTGAATGGGTAATTGGTGATAGCCTGAGCATAAATCAATCTTTGAGAAACACGTAGCACTTTGTAATTTGTCAAACAAATCATCGATTCGGGGCAGGGGATAGCGATTCTTTATGGTAATCTTATTCAATTCCCTGTAGTCGATGCACATCCGGAACGATCCGTCCTTTTTTGACGATGAGGACAGGCGCGCCCCAAGGAGAGGTGCTAGGGAGAATGAAGCCTTTATCAAGCAATTCCTAGAGTTGACTCGAGAGTTCACGCATTTCAGACGGAGCGAGTTGATAAGGAGCTTTAGTAATAGGATTTACTCCAGCGACGAGGTCAATGCGAAAGTCGATATCACGACTCAGAGGTAAACCAGGTAGATCATCAGGGAAGACACGAGGAAAATCATGAACCACATGCACCTTATTCATTGCCTTCTCTTCCTTTTCCTCCACTACTACGATGTGTGCCAAGAAAGCTGTGTATTCCTTGTGGAGATACTTGCTCGCTTGGATACACGACATGAGTTGGAGCTTCTTTGATGCGACTTCACCATAAACACAAAGTTGATCACCATTGTCGAGCGAGAAACGAATCATTTTATCGAAGCAAACAACTTCAGCACGATTTTCGCGAAGAAAATCCATGCCTACTATGATGTCAAAACTACCGAGCCGCATCTGAATAAGGTCAATAGGGAAGACGTAACTGTTGAGCTCAAGAGTACAACCACGTAGAACAAAACGAACAGTGGCGATCCTTCCAGTGGCAACTTCAACGTCGAACGTCGTTAGGAGATGAGCGCGTTTACGGTTTAAGAGCTTTTCGAATTCTAACGATACAAAACAGTTATCTGCTCCAGTATGAAACAAACACGAAGTATATATACCATTGACGAGAAACGTACCATTTACCACGTTGTTATCTGCCTAAGCCTGGCGGGTGTTGATGTTGAAAGCACGTCCACGGGCTGCTGGCTGCTGCTGCTATTGATGTTGTTACGGCTGTTGTTGTGGTTCTTGCTTCACCACTCTGTTTGGGCAGACATTTGCAAAGTGGTTGGGATCACCACATGCATAGCAGGCTCTTACGTGAGCAGCGGGTGCAGGAGGTGCTTGTTGTCCCTGCGGAGTGGGAAGAGCAGCTGGCAGTGCGGGAGCTTGAACTTGAGCTTGAGCTTAGCGAGGACCGGTACAACAGTTGGAAGTGAAATGGCCGTACAGGTTGCAGTAAACACAAAATCTGCATGCAATCCCAACAGGATGATGATAAGTACAAGTAGGGCAGAGTGGGTGTGGACCAGTATATGCACGCTTGGCCGGCGGTGCATTGGTCACTGGTTCCGCTACTTGGCGGGTCTGGGTTGCGGTTGAGTGGGGTCAGCTTGGAGCGGAGCGGCTGTAACAGCACAGTTCTTGTTGTTATTGTTCTGCTTGCGTTTGCCGTGAGAAGACTTGGAAGCTTGTGGTGCGGTGGTTTCAGCGGCGGGAGCAGCGGTAACTTGGTGAAGACTCTTGGTGGCTTTATCGAAGTAACCAGCCCGAACTCGTTTGTCATTAATCTCGGCAGCGAGCAGGAAGGTTTCCTCAATGGTTGTCGTCTTCGCGGCTTGCACAAAATCGGCAACACAATCCGGTAAAGCATGGATGTATTTCTTAATGGTAATATCGGGAGTAGTAACTTGGCCGGGACAAATGACACTCAGCTGCTTAAAGCGGGCAGTTAAACCAGCGTTATCGCCACCCTCTTGCTTGATGTGCCAGAACTCGTCCTCCAGCTCCTGAAGCTCATGGGGAGGGCAGAATTCCTTCATCATGATCTCCTTCAACTCTTCCCAAGTGAGCCCATAGGCTGCATCATTCCCTCGCTTGTTTCTTTCGGCAGTCCACCAGTCCAGAGCCCTAGACTAGAAAACGCCAGTGGCGTTAACAGTGCGAAGGTTATCAGGACAACCACTTTAGCGCAGGGTGACTTCAATTTAATCGAACCACTGAAACATGGCAGTAGGCCCGTCTTCTCCGGTGAATTCTTTGGGGCCGCAGGCTTTAAACTGCTTGAAGCTAAAGTAGCACGAGGAGAGTCGGTCCTAGATTCCTCAAAGGACTTGCTAACGTTTTCATTAAGCTCACTGACAATCTGCGGAATGACCTTAGCCATCTGCTTTGCGACTAGAGCAACGATACGTTTGTCCACGTGGTTGTGGCGAGCGGCTCGAGAAGTGTGAGATCCGAATGACGACATTGTCTGCAGCAGACATCGTCACAGGACTCAAACACAATTCCGATTAAGTCGAGTATAGGGTATGTTTGGCAAAATTAGCTGTTGGCTGGAGGCTGTAAGCTGTTAGCTGGTGGTTGGGGGCTGGAAGCTGGTAGCTAGTAGCTGTAGCTTTTTAGATATATTTGGTGTTTGACAGAGTAGCTGGAGCTTTTAATAAAATGTATAAAATGACCAAAATGGAAATAAATAAAAATTTAAAAAGCTTGTGCAATAAAAAATTCATTATATTTAAAGGTTAAAATAGTCATTTTTTCTCTAAAAGCTTGTAGCTCCTTCTAAACGCTACTAGTAGGAGCGTTCAACCAAAAGCTTCTAGCTCCTAACCTAAAAACTTCAAGCTCCTTCAACCAAACAAGGCTTTTTATTGAGTAGGAGCTTTTTCTTAAAAGCTTAAAGCTAGAAGCTCCTAAAAGCTCCATGCCAAACATACCCATAGTCTATTATTTCACCCAAAGCTACTTTATATAAAGCACAGGAACATGTCCAATCACATAGTCACGTAAGCACATAATCCACAGAAGCACGCAAGAACATAAGCACGTAGTCCACGTAAGCACATCTTTAACTATATTTTGAACGTATTCACCTACATATATTGCATGTATTCACCTATCTTTCACAGCTGCGTAAAGCGACCGAGAGTTGCGAATGCGAATAGCGAGTAGCGATTGCGAGTAATATAGCGAGTAGCATAGCATAAGCGAGTAACATAGCATGCGATTCGTTAACGTTTTGGGATATATGTGCAGTTCGAGTTGTGCGTGTTGATCAAAACGGAAAGCGAAAAGCGTATAAATAGATAAAATCACATAAAACACATAAAATCCCACATAAAAGCGATAAATCGCAGAGTCAGCGGATTGCGGGCTCAGAATCGAAACACATATACATATAAAATCAGTGATTGTGGGTTTGAAATTGAAAGTAGATTGTCTCGGGTGTGTGTAGACATTGACTACCCAAAGTGATTCGACTATTCTCAAGGACTGCGAGTACACGTTTTGGCCTAATAGATTGTGCTCTATCTCACCGTCATACGGTGAATGGCACGCATCCTTTCGGCTTTGGCGCGAGTCGAGTCATTGGAGTCCGTCGTGACTTTGGTGAGAGCGTTGTAAAACCAAAATAGAGAGCGGAACAAGTCATCAAGATTCGGGTTTCACCCCTAGCTTAACGACTGCATTCCTGTTTGTGTGATAAAATCACGAGATAGAGAGGGAGATCTGTGTCAAAGTATGGATTTCACTCCTGATTCAACGCAAATTCTCGTGTTTATAGTAAAAATTCGCATCGGGCGAGCGATCTTGTCGAGAGTTTGTGGTTTTTACACCTAATCTCGACCTAACCACTTGCTTACACGAGAAATTTTTGAAAGTTGTGCGAGTTGCCAGCCTTAGGAAAGGCTGACCTTGCACGAAGTGGTAGTATGCGATGTGTCACACCCTGACTTTTGCGGAAGCGTGATTATGTGTGACTTGCTTAATATCATTGCATTCAACCATAACAAACATCTATATGATAAAACTAAAGACGTCCATCCATTGAATTAAGTTTTAAAACATAACCACAACATTGTTTAGAAATCCAACACAAACGTCCATCCATTGAATTAAGTTTTAAAACATAACCACAACATTGTTTATTCACCCAAAAATAATATATTTTCTTCTTGTCAAAAATATGATATAAATTTGTAATAATTGTGAAAATCATATTTTCATTCACTTGATGTCCAAAATATTATTTACCAAAATATGCTTATGAATAAGTTTCCGGAATATTTTTGTGAGTTATATTCCTTTGTTCGGTTTCATCAATTATTTTGGGTATACTTTGTATATTTATTCCTTAGAATTTTGGTATCATTTTGGATTGTAATTTTTAGTATTTTGGTGAGTTATATTATTTCAAGTCCTAAAATAATATAACTAATACACATAATATACAAATAATCACACACATGGTGCCTTCTAAATATATATTTCCTAAATACATATTTAGTTACTTTTATTTATAAAAACCAACCTCCAATATTTATAATTTTTGCAACAAAAATTATGGCAAACTTTATGTGAAAGTTTATGGTTTGAAATATGCTTGTAAATATTTGTTTAGAAGTATTTTTCTAAGTGTTTAATTTTAAGAAAAATTTTGCCATAGTTTCCCCTAAAAATGGAGGTTTCCATGCCTTCAAGGCATATCATTTTCTTTTGTAAACCGACACAATCAACAACAAATCAATCTATACTTACCATCTTGCCAAAAGCAAGCATAAACTACTACTTCATGAACTTGAAAATTTACAAAAATGTGTAGTAACTTACTAGTGTATTTAGTGGGTCTAGTTGCCCTTTAAACTGTGGTTGATTATTTAAAAACATCATTTTTGAAGAATCTAGATCTTTACAACTTGTAATAACATTTTCTAAAAATGTTTCTTCTTCGATTTTTCTTGTTACATATGTGTTTCTACACTTGTTTAACCTCTAAAAAAACATGGTTCATTTCTTTAAGAACCAAGATATAGTAAACTTTGTATTTTTAACTTGGTTTCTTGAAAAATCATTCTTGAAATCTTAGATTTACAAGACTTACATCTTACTTTGATCATCACTTTACAAGAAATCAACTTATTCTTTCAAGTTCATGATTTATGTGAGGATGATCTATGGATCTTTAACACTTTCATCCTCTCATCTTGCTAGATTATGTTTTTAATCATCATCTAGCAAGATCATATGATGATCTACATCATTAACATAAGTAAACAACAATCAACAAGCATAACAACACATAAATTCAAGATTTCTTATGATTTTAAGCTTATTTTCATGTTTCATCTTCTTGATTCTTACTGTTCTTCATGATAATCAACATGTATCATCTTTTAATCACTTAAACAAGATGTAAAATGAAGAGTATAGTGTTCTTACTACTAGCTCAAGGCTAGGGATGATCAATGGAAGAAATGGAGTGGATAAAAGCAAATGGTGAAGGTCCTTCAACATCTACAAGCTCCAAGCTTCTTTGTTCACCTTCTAACACCCTTGTGTGTGTGTAGAATGCATGAAAGATGAATGATGATGATGATGATGGAGTGGGGGTGGTGTTTGGCTGAGACTAGAAGAGGGAGGAGGAAGAAGATGTGTGGGTGTGTTGTTTAGAGAAATGAGAAGTTATGTGCTCTAAGGTTATACTTATAATCCATTTCATGAGTTTTCCAATGGTTTTAGTGTTTAATAAAGTAGAAACATGATCCAATATTTAATCAAAATAAAATCTCAATGGTGGGGTCCTTGTTGGGCCGTAAGCTAGGTGGGGGGGGGGGGTGTAGGCTTAGGTTTAAACATAAGTTAGATTATATAGTTAGAAATCAAGTATCTAGTTAGGTTTATTAGTTACTAGATGGTTATATAGTGTGTTATGATGTTTGGGGACCATAACTAGCTTGGTAATGTTAAAACAGTGCTTCTAGTGAAAATTTGGTGTTTCGGGTAGTGTCCGGTTGTTCGGTTGGTTACCGGTTCGTTAAGGTGCTAAATTATGCAGTTTAGTGAGCTTTATGTTACCTTTTGTGACAGTTTTAATTCCCGACACTTCGGAAAGCATTCAGGACTATTTAACCATATTTCTGCATGATATTAGTGTGTTTAAATGCTGAATTTGCTGATTTTCTGCAGAATTCTGCAGTTTATGTGAGTTTTAGGCACTTTCCGGCACTTAAACTATCTCTAGGAAGGCAGTTTTATGATGCTTACTTTCCTACACACTATACTAGTGTAATACTTGGCTTCTGGCTCATTTTGTGTCTCAACACATTGTCTGTCTATGTACTGAACTTCGTCAGCATTTTTCTGATTTGGCTGATAACTGTGCTAACTGTGTTTCGTGCATCATTTGAGTCAATATAGTTTGCATGCAGTAATGATATGACATTATGAAATATGTGATGCACATGTATGTATAAAGCAATAACCAAAAAGCAATTCAAATCCTTAATTGTAGTTCAGCACAGTCATTAAGCACTAATCATGGTTTAATAGTTGTACGGATACCTGAAATTTTGACAGTTGTCACATTCTCCCCCTGTTAAGAAAATTTCGTCCTGAAATTTTAAGCTTTACTACTAGCTGCAGGGGAGTTGGGGAACAAATGCGGGTATTTAGCTTTCATACGATCTTCACGCTCCCACGTAAACTTTGGGCCGTAACGTGCATTCCATCTAACCTTGACAAGCTTAACACTACTCCTCCGAGTCTTCTTAACCTTCAAATCCGTAACCTCAACGGGTTCTTCGGTAAAGTGGAGTGTGTCATCAATGTGAACTTCATTAGCAGGGATGACCACTGTCTCTTGAGTTGGACTTTTCTTCAGATTAGATACATGGAATGTATCATGAACACCATTAAGTTCTGCTGGTAGCTCCAACTTGTATGCTACAGAACCAATCCTTTCTAAGATTCTGAACGGTCCGATAAATCGTAGGCTCAACTTACCACACTTCCCAAAGCGTGCCACACCTTTCCAAGGTGAGACTTTCAACAAAACCATATCACCCACTTCGAATTCCAAAGGTTTTCGTCTTTGGTCCGCATAGCTCTTTTGTCGATCACGAGCCGCCTTGATGCGCTCTCGGATTTGCATGATCTTATCAGTCGTTTCTTGGACCAGTTCGGGACCAACCAGCTGTCTATCACCTGCATCTGCCTAGCACAACGGTGATCGACACTTGCGTCCGTAGAGAGCCTCGAACGGTGCAGCTTGAATGTTTGTGTGGTAGCTGTTGTTATAGGAGAACTCAACCAAAGGTAGGTGAGTGTCCCAACTGCCACCCAAGTCCATTACGTAAGCACGTAGCATATCTTCTAGTGTTTGAATCGTTCTCCCACTTTGACCGTCCGTCTGTGGATGGAAAGCAGTACTCAGATTCAACTGAGAACCAAACGCTTCTTGAAAGGATTGCCAAATCCTTGACACAAATCGTCCGTCTCTGTCTGATATAATCAAGATAGGCACTCCATGACGTGAGACTATCTCCCTTAGGTACAGCTCAACTAGCTTACCTGTGTTATCCTTTTCTCTGATTGGCAAAAAGTGCGCAGACTTTGTCAAACGGTCCACGATTACCCAAATCGTATCATGACCTCTGGCAGTCTTGGGCAACTTTGTTATAAAATCCATTGAGATCTGCTCCCATTTCCACGTAGGTATCTTGGGTTGCTGTAGAAGACCTGAAGGCTTCTGATACTCGGCCTTCACCTTGGCGCAAGTTAAACACTTCCCAACATAAGTAGCCACATCGCCCTTAAGTCTTGGCCACCAGTAATAATCCTTGATTTATGAGCTTCATCAAAAATAACATCTCTAAGACCACCAAAAAGCGGAACCCAAATTCATCCCATAAAATACAAGGTTCCTTCCTCGTTGGGTACCAACTTTTTCTCCATCCCACAGAGATATTCAGCCTTAATGTTTTCTTTCTTAAGAGCTTCTCTCTGTGCAGAACGAATACGCAACGAGAGGTCTATCTGAACAATCATCTCTAAAGCCCTAACCCTTATGGGCTTAATCCTTTCTTTTCGACTTAAGGCGTCTGCCACCACATTCGCCTTTCCTGGATGATATTTGATTTCGCAATCATAATCATTTAACAGCTCTACCCAACGTCACTGTCTCATGTTAAGCACTTTCTGATCGAATATGTGTTGAAGGCTCTTGTGATCTGTAAAGATCGTATATCGGGTACCATACAAATAATGTCGCCAAATCTTTAAAGCAAAAACCACTGCGCCTAATTTCAAATCATGTGTGGTGTAGTTCTTCTCATGAACCTTTAATTGGTGTGAAGCATAAGCGATAACCTTTTGTTGCTGCATTAGCACACAGCCCAATCCCTGACGGGAGGCGTCAGAGTATACCATGAAGTCGTCGGTGCCTTCGGGTAGGGATAATATAGGTGCATCGCAAAGCTTGTTCTTAAGCAGCTGAAAAGCTTCCTCTTGTTTGTCTCCCCATTCGTATTTCTTATCCTTTTGGGTGAGGGAGGTCAGCGGTTGAGCGATTTTGGAAAAATCCACAATGAATCTGCGGTAGTACCCTGCTAAACCCAAAAACTGTCGGATCTCGGTTGGCGTCTCCGGAGTTTCCAAATTCGAAATCGCTTCGATCTTGGTGGGATCCACTTGAATTCCATCCTCGTTTACCACGTGATGTGTGCAAAATGTAACATATAAATTACATCAATAGAGGCATAAAACTAACCCTTTTTTAGTACTAATGTTGGAAAAAGTGTTTTTGTCTTCCTTTTGTATTTTCAGGATTAAATGAGCTCAAATGAACAAAAGAAGCAAAAAGGCAGCTAAATCTAACAAAAATACAAGAAAATGAATAAACGTGGCATGCCCGACCCCCCGACAACATCTTCCCAAGCAAAACAAGAAAACAGAAGGCTGAACACGCCCCGTGCTCAGTGAGCATGGGGGCGTGCCCAAGTGTCTGCAGAAAAGACAAAGCTATAGAAGCATCTATTACCCACCACGGGGGCATGCCCAGCGGACACGGGGCCGTGGTCAACTCTAAGATTCGCAGAATCTGAGGAAATATTGATAGTACAGATACGCTTCTGCACACGGGGTCGTGCCCAGCGGACACGGGGGCGTCGTCAACTAATGCAGACTAACTGCAATTAATGAAGAAAGGGAAGGAAGATGGACACGGGGCCGTGCCCAATGGACACGGTGCCGTGCCCGAGCTGATGTTCAGGCTATAAATAGGGGTGCTTGGCTCATTTGCAAACCATCCCTTGGCAAACCACCTCTCTCACACTACACCCATCCTCCACCACCATCACAACCCACATCCACCACCATCATCCATCATCCATCATCCATCATAGAGTGTGTGTAGTAGTCTCGGGATCCAAGATTGATCGTAAGAGTTCTTGACAATCAAAGGCCATATTTGCCTAAGTCTCTTACATCACTTGGTGAAGACAAGTGTCTAGTGTAATACTTTTTATTTTTAATCTTTTCGCACTTTTTATTTGGTTATGTATTAATGACTTTAATAACTAGTTTCTTATGTTGAAGGTGATTCTTCCTTATCGTTTGTCCGTGATGTCTTGGCATTATTTTACTGTCTATATAAAATAAAAGATTTTCACCATTCATATCTCCACGGTCTATATGGAGATATGTTGTCTACCTGGTCGGGGGTTAAGGGAACGGTTTGGTAAGAGTCTTGCCTTGTTCAGTGTATAGATCCTGCAAGGACCTGGGTCAAATTTAGTAGGACCTCCTTCAATACCCACTGGTATTGGATGGCGGGTGTCCAAACTCTTTGATCCCCTCATATGTAAGCTACTATTAATACTTCAACCCGGCTACTTAGGACTGTATCCCTGCTGACTCAGACTACTTAGCCGAGGGTAACGCCACCTTCAAAAGAGGGGCCTACAACATTATGCATTAATAATTTAATTAATTATCTTTTAATAATCCGACCCTTTAGGATTGTATCCTTGCTGACTCAAACTACTGGGTTGAGGGTAACGTCACCTTCAAAAGAGGGGCCTACTACAATAACTAAGATAATCTCTTAAAAAGTGCAAAAGTGCGGAAATAATCAGAGGTTACACTAAACACGAGTCGGATCCAAGTGATTCATCTTGTCTATCTGTTTTTATTTTTATTTTATTTTTTAGCATTTTAGTTAGTTTTATTGTTCTAGTTTTAAAATCATTTTTCTAAACTTTTGATTTGATTAGACGTTGAGGATAAACCGGTACTAAAAGCTCTTGTGTCCTTGGACGACCTCGGTATCTTACCAACACTATACTACGCTCAGGATGGGTGCAATTGCCCATATGTGTGTTTAGTGTTAGTAAATATCGTGTTTTATAAATTTAAAACTTGGCTAAAAAGTGTAAAGGGGCTTAAAATATACATTAAAAACCTATAACACCGCACACATCAAGTTTTTGGCGCCGTTGCCAGGGACACAAGGATTTTAAGAAAGTTAGAAATCAACGGCCTAATCGTTTTTTCTAAATTTTTCTGTTTTTTTTTTCTTTTTTAAGATTTTCTTAATTTTCAGCTTCTGCAGAACTCAGCATGGGCCGTGCCCGCTGAACACGCCCCGTGCCCAATCTTTGGTATTGGCAATCTTGTTTTAAGTCAGACAGTAAGCTGAACACGGGGCCGTGCCCACCCAACACGCCCCCGTGCCCAAGTTTCAGTTACTGAAAACAGAACCGTAAGATCCCGACGGTTGGTAATGTCTGACACAAACATGAGTGATACTGATATTTTTTACTTTCGGCACTCTTATGGTACGTGGTGTCAAATATTGTGACAACCCTCAATTTACATGTATTCCGTACAATTTATTTAATAATAATTTAAGTGCTTGGTGACTGTGTTGAAATATTTAACTGCTCTCTGATTACTGAACTATACTTACATGAGCATGTTAACATA
The DNA here is from genome assembly GCA_030545235.1 of Helianthus tuberosus. NCBI lineage: Eukaryota > Viridiplantae > Streptophyta > Magnoliopsida > Asterales > Asteraceae > Helianthus > Helianthus tuberosus. The sequence goes on from CM060414.1 coordinate 74,005,523, forward strand.
CTAGTAATGTACAGAAAAGTTACTAAATAGTCCTGTGTGATTTCCCAAGTGTTAGAAATTAATTGTGTTTCAAAAATATATATAATAAACACTTTACGGAATAATTAAACACTTTAACAAAACGGTATTTAACCGGACAACCGGACATTACCCGGGACACTAAATTTTTGTCAAACACATTGTGTTATTATTTCTTGGCTAGTCGTGATCCCCGAACACCCACTAAAAAGCAACTAACTAACATATGGAAGTTTATTACTTGAAATCTAACTAGTCTTTACAATTTAGTTGCAAAGTTACCCTTAACCCCCCCCCCCCCCAAACCAAATTCGGTCCCATAGGACCCACCCAAATCTTCAACATATCTTACTAGATTTCACCTAAGATTTGATGGGATCCTTACTTGATTTTGTGCACAAGATATTTAGAGATCTTCTTTATATCTTCCTAGATCTTCACATAATATCACCTCCACCATTTCACTCAACCTCTCACTTCTCTCTCTCTCTAAATCGGCCAGACCTGGGCTGCCATCACCACCACCATATCACCCTCATCCTCCTCCATTTTGAAGCTTCATTCAAGCTTAGAAGGTGATTCTAGGAAGCTTGCAACTTGTGGAGCTTCAAAGGGCCTTGTTTCTTGCTTTCTCATCATCATTTTCACCATCATCTTCAAAGTGTTCTTCCCTAGCCTGAAAGCTAGTTGTAAGATTCTGATTTACCCTTGTTCACTTCACATTTTAATGGTTACAAGTTGTTGTTTATCGATTCTCACTATAACACCTTTAATCATAAACAAAAATCATGTTCTTGAAACTTAAAATTTATGTAAACCTGTTGGATAGATGTTGTATAAGACATGCATGGCACTTGATCATTGTTTACTCGAAATTTATATTGTTATTCTACTGTGCATATGTGGATTGTCGCTTATTATGATTATCGGAACCGAAATAACTCACTAAAGTTTGATAGAAAGCTGAAACAGAAGCTGTTAGATTTTTACAGCCAACTTCAGTTGGCTGTAACCGGAGTTTAACTCAGCGAAAAATGTATTTTCTGAAGTCTAAAACGTACCTTTTCGAAATACCGTTCCAACGGCTCTAGAATCATAATTTTTCGACATCGTTTACTATTTAAATGGAATTTCTCGTAACAGCGCGCTGGGCTGTCTAGTTTCAGCTGAAAATGCAGGTCACGTTTTCTGTTATATCTAAGTGGTTATTGGGACTTAATTTACGAAATTTAAACTGGAGAAAATATGCGAGTAAACTGAAATTCTCCAACTGGAATCACCTCATTCGGAGACTCGGTGATTCTGGAATAAAATAAACAATGGGCAGGGGTAAAATGGTAACAAATCAGACCACTGTTCATTGCTGGAATTTTTATGAAAAATCTGTAAACATTTAGACCTTGAAAATTCTACAGGAACATAACGAGACTTTTTCACATGTCATATATTTTTCTGGGAATTTATTGTGACCTGTAACTATTTTATTAAAATGTCCGAAAACAGCCAGGTTTTGAATATTTATGCTGAAATGACATAAGCTGTAATTTGCGTGTCTAAATGTCGAGTATGCTATCTGTGAATGATCTAACATGTTATATATGTTATGTGCATTATCGTATGTTTGATTTTGAGTGGGGAATGGATGGGAAACTTAGATGGGCATAAACCATTAAAATGATGCATGTTGTGTGATAGATACGTGTAGGAACTTTGTATTCTATTTGAAAGCCACTAAATGACTAACTGGTAAATCATACTAGGACGTGATTGACCGACCTTGACTGTTAACTATATTTGAGAACCTAACCGAGCAAACCGAGGTGAGTTCACACTCTTTCTAAGGCATGGGGTTCCCAGGGGTTGGGAATGGGATTGAATAACTACTTGTACTATCATTACTATTAAACTACTTTTTACTGTCCTCGGATTGAAGGGCACGTACGTAAAACCTACGTACACTCATACTTACTACTGTCCTCGGATTGAAGGGCACGTACGTAAAACCTACGTACACGATCATAAGACCATCAACTCTATCACTTTAAGTCCCTCAATTATCGACTTAATCGCCGAGGCCTATAGCGAGCGGGTCATTAGTTAATAGCGCTATTAAGTTTAACAAACCTCACACCGTGCCAGTCGGACGGGCGTGTACTAATGGACTATGGGCAAAGGGTCAATGCTGATAGACATTGACTTAGGGCACCTCTTACATTTTCGTAGCAGTCGATACGCGTGGTCTAGTAACACATGGGAAACCCCCACTAATCTTCGCAAACATGTCAGAAAGACCGCGATGCAAACTTATACGATACATGGTTTTCAAAACGAACAGATGATTTACAAAACGAATGCTATAACTAAACAACCAACTGTGAATTCACTCAACTTTGTTGTTGACTCGTTGTTACATGCCTTACAGGTCGCTAAACATATGGAGCTTGCACGAGGAAGGAGTCGTTGTGGTGTGCGGACGGTTATGTCCAGTGTTTAATGTTTAAAACATTATGAACTTATTAAACCTATGTGTTGGACTTTAAAATTATGTTTTGAACTTTACGTTTATGCTTCCGCTGTCTAAATTAAAAACTTGGTTAACTAGCTTTTGGTCACCAATCGTATTTTGGTTGTCTTTATTTACTTAAGTACGTTGTTCAGTATGATTGGTGGCTCGATCCTGGTCATGTCACGCCTCCAAGCGGTGATACCCCGCATGGTGGATTTTGGGGGTGTGACAGATTGGTATCAGAGCCATTGGTTATAGTGAACTTGGTTTTAAAAAGGGAAAAGCTTTTTGATAAAACCAGACTATAACCTGTACAGTGCTCAACGATCCACAACGACGCTTCGATCCACGTGCAAGACCCGACACCATAAGTGGTATGATTTATGTTATATTGTCGGTTAGATAGTTCTCACTATTCATTAGATAATGTGGTAATTGCTATTTGAACCTTGCGTGCTTACTCTCCACTATCGTCCCACACTTACGCACTTTCGCGACACTTTTCTCACCTACGTTATTTCGTTGTGAAGATCGTGGGTGGACGTTTGAACCTAACTCAAGCCCAGCTGACGGCTTTGATCAACGAACGAGTTGCTGAGGATCTCGCAGCTGTCCCTGCAGGAGGTCAACATGCTCAACCTCCTGTGTGCACGTTCAAGACGTTCATGGACTGCCGACCTACCACTTTCAGTGGCACCGAAGGAGCAGTGGGCCTTCTTCACTGGTTTGAAAAGCTTGAGACAGTTTTCGAGATGTGCGAATGCCCCGAAGACCGTAGGGTGAAATATGCTACCGGAACACTTGAAGGAGCTGCGTTAACCTGGTGGAAGGCACAGGTTCAACTACTAGGACTGGCAGTTGCTAATGCCACGCCCTGGAATGGTTTCAAAGAGCTGATCAAAGAGGAGTACTGTAGTCGGGATGACATCCACAAACTAGAAGTGGAATTTTACAATCTGAAGATGACGGGGTCTGAGATTGAGGCGTATACTAAAAGGTCAAATGAGCTGGCCATCCCTGTGTCCAACTATTATGGACCCTCCCATCAAACGAATTGAGCTGTATCTCAAGGGCCTGGTACCAGCAATTCAAAGTCACGTAACTTCAGCCAACCTGGGTACCATTCAGCAAATTATCAAGTTGGCTCATCGTCTCACCGACCAGGCGGTGGAGCAAAACAGGCTACCCAAACGTATCAGTGCCACAACTACTTCTGATGCACCTACCGACAACAAGCGAAAATGGGATGGAAACTCCAGTAAGGGTTCTGCTTCGGTTCAGTCCCAGCAGCGAAAGACTGATGACTACCAGAGTCCTGGTCAGCAATCCTCCGGTAATCAAGGACAGGGTGGGTATCGAGGAAACCACCCAAAGTGCAACAAATGTAACAGACACCATAGTGGTCAGTGCAACAAAGGTCGTTGTCAGAGATGTCATAAGTTGGGTCATGAAGCTAGGGATTGCAGGAGCCCGCGTCCTGCGAATCAGAATCGCCAACAACAACAAGCCCCACATAACCACCAGCAGCAACATTAGCAGGGAAATAAAGGATGCTTTCAGTGTGGCGCTGAAGGCCACTTTAAGAAGAACTGTCCCCAGCTTAACCAGAATCAAAACAACAACAACAACCAGGGAAACGGGAATAACAATGGAGGCAACAACGGGGGTAACAATAATGGTAATGGAGCAAGGGGTCGAGCTTTCGTGATTGGTCAGGGTGACGCAAGGAACGATCCCAACGTTGTGATGGGTAAGTTTCTTCTGGATGATTTCTTTGTTACTGTTTTATTTGATTCGGGTGCCGATACCAGTTATGTGTCTCTAAAAGTTAGTCAAATGCTTAAACGTACCCCCAACACTTTTGAACACCAAACACGCGGTAGAGCTAGCAAATGGTAAAAGTCTTGAAGCCACACACGTAGTTAAAGGTTGTAACCTGGTCTTAGCTGGTCAGATTTTCCCTATCGATCTTATTCCTATCACACTGGGTAGTTTCGACGTCGTTATTGGAATGGATTGGCTATCTCGGTATCAAGCGGAGATTGTTTGCAAGGAGAAAATCATCCGCATTCCTCGTTCTGGTGATGAACCTCTTGTGATTCGTGGCGACAAGAGTGATGCTGTCGAAGGCATCAACTCTTTCCTTAAGGCCCAGAAGTGTTTGCGAAAGGGCCACACTGCCATTCTAGCGCTCGTTACTGACACATCAACGGAAGAGAAGAGAATTGAAGACATCCCTATTGTGCGCGATTTTCCTGAGGTATTTCCTGAAGAATTACCTGGTCTTCCACCTCATCGTCAAGTTGAATTTCAAATCGAGCTAGCTCCTGGAGCAGCGCCAGTAGCTCGAGCACCATATCGTCTAGCTCCATCAGAACTCGAAGAACTGTCCACACAACTACAAGAACTCTTGGAAAAGGGTTTCATACATCCTAGCTCTTCGCCCTGGGGAGCTCCAGTCTTGTTTGTGAAAAAGAAAGATGGTACTTTCAGGATGTGTATTGACTATCGCGAGCTTAACAAGGTGACTGTGAAGAATCGTTATCCTCTCCCACGTATTGACGACTTATTCGACCAGCTGCAAGGGTCGAGCTATTACTCCAAGATTGACTTGAGATCGGGATACCATCAGCTGAGGGTCCGAGATGAGGACGTCTCCAAAACAGCATTCAGAACTCGCTACGGCCATTACGAGTTTCTGGTTATGCCATTCGGGCTGACGAACGCACCAGCGGTCTTCATGGATCTCATGAACCGAGTGTGCAAGCCTTACCTGGATAAGTTCGTTATTGTGTTCATCGACGATATCCTGATCTATTCTAAGAGTCAGGAGGAACACGAGCAGCATCTATGACTTATGTTGGAACTTCTTCGAAAAGAGCAGTTGTATGCCAAGTTTTCGAAATGTGACTTCTGGCTTCGCGAAGTCCACTTTCTAGGCCATGTGGTAAACAAGGATGGGATTCATGTTGATCCATCCAAGGTTAACTCAATCAAGAACTGGCCTGCACCCCGCACACCAAAAGAAATCCGCCAATTCTTGGGTTTGGCAGGATATTACAGAAGGTTTATCAAAGACTTCTCCAAGATTGCGCAACCTCTCACTTCACTAACTCAGAAGGGTGTCATCTATCGTTGGGGTGATGCACAAGAGTCCGCATTTCAACATCTAAAGGATAGACTTTGTAGCGCGCCTATCCTCTCATTGCTCGAAGGCACCGATGATTTTGTAGTTTATTGCGACGCTTCCATCCAAGGACTTGGTTGCGTATTGATGCAACGTGACAAGGTCATTGCCTACGCATCACGCCAACTTAAAGTTCACGAAAAGCATTCATTAATTAATATAATGACAAAGTTAAGAAAATAAGCCTGACCCATACTGAAACATTTCAAGTTGGCTACATTTATACTTTTGACTATTTCAATTTTAATTTATAGAACTTGTGGGAATATGCAGGTGTTACTGGAAATCGGATCATTCATTAGCTATCTATTCAATTTTATAATTAATTAAAAAAATATAATACAACAAAAAGTATACTATCGTTTTATATTCGACAAAGAAGAATAACAATACCATTAGTATATAATTTGTGTGCGTGTGTGTATATATATTCACGAAATTTTTTGGCTAATAAAATGATAAAAAGTTAGTTTTTTGTGAGAATTGTGCGAAGTGAATTTAAATGTTTGTGTTAAGCCACCCGCGAAACTCGCGGGATCTTAGACTAGTGTAAAATAAATAGATTAGGTGCATTTTATTTTACTAGAAAAATGTATTAGGATATATTTTGTAAAAGAAGATGCATACAAAAATGCGGTTTTGGTTTGGACCATAATTTCCGGTCCAAAGAACTTCATGGTTCTCAACGGGATTTTAACCCGAAAACCAAAACACATTTTTGAAGTCCAAAAGAGTTTGGAGCTGAATATAAAAGACTTTTGGAAGCTCAAAGGAAGTGAAGAAATCACAACACAAGAAGAAGACTTGAAGCATTTGGATGCGGGATCAAGTGGGAGTTCAACGACACATTATTTGTGTCAATATTCACCCATTAGGAAGGACCTTTTGGCACACTTGTTTCGGCTAACAAGTGTGGTCAAAATAGTGGCTATGGTTATGCACCTATTGATATGTGTGTTGTGCTTGTGTGGTTGTTTATTTATGTTGTTTGGATGATATGCATGACTTAACAAACTAATAATCAACGACAAGCGTAAAATTGGTTCTTAACAAAATCATTAAAATGGTTAATAAAGGTTTTATTAAAAATTGATGATTTTATAATAAAATGGGTTTTATTAAAAAGAACCTTGAAAATTTGTTTTCACAAAAGTACCAAGGATTTGAATGCATGCAAATATATGGTACATAAAGTTTTCTAAACTAGAATTTTGAAAACTCAAAATCCCTTTTATAAAACAAGTCAAACACCATCCTTTTATACAACACTCGAATCACTTGGGAACTCTTTTGTGGGATAAAGGTCACCTAACCACATTTGAGGGAACTTGTATGTTCGAGGTGGGTTTACCATGTTTGTGGGATAAAGGTCACCTAACCACTTATGTGTATAAACTCACATGTGTGTGTAAGTTGGACGACTTGATTTGGAAACCATGAACTTAGGGTCACCGAAGCATGGGGAACAAAGGTGTTGATGGGATTAAACATGCCAACTAAACATAAAGATGTTTAACCGATCCCATATGGCTAGAAGTTGCAAAGGGTTGCAATTGTCAAACGTTGACTACCTTGTTAATTTAAATAATGGGATAAAGGTCACCTAACCAATATTTAAATGTAACGTTGGATTCTAGATTTTAATTATTAATTGTCTATAAGACACAAAAGGGTATTAATGATTAAAATATAATAATATCGAAAATACTAAAATTAAACGTTGTAAAATTTTGTAGATGACCGCTAACAATATTACCCAAACCGCCCGTAACCTATCATTGAAAACGATTCTAATCCCAATGAACCTCTTATGGAAGATAAGGATGCCTATGACGATTGGATTAAGTATATCGAGGATACTACGCAGCCTCTTGCCTCATGTTAGGAATTATGATTCCCGAGATTCAAAAGGTTTTGAACATCATGAGCATACAACATGATTACCCAATTGTAGGAAATGTTCCTAAGGGTAGAACGATTCGAAACGGTTCGAGCGCTTCATGCATGTCGAATGGAGGAAACCCAATCAGACTCATCTTATGTCTTTAAGATGAAAAGCCACATTGATCACCTCGAAAGGCTCAATATGGATAAAAGGGTTTTATCCATTCTAATGATCAATGAGGGTGGCAACTCGAAAGGGCATCACCCCAACACCAAAGCAAATGTTGCAAATGGAAACGGGAAATTCAAAGGGAAAAAGAAAAGAAAGACTAAAGCAAAACCAACGAAACCAAAAAAAGAGAAGGCAAAGATTGCCACGAACGATCCGTGCTTTGAGTATGGTGAGATAGGGCATTTAAATAGGAATTGTCCAACCTATCTCAAAGAGTTGAAAAACAAGAGGGATGCTAGGCAAACCTCAGGTACAATCTTAATGATACATATTGACCTTAATGTTATTTCTTCTAACACATGGGTATTAGATACCGGATGCGGAACTCATGTTTGCAATTCGTTGCAAAAGGTTCAAAAGAAATAAAGCATTACAAGAAAGGAGACTATGTTTTGAAACTTCCAAATGGTTTGGAAATTGTTTTAAAAATATATTGTGTGCTCTTAGTTTGACTAGGAACATTATTCAAGTTTCCCTTAGAAGACAATATGGTTTTAATTTAATGTTTGTAAACAATGACATTTATGTTTCAATAAATGACATGTTCTACTTTAAAGCTATGCCTTCAAATGGTATTTATGAATTAGTTCATAATAATATATCATTTGATAGTTCAATGTACCAAGGAATCACCAAGAAACTCAAAATGGTTTTGAGTGAGACTAATCTTTGGCACTGTCGCCTTAGTCATATGAACAGAAGTCACATGCAAACACTTCAAAAGAATGGTCTTTTGGACACAAATGAAGTTGGTTCATTTGATACATGTGAGTCTAGTTTACAAGGTAAAATGCCTAAGAAACCCTTTAGTGGGAAAGAGCAAAATATTTATTAGGTATCATATATTCGGATGTATGTGGTCCTTTTAAGCCAATGACTAGGAATGGTGATAGATACTTCATTACGTTTACCGACTACTATAGTAGTTATGGTTATGTGTACTTGCTGAGACACAAAGTTGAAGTTTTGAAATGTCCAAAGCCTTCAAAAGGTGAAGTACAAAATCAACTCAATCAAAGTTATTCGTTTCGATAGAGGGGGAATCAAACTCTATTTGGATATGGTTCGATCTATGATGGCTAGGAGCGCATCATCTCTATCATTTTGGGGTTACGCTTTGCTCTCCGTGGTCCGTATATTAAATATGGCCCCAACCAAGAAAGTGGATAAGATACCTTTCGAAATATGGAATGGAAGGGCTCCATCATTATCATATTTGAAGGTATGGGGTTGTGAAGCTTATGTGAAGCAATACACCCCAAACAAATTGGAAGTACGATCCACTAAGTGTATCTTTGTAGGATATCCTAAAGATGAATTAGGATATTAATTCTACGATCACACATAGCAAAAGATATTGTTGCTCAAAAGGCTGAGTTCTTGGAAGCTAAGTTCCTTGTGGAAGGAATTAGTAGAACAGTGGATCTTGATAAGGATCAAGAACCACAAGCCGATACACGTTTGGTTGATACTAGCACTCAACAAGAGGTTGTTGAAAATGATCAAGTGGTTGATCAATACACATAAAACGTTCATAGATCTGGTAGAATTAGTAGTCCACCTGAAAGATATGGATTTTTCATGGATGGATGCTACGTGGTAGATTCGGGTGAACCTACCACATACCATGATGCAATGTCAAAATCCGATTGTGACAAATGGCTTGAAGCCATGAACGTAGAGATGCAATCCATGTATGACAACCAAGTTTGGGAATTGGTTGTGCCACCTCTTAACTCCAGAGTAGTTGGAAATAAGTGGGTTTTCAGGAAGAAAATTGCTATGCATGGTAACTTGGATACTTATAAAGCGAGACTTGTAGCAAAAGTTTCAATCAAAATCAAGGGGTTGATTATGATGAGACCTTCTCGCCTATGGCGATGTTAAAGTCAATTAGGATATTATTTGCCATACCTGCATAATATAATTATGAGATTTGGAAAATGGATGTCAAAACGACTTTCCTTAATAGATATCTTGAGGAAGATGTCTATATGGTTCAGCCTGAAAGTTTTGTCGATCCAAAACATCCTAACAAAGTATGCAAGTTAAAGATATCAATCTATGGATTGAAACAAGCATCTAGAAGTTGGAATCACCGTTTTGATGAAGAGATTAGGGAATATGGATTCATCAAGAACGTCGATAAAACTTGTGTGTATAAAGGCTAGTGGGAGCATTTTACTTTCTTAGTATTGCATGTCGATCACATTCTACTATTTGGAAATGACATTCCAGCCATGGAAGGTGTAAAAACCTGGCTTGGAAGTTGTTTTTCTATTAAGGATTTTAGTGAAGTCGCCTATATTTTGGGAATAAAGATCTATAGGGATAGATCAAGGCGCTTGATAGGTTTAAACTAGAGTGCATACATTGACAAAGTCTTGAAAGTGTTCAAGATAGAGAACTCTATGAAAGGTTTGGTACCTATTCAAAGAGGGGACAATATTGAATGCGTTTCAATGTCCAAGCTCAAAGGATGAGCAAGAAAGAATGAAAGGAATCCTATATGCGTTAGCTATAGAATTCATTATGTATGTAATGATATGCACTAGACTGGACAAGTTATGTGCTTTAAGCATGACGAGAAGATACCAGTGAGTAACGGTCATTGGGTGACTGTTAAAATATATATATATTGAAATACCTTAGAGGGACTAAGGATATATTTCTAATATATGGGTCTGGTTAAAAAGAAATCGTTGTAAAGGGTTACAAGGATGCGAGTTTCGGAATTCGTTGTAAAGGGTTACATGGATACGAGTTTCCAAACTGATCAAGATGGTTCTCGATCATAATCAGGGTAGCATTGTCCACTACAGAATCAAAATACATCGCCGCTACATTCATCGAGATATTTCATATGGATCTGCCACTTGAATTATTGCCAATCTAGGGGTAGTCCCTACCATTCAGGACCCTAGAGATCTTTGTGATAACGATGGTACGATTGCTCAAATCAAGGTACCTCGTGTACATCAAAAGACTAGGCACATTGAGCGGATTTTCAACTACATAAGGGATGAAGTTGAAAAGGGAAAGACATGTATTCGCAAAGTTCACACTGATCAAAATATTGCGGATCCACTCACGAAGCTCCTTGAACGGGCAAAGCATGAGAGGGTCATACTTGTGCCATAGGACTTAGATATTCTAGTGATTGGATTTGATCCATTTTGTATTTGGATATTGGAATAATTGTTTATATAACTCTTTTACAGGGTATTTTGAGTTATGTTCCATATTAGCATGTTTTAAATCCATGAATAAGTTAATTATTCTAAATGTCTGTAGTCGATCTTACTTGTGGGAACAAATATGAATGTAAGACTATTATGAACTAGGATTGGTAGATATTCATTAGGTATGAATATAGAGCAAAGTGTTGCTGCCAAAGTTCATAGATATTTGTGGGATACAAATATTGGACTGACTCACTCTCGAATATTACTGCATGGAATCATTTGTGATTGATCATAAGTAAATTTGAGTAAAGGAGAATATCATAGTATCCTCAGACCTGAGATACATATTAGGTCTTGATATTCACCAAATATTGTACCTTGACTTATTTGTTCGCTGTTAGTAATATGACAGTACATAAGGCTAAGCTCAGGTGTGGTACAAGGTGATTGTGAGAGACGTATGTAGTCAAGATGGGATTTGTTCCTCTTATTCGTTGAGAGTAAGATGTCTAAGGCCTGCTAAAGTTAAATCAACAGAGAGTGATCACTCTGTGTCTCTGGATTTGACATGACATCTGTAACGAAAGGATAAATGATAGATTCACCTAAATCATGTTCAAGTAAGGGACTTGAAAGGGATGATGTTATTGAATGGCAAATATAGTCATACGTATTGGGGGTAGTAAACCGTAGTTAGGCGTCATTTACTGCTTGCATCAATCTTCTATGTATCTTACGCAAGTGGGAGATTGTTGGACTCTGTATGCCCAAGACACATATTAAATTGATGTGGCTAGTACGTTATGATCCAAGTCGAGTCATACCCAAATACAAGCTAGACAAACACTTATATTTTTTATTTGTGATATGATCAAACAAATAAATATTAACACTTACAATATTTAGAAATTGGTTTTCTAAATAATTACACTTGAGAAACTAATAAATTATATGGATAATTTATTTTGAGAGAATAATTTATTTTGTTATTTAATGGGTTAAATAACATAATAAAAATAGTATAAGTCTTATAACATGTGATGTTATAATTTTATAAAAGTTATAAGATTAATCAAGACTTAAATTATTTTATAAAAGAAATTATTTTTTTTATAAAATAAAGGGTGGGCTGCCCCCCCCCCCCTTGGTGTTCTTCCCAAACATTTTTTTGTCCAATCACATTACATGCAATTTGCATGGTTAGAAGGGTCTTGATTGGGTGGTCTTCTCAAGACCATTTTGGTCCAATAAGCTCTCATGCACTTGCATGTGTAAGAAGCAAAGTTATTGGCCAAAAAGGAGGTGCACATCTCTCATGGGTTTAAAAGGATTAAGATGGCAAAAGATGAACTTGGAAGAGAGTTGTTCTTGCTCTCTAAAAATCGGCCATCAAAGGGGTTTTCAAGTGTTCGGTTTTTTTTTTATCACAAGTGTGTTAAATCCTAGCTAATCTCAAGGTGTTTGTTGGAAGCTTGGGGTATACAAGCTTGAGGTCTTCTACACTTGAAGGCAACCGTTCAAGAAGCATAATCATCTTCATATCCTTTACTCCTAGGAAGGTAGTATTCTAAACACTCTATGGTTGTGTTTTATTTTGATGGCATGCGTGTTCGTATATGGATCCGGGATTAGGTTTTACATATAAAATGAGTTTTATATCTTGTAAGTAACATGTTTTAAATAATAATTTTCCGCTGCGTTTTTATTTTATACGGATAAAATACTTTGATAAACATGTGAAAAACCCAACAATCTGTACCCGAGAAGAGGATCAAAGGAGGAACCTAACCCAAAAGCTCACACAAGAATTTTGTTCTGGAAATTTTAATCGTGGGAAAAATATAGGTTCTACCTCTACACCTTACTGTAAGAATTGCAAAAGAAAGCATTCAGGAAGATGCTCCATATACTGTAACTTTTGCAAAATATCGAGACACAAGGAAGAAAACTGCAGGAAGAAAGTTAACAACAGGATATGTTATAACTGCGGAGAACAAGGTCATATCAAGCCTAATTGCCTGAAATTAGCTCCAGCTACAAACAACAAGAATACTCAAAATGCTAGAGCATTTGTTCTGACTGCAGATGAAGCCAAAATGATTCCAGATGTCATAGCTGGTATGTTTTTAGTTAATGATGTTTTTGCTAAAGTATTATTTGACTCTGCTGCAAACCAACATTTTATTAATACATCATTTTGCAAATTTCTAAATCAGTCATTAACTAAACTACCACAAGAATGTCTAGTAGAGACAGCTAATGGAGAAACCGTTAGGAATTCTCAAATCTTGTAGGGAGCAAGAATAGAAATTTTAAACCAAAAGTTTATTGCAAACCTTTATCCCATGAATCTGGCAGGATTCGATATTGTTCTAGGAATGGATTGGTTAATAGCCAATAAAGCCAGTATTTTATGTGATCAAAAGTCAATTCAAGTAGATTCACCAAAAGGTAAAACGATCACAATTAAAGGAGATAAACCATCTAGATCTACAAAATTCATCTCTGTGATGAAAACTGCAAGTTATATAAGAAAATGTTCTATAGTGTATTTGATTTCCATAATCACTAACACTAAAGGAAAAGAACTAAAGGATATTCCAGTAGTATCTCAGTTTTCAGACATATTTCCAGAAGAATTGCCAGGGCAACCTCCAGATAGGGAAGTTGAATTCAGAATCCTTTTAATACCAGGAACAGCACCGATTGCCAAAGCACCTTACCGTTTGGCACCTGCAGAAATGCAAGAATTAAAGAAACAATTAGACGAATTGCTAGAAAAAGGATTTATACAGCCAAGTTCGTCGCCATGGGAACCGCCGATATTGTTTGCTAAAAAGAAGGACGGACCAATGCGTATGTGCATTGACTACCGTGAATTAAACAAGGTCACGATTAAGAATCGGTACCCATTACCAAGAATCGATGATCTATTTGATCAACTACAAGGAGCTCGATTTTTCTCTAAAATCGATTTAAGGTCAGGATATCATCAATTAAAGGTATAGGAAGAGGATATTCCTAAGACCGCATTCAGAACAATGTATGGCCATTAGGAATTTACTGTCATGCCATTTGGTTTAACCAATGCCCCAACTGCATTCATGGACATAATGAACCGAATATGTAAGCCATATTTGGATAAATTCATAATTGTCTTCATAGATGATATTCTAATTTACTCTAAAAGTAAAGAGGATCATGCAATGCATTTGCACGAACTTTTAAGTCTATTAAGAAAGGAAAAGCTTTACGCTAAATTTTCTAAGTGAAAATTTTGGTTAGAACAGGTACAGTTTCTTGGACACCTAGTCAATCATGAAGGAATTCATGTGGATCCAACAAAAATCGAGGCGATTACTAAATGGAAAACCCCTGAGTCACCAACCGAGGTTAGAAGTTTCTTAGGATTGGCTTGTTATTATAGAAGATTTATTCAAGATTTTTCTAGAATAGCCATTCCTTTAACTAAGCTAACCTGTAAATCTGTTAAGTTTGAATGGGGATTAAAACAAGAAGAAGCCTTTAGAATCCTTAAGCAAAGATTAACCCATACACCCATACTAGCGTTACCAGAAGGAGCTGAAGACTTTGTAGTCTATTGTGACGCTTCTAAATTAGGTTATGGATGTGTATTAATGCAACGTCAAAAGGTTATAGCTTACGCATCTAGACAACTTAAGAATCATGAAAAGAATTATTCAACCCATGATTTGGAATTAGGAGCTATAATTTTTGCTCTTAAGATTTGTAGACATTACCTTTATGGTAGTAACTTTACCATATTCACCGATCATAAGAGTTTAAGGTATATTTTCAAGCAAAAGGAGTTGAATATGAGACAAAGACGCTGGATGGAGATGCTTAGTGATTATGATTGTGATATCTAGTATCATGAAGGAAAAGCAAATGTAGTGGCAGATGCTTTAAGCCGAAAATATCATGAAAAGCCAAAAAGGGTACGTTCTCTTAAGTTAAATCTACAAATAGATTTAAATGATCAGATCAGAGAATCACAAGAATTAGTAATCAAGGATGATACTGGAAAATTGAAAGGTATGCTGAAAGAATTAGAACAAGGAACAGATGGAATTTGGAGATTCCATAAAAAGAGAATGTGGATACCTAAATTAGGAAACCTACGTCACCATATATTAGAAGAAGCCCATAAATCTAAATATACGGTGCATCCAGGAAATGATAAGATGTATCAAGATTTAAGAAAGAATTTCTGGTGGATAGGAATGAAAAAGGACATAGCAGCCTATGTTTCTAAATGTTTAACTTGTTCTCAAGTCAAAGCTGAACACCAGAAACCCTCAGGATTTCTACAACAGTTAGAAATGCCAGTGTGGAAATGGGAATTGATAACAATGGATTTTGTTACTAAATTACCCAAAACAAAGAAAGGCAATGATACAATCTGGGTGATTGTAGATAGGCTAACCAAATCAGCTCATTTCCTACCAATGAAGGAAACTTTCAGTATGGAACAGTTAGCTAAATAATATGTAAATGAAATTGTTTCTTTACATGGAATTCCTTTATCAATTGTTTCTGGTAAAGATAGCCGATGTACCTCTCATTTTTGGTCAAGTTTCCAAAAAGCAATGGGAACCAAGTTAAATCTAAGCACGGCTTATCATCCTCAAACGGATGGACAAAGTGAAAGGATAATTCAGACAATGGAGGACATGCTTAGAGCTTGTGTAATTGATTTTGGAGGTAATTGAGATGATCACTTACCTTTAATAGAATTTTCTTATAATAATAGTTATCACACAAGTATCAATGCTCCACCATTCGAAGCACTTTATGGACGAAAGTGCCGAACCCCAGTCTGTTGGGCAGAAATTGGAGAGAAGCAACTATCTGGACCTGAGATAGTGCAAGAAACAACTGGCAAGATTATTCAAGTCATGGAACGACTAAAAGCAGCACGTGACCGACAGAAGAGTTATGCTGATAACCGACGCAAGCCATTGGAATTTCAAGTAGGAGATAAAGTATTGTTAAAAGTCTCTCCTTGGAAAGGAGTAGTAAGATTCATCAAACGGGGAAAGCTAAGTCCCAGGTATATTGGACCTTTTGAGATTATTGGAAGAATAGGATTTGTAACCTATCAGCTACAACTGCCAGAAGAAATGGCAGGAATACATGATGTGTTTCATGTATCTAATCTCAAGAAATGCCTAGCCGATGAATCACTGATGGTACCTCTTAAGGATATAGAGGTAAATGAACAACTCAAGTTTGTAGAAAGGCCTCTACAGATTGAAGACAGGAAAATCAAGAATCTCAAACACAAGAGATTAGTTCTAGTCAAAGTAAAGTGGGACTCCAATAGAGGACCTGAGTACACATGGGAACTTGAATCTGAAATGCAAAGGAAATATCCGCACTTGTTCCAGTAGATCTCGAGGACGAGCTCTAAAACAAGGTGGGGAGGATGTAACAATCCTCAATAAACCGACACCATCATAATATTTCCGAAACCCAAGTATATTTTAAAATGTCCTAATTTGTCTTTAATTACACCCCGTATGTGAAAACCGAGCCCGAAATACAGTATAGCATTAAAAATAAAATTTAAAATTTGATTATTAAGTTGAGGCGGGCCGCGTAGGACCCACCCCAACCTTACACGGGCGGTATCAAGGCTAAAAGCTGAACACGATGAATTTTAAGTTAAGGCGGGCCGCGTAAGCTAACCTTAACTCTTACACGGGCCGCGTGAGCTCATGATAGTGGCGCAGCCCGGTGATGACACGTGTCATCATTGTGGCAAGTCTAGGTGATGACCCGGATCACCTAAACCCTACCCGGGCAGCATAAGCCTTTGCTTACCTTTACGCGGGCCGCGTGAGAGTCAGTTTTAGCAACTATATAAAGGAGTCATCGGGTTCAACCAGAAATCGTTCATTTTTCGTTTCTCAATCTCAAATTCTGAATATTAGGCTTTATAAAGCTGGTATTATACCCCCTAATTAGCGAGGTTCTGCTCCGTTGTAAGTATTATAACCCCAGTTTCGTAATAGATACGCTGCCCGATTGATTTAGGGTTCCGTAACAACTGTCGTGGTTTTGCCCGACGTAGTTGTTGGAATACCGTCTCGTGGAAGGTATCATTAATATTTTCAAAGGGTTATTATACTAACCTATGTACATTTGTGTAAATTATAGATTAATTTCAGGAAACCCTTACGCGAAGTCTAAGATAGCAAAGTGAGTTTATCCAATTTTTGTTAACCTTTTTGTAATATTTTGCAAAACCTTAAATGTTTTACAATGCGATTAAGCGGTGATTGAGTCTTTGTAGTTCTTCAATTACTGCCGGTATGTTGGGGTTTTGTATACAAAATTTACGACACTGTGAGTAGTAAGTCGGGACGACAGTACGTTACCATTGGACAACGAGTTAGCCAATGTGTAATATGACCCACCAGTCAGGATTGACAGTACTGAATGAGTAATGGTGTTGAAATAAACAATGTGATTGCTCTCAATACTGTTTTAATTGATACAATGTTTCTTGATTAAACTGGGATTCACTCACCAATATTTCCCACTGACAAATGTTTTTAAAACGCGTTTCAGGTAACACAATGTGACAGCCAATTAGTAAAAAGCCAGCTGGAGAGCACTGAAGGCTTGGGAAAAATGTGGCTATAAAAGTTACCTAAAAGACGATGTTTTAAATTCAATAAAATAGGGTTTATCCCTATAACCGTATTGTAATAAGTAACTTGGGTTTTACCCATGTGATTATTATATCAAATGTGGTGGTTTTACTCTGATAAACATTTCCTAACTAAGGTCCTGATGTAATTTCCACTGCCAAATTAACCAACTGATACCACCAAAATTCTGAGTTCGCGTCCGCCCATTACCAGGACAGATAAGGGATCGGGGGTTGCGACAGTAAAACACACTCGGATGGTGAAGGATACTAAGGGAAACTCGCACCAGCACCCCATGCACAAAAACAGGGCCATTCGACAAATTTTTCTTCATTACAGCAAGTTCAGCACGGGGCCGTGCTTACCCAACACGGCCCGTGTCCAACCATCTGCAGAAAGTTGCCCAGTTCAGGTAACTGGACACGGGCCGTGCTCACCCAGCACGCCCCCGTGTCCAGGCTTCTGTTTCTTTTACTCAATTTCTATTACTAGCGATCTGAACACGGGGCCGTGCTCGGACACCACGGGGCCGTGTCCAGACGCCCAGTAACATACAATTTTGCTTTTTCACACCTTTTTACACGTCCAATCAACCTAAAAACTTATTTTTGGGACACATTGAGGACAATGTGTAATTTAAGTGTGGGGGGGGGGTGCTAAAACCTTGAATTTTGCAAGTCCTAATTACAAGCCTTACACAAAACTCTATTGGAACCGCTAAACACCCCAAATTTTTTCAAAAATCTTTCATTTTTTTACTTGTCTAGGTTTAAATTGGGAATTTCAAAGTTCTAAAAATGTGATGTTTTTACAAATTTACAACCGATAGCGTCGTGATAAAAAGAACCAACATAAGAAAATTATGAAACGGCATGACAAACCTAGTTAAAATTTGATAATATATACTTGATCACATAAAAAACCCATTCCCACAAAAAGTGAGTTTTGAGCCTTTATTGAGCATACAAATACACATCTTTAAACTAAATGCTCATTTTTCGTTTCTTGTGTGAATAGCCGCTTGGTTCTTACGACTCTAGAACTTGCCACGACGATAAATTCCCAGTCCTTACCAAGTTAAACCTGAGTAAGTAAATGATGGAGGCATTAGGACTAACCCTTTTTATTTCTACACCATTATTTTTCCTTTTTTTACCACCTACCCAAAATCCCCCTAGTTAACCCCTTTGAGCCTAAACATTTTCATTTCTTAACCCAAAACAAACACCCTTTTCACCCACCAAAACCCTTTTTCATTTTAAACCCTTTATTTTAGTAATAAAGCTCGGTTTTTGTGGACTTTCTTTTATTCAAAAAAATGGATAAAGAAGAAAAGAAAAATGAAGTTTGCAATAAACAAACAAAGCTCACAAAAAGAAAGCTTGTTTGAATAATACTTCATTGGAATAAAAAGTCACAAAAACAATATGTTTTACAAAAACCGACGCTTTTCACGCCTTTTTCGCCCTTTTCTACTAACCACTAACCCAACCACCTACCTTTAACCCAAGCCTAACCCTTCACCCCCAAAAGTCCTCTTGATATTTACAAAGGTATTTAGTTAAAAAGGAGAAGGATTGATTGCATGGAAAGCTTATGGTAGAAGTAAGTTCCATGCCGCTCTCGAGTGTTTCACAAAAAATACATCTTCGGCCGAGTGTTGAGTGATCCCCCGTGAGGTATGTGAACTTGTATATAAATGGAATTTTCAAAAGGCATGTTATGCCCTAATAACTAATTTATCTTATGTAATGTTTTAAATAAATCATGACGAATAGGATTGTAAATAAATAAAAATAAAACTCAATAAAGAATCTGGGAAATCCCGACACTCTATGACAAGCCCAAAAACCTTCTCTTCTACCCATTCCATTTGGGAGTGTAAAACCACATTATAAAGAGTTTTGCTTGAGGACAAGCAAAGATTCAAGTGTGGGGGTATTTGATGTGTGCAAAATGCAACATATAAATTACATTAATAGAGACATAAAACTAACCCTTTTTTAGTACTAATGTTGGAAAAAGTGTGTTTTTGTCTTCCTTTTGTATTTTAGGATTAAATGAGCTTAAATGAACAAAAGAAGCAAAAAGGCAGCTAAATCTAACAAAAATACAAGAAAAGGAATAAACGTGGCATGCCTGACCCCCCTACAGCAGCTTCCCAAGCAAAACAATAAAACAGAAGGCTGAACACGCCCCGTGCTCAGTGAGCACGGGGGCGTGCCCAAGTGTCTGCAGAAAAGACAAAGCTGTAGAAGCTTCTATTACCCACCACGGGGGCGTGCCCAGCGGACACGGGGCCGTGGTCAACTCTAAGATTCGCAGAATCTGAGGAATTATTGATACTACAAATACGCTTCTACACACGGGGTCGTGCCCAGCGGACACGGGGGTGTGGTCAACTAATGCAAACAAACTTCAATTAATGAAGAAAGAGAAGGAAGATGGACACGGGGCCATGCCCAATGGACACGGGGCCGTGCCTGAGCTGTTGTTCAGGCTATAAATAGGGGTGCTTGGCTCATTTGCAAACCATCCCTTGGCAAGCCACCTCTCTCACACTACACCCACCCTCTACCATCATCACAACCCACACCCACCACCATCATCCATCATCCATCATAGAGTGTGTGTAGTAGTCTCAGGATCCAAGATTGATCGTAAGAGTTCTTGACAATCAAAGGCCATGTTTGCCTAAGTTTCTTACATCACTTGGTGAAGACAAGTGTCTAGTGTAATACTTTTTATTTTTAATCTTTTCGCACTTTTTATTTGGTTATGTATTAATGACTTTAATAACTATTTTCTTATGTTGAAGGTGATTCTTCCTTATCGTTTGTCCGTGGTGTCTTGGCATTATTTTACTGTCTATATAAAATAAAAGATTTTCACCATTCATATATCCACGGTCTATATGGAGATATGTTGGCTACCTGGTCGGGGGTTAAGGGAACGGTTTGGTAAGAGTCTTGCCTTGTTCAGTGTATAGATCCTGCAAGGACCTGGGTCAAATTTAGTAGGACCTACTTCAATACCCACTGGTATTGGATGGCGAGGGTACAAACTCTTTGATCCCCTCATATGTAAGCTACTATTAATACTTTAACCTGGCTACTTAGGACTGTATCCCTACTGACTTAGCCTACTTAGCCGAGGGTAACGTCACCTTCAAAAGAGGGGTTTAGAACATTATGCATTAATAACTTAATTAATTATCTTTCAATAATCCGACCCTTTAGGATTGTATCCTTGCTGACTCAAACTACTGGGTTGAGGGTAACGTCACTTTCAAAAGAGGGGCCTACTACAATAACTAAGATAATATCTTAAAAAGTGCAAAAGTGCGGAAATAATCAAAGGTTACACTAAACACGAGTCGGATCCAAGTGATTCATCTTGTCTATCTGTTTTTATTTTTATTTTATTTTTCAGCATTTTAGTTAGTTTTATTGTTCTAGTTTTAGAAACCTTTTTCTAAACTTTTGATTTGATTAGACGTTGAGGATAAACCGGTACTAAAAGCTCTTGTGTCCTTGGACGACCTCGGTATCTTACCAACACTATACTACGCTCACGATGGGTGCACTTGCCCATATGTGTGTTTAGTGTTAGTAAATATCGTGTTTTATAAATTTAAAACTTGGCTAAAAAGGTGTAAAAGGGCTTAAAATATACATTAAAAACCTATAACACCGCACACATCACCACGTGACCGAGGAACTGTACCTCACGTAACCAAAACTCACACTTCGAGAACTTAGCATAGAGCTTCTCCTTCTTAAGCAGCTCTAAGATGGCTCTTAGGTGTTGTTCATGCTCTTCTTTTGTCCGCGAATATATCAAAATATCGTCGATAAATATAATCACGAATTTATCAAGATATGGCTTGCAAACCCGGTTCATCAAGTCCATAAACACTGCCGGTGCATTCGTCAAACCAAATGGCATTACTAGAAACTCGTAATGTCCATAACGAGTTCTGAAGGCAGTCTTTGGTATACTCTCTCCTTGGATCCGCAGCTGGTGATAACCTGATCGAAGATCGATCTTGGAGTAGTAACTCGAACCTTGAAGTTGATCGAATAAATCATCAATCCTCGGCAAAGGATACCGATTCTTGATGGTTAACTTGTTCAGCTCTTGGTAGTCAATTCACATACGAAAATTACCGTCCTTCTTCTTGAAGAACAAAACTGGAGCTCCCCAAGGCGAGAAGCTTGGTCTAATGAATCCCTTATTTAACAACTCCTGAAGCTGCGTCGACAACTCTTGCATCTCTGAAGGCGCAAGTCGGTAAGGTGCCTTAGCGACAGGCGCAACACCTGGAACCAACTCATTATGGAATTCGACTTGTCGTTGGGGGCGGTAATCCTAGCAAGTCTTCGGGGAAGACTTCAGGATATTCCCTTACCACAGGGATATCTTCAAGCTTCGGTTCTTCGGCTTCTTTATCGACAACGTGAGCTAAGAAGGCAACACATCCTTTACGCATAAACTTCCGTGCCTTCAAACAGCTGATAATCCACAGAGGCGTATCATGCTTTTCTCCATGTACCACAATCGTTTCTTCATTCGCCATAGGGATGCGGACAATCTTCTCATGGCATACGATCTCAGCTCAGTTACTTGACAATCAATCCATTCCAACTACCACGTCGAAACTTCCCAAGTCAACTGGCAGAAGATCTATCACGAACTCCCGCTCTCCAAGCTCTATCACACAGCCTCTAATCACTTCGTTGGCTTCTACTAGCTTCCCATTAGCTAGTTCTATCGAATACGGGATATCTAACTTACTTGCAGCTAACCCAAGTATATTCTTAAACTCTAGGGATACGAAGCTATAGTCGGCACTAGTATCAAATAGAACAGATGCAAAACGTTGATTGATAGGGAACGTACTAGTGACTACGTTCGGATCCTGGTGAGCTTCCCTAGCTCCAATGTTGAATACTCTTCCCTGGGCTTGGTTGTTCTTTGGGCAATCCCGCTTGAAGTGTCTTACATCACCACGGCCAAAACAACATTGGCCGTTACCATTTCCATTTCCATTTCCGCCCTGGTTGTTGTAACATCCCAAAAACGGGTTTGGTAATCAAACCACGTTAATAGTAAAGACGGGTAAAATACCGTTAGTGGTAAAAATTAACCCGGTAAATATTAGGATCTAAATAAATAATCCTAATATTAATAAAAAGCGAATAAAAGATTTTAAGAAGGATAAATACTTTGAGGCTACAAGATACATAAAAATGCCCGAGCTAACGGGACTTAAAATAAGACGGGTTATAATTCCCGAAAACCCACTAAGTTAACTAGGATAATTAACCTAGTTAGTTATTGTTAGTAAAACAAGGAAGGAACTTGTGGTAATTGACCCATTTATAAAACCTTTAAACTAGAGGGACTAAAATGGGCAATATGTGAAGGAAGTTTATAATTAAAAACCAAACAAAAACCAACCCACACACACACAAGGTGTGTTTGGTCGATATATGCAGGAGAAGAAAGAGGGGTTCTCCTCAAGAACCCTAAGCACTCAAATTCAACAAAATCAAAGAGAAATCGAGCTGAAAATTAGGGCTTTTAATAAAATCGTGATCACCAAGCTTAGGAGATCACAAGGTATGTTGAATTTTGATGTTTGGTGATATTTCGAAATTTTGATGAGCTTGCATGAACGAAATTCTTGCATGAATGTTCAATGTTATAGTGATATTAGTGTGGGTATAAGCCTAGAAACAAACCCTAGATGCAAACTTGTATAATTGTGCCATAAACTAGGGATTTGATAATTACCCTATTATGAGCTAAGTGGGTTTTGGTTAAATTGATGAAATTAATGTTCAAATGGTGTTTATAAACATCATACTAACTCATATGAATGAACTACTCGATCAAATTAGAGATTTTGTTAAGAGTTCATAAGTAACTAGAAGTGGGTTTTGTTAGATATGATGAAATCATGAAGAACTTGAAGTAATATCACTTGTATGTGATTAACAAGTAAACTAGGAAGTGGGTTTTTATGTAATAGTAAAGATGATGATAAGTTATGTTTAAAATCATCATATTGGGTAATAAAAACAAGGCACTCAAACAAATTAAGTGATTTGGGAACTTGTTCATACATGATTGAAATGGGTTTCGAATGTTATGATGAAATTTGGTAGCCATGTTCATGTAGCTAAGTGTATAAGATCATGTTAGCTACTAATTGATAGATAGAATTTGAATGTGCATTTATATGCTAAGGGGCGTTTGACTTTTAGTAGTCAAACCGACCACTAATAAGATCGAATGATAATTGTGATAGAAAATATGTAAGATGGAATAGTCATAATTAATGATGACTAATATAACCGTCTTACAAATTATGATGATAGTTTGACGCTTGACAAGCTAGGTGGAGGCTTGGAAAGGAAGCGGGTCAAACGAAGCAAGTATGGCGGAAAAGCATAATTCGGATGCAAGGTAAGTATAGCTTACACTAGTCTTAAATTGTGGAATGTTTTCTTGTCATATAAATTATGAATGGGGTATCTAAACAATTGAAATATGATGTTCCGTTGTGTAGTCGAACGGAACAAGAAAATCAAAGATGATAGAAACCATAATAATGGTTAAAAAGAAGTAAATTGATAATTTGGTCATATTATGTCAAAAACAATACACGGTGTTAAACGGGAAGAGTCATGTAGAAGAGATGATAATAAATATCATCTCGCAAAGATAAATGCTCAATTCAGTCAAACGGGTCAAAAGGTGTAGACAACACCTTTTGACTATATAGACTAATGATTCTTTTGTCGAGTCATATGCTTACAGGAATAGATATCCAATGGATATTCGCATTGCTCTTAATTAGCGAATATAAAGCAAGGTATTAAAATTGGGTCTAAGGGTTGATCCGAGCCAGGTACGCTTATTTATGATGAATGTAAAAGTACTAATTTGGTCGAATAATTGGTGATAGTCCTTCATTGTAAAAGAAGGACCAAAATCGACCAAAACGCCCTTGTAGGCTAAATTGAACAAACAACTCTTAGAGGTTGTTTGGAAAGGAGTCTTATGATTAAACAAAAGTTTAGAACGAGTATAGGTAGTGAAAGATGTAATTCTTGGGCTAAAAGACTCAATATGAGTCTTTGCCGTAAAATGATATTTCAAGGGATATAAATCCGGAACACATAGATATCTACTTTAAATCCAACACACATTAGTTGTGATGGAAGAGTACTAGATAAGAAATATAGGTTACAATGCTAGATTGGAATAAAAACGAAATTTGGGTTTATAAGTGCTTAAAATATCCTTAACGGGTCAAAATAAGCATACTAGTGAAAATGGGTTTAAATTGTGTAATAAACCTATAATTAGAACCTATAATAGTAGGTAATATTAAATTAAAGAGTTGTATGTGATATAGGAATCAAACAAATACGTTTGTTTGATAAAATGCGTAAACGGGTCAAATTTTGGTAAAAGAGTAATAAGCCGAATACTTAAAGGTCTTAAATTTTGTTAAGCCGAATGTCGGGTTTTAACTCCATATGATGGAGAATCAAATTACAAACATGTAGGAAGAAACGGTAGGTCAAACGGATAAACGGTTTGAAAGATACGAAAGATTTCGTGTCAAATTACGGCAAAATGGAAAGGAGGGATGCAGGTGCCACCGTAAATTACGGTGCCACCGTAATTTACGGTGGACCTGAAATGGGTTACGGTGGAACACTCCTGATTTACGGCAGAAGTATAGCAATCCAGGTGCCACCGTAATTTACGGTCCCACCGTAAATTACGGTGGATATGATTTTTTTAATATTTTGTTTTTCCTTTGAAAATCAAATGTTTCCCGGACATTTTTCGGACATGATTTAAACCCCGAATGACTAAAGCATTTCATGTTTATGAAATGTAGGTACGCCTTGGGATGCCGAAAGACGATCAAGCTCAGCGAAGAACCGAACACAATAAAGACACACGCTTCCGCACTTTGCTACGTTGTAATTTTTAAACAACGAATTTGATCACACTATGTAGAATAACTTATGATTTGTAAAAGTTTTAATAAACCTGTATTTTTATGGTATGTGTAGTCTTAACTACACATCTAATTGTTGGTATTTACACGATAATCGTTAAGTAGAAACCAGGGTGTTACAGTTGTTGTTTGCTCCACGGTTTCCGTTACCATCTTGATTTCCAAAACCACCACGATTTCCATTTCCACCGAAATTTCCATTTCCTCCTTGATTGCGATTTCCAGTCTGATTTCCATTACCGTTGCGGTTTCCATTACCATTTCCACCAGATCCTCCATTCCTTCGTCCAACACCGTACCAGCACGCCTCCCTGGCATGCCCTACCTTGCCACAGTTCTCACAATTCCCATACCTACATCGTCCGGTGTGATGATGCTGACAAATATTACACTTGGGCAGAGTATCCATGTATCCTTTTCCTTTGTTCTAAGAATTTGCAGCACCAGTTCTGACCTCGGCTGGTGGGTTAGCATCTCTACGCTTGTTAGTACCGCCGTTGTTTCCTTGGGTACTATTCTTGAAATTTGAGAACTTCCTTTTGTTCTCTCCAGACGACTCCACATGAGTCTCTTTCTTCTTCTGCTCGAAAATTGAGAACTTGCCCAAACGAATCGCTTCTTCAGTCAGTGCCACACTCAAGTCGATGGCTTCAGTAATTGTTGGAGGCTTCGAAGTAGTCACCATGCTCAGTATTTGGGGCGTCAATCCCCAAATGAAACGTTCGACTCGCTTGAACTCTGTCTCTACCATGTAAGGGACAACTCGAGACAAATCATGGAATCTTTGCACGTACTCAGCTATCTTAGGACCATCCATTTTCAGATTCCAAAACTCGGTTTCCAGCTTTTGAATTTCAGCTCTTGAACAATACTTCTTACGCATCAGTTCTTTCAACTCGTCCCATGTCAACGCATACGCTGCAGCTTCACCAAAGGTTTGAACCTGAAGGTTCCACCACGACAGGGCTCCATCCAGAAACAATCCAGAAATGTAGGTGACTTGATGCTCTGGCGCACACTTGCTCATCCGCAGCACATAATCTATTTTCTCAGCCCATCTCACAAACGCTATGGCACCTCCAGTACCGTTAAAGTTCAGAGGCTTGCAGTCCAGGAACTGCTTGTAAGTACAGCCTGTACAAGCAACATCATTCACAGAAAGTATTAGCAAAACACACTTGGAAATGCCCAAACGTATTGTAATGTGTCTTAGGTGACTTAAACATTACCGTGATGTCGGTTATTCCCTGAGGTGCCTCCGCTGCGTTCGGAGCGTAGGGCCTCATGGTGTGCGATTGCCTGTGAAATTCGTTCTTGTAACTCTGCCTCGTTTGTGGGCAACTGAGTGTTCCTTCGAGGAGGCATCTTCTAAAAAGAAGATTGTATAGGTCATGCATTATTCGATATATAATAAATAGTACGTATATATAATAGCATTTATCATAGCAAGCCAACATATACCATCGCAATCATAGCACAAGCAGGTAAATCTCAACGTATTTAATGAGAACATGACGATTGAGCTTTCATTAATCATCGACCACAAAGTATTGTTACATGTTTTACAAAGTGTATCATATCAAAAGGGAACACAGGGTCACACTACCCTTGTCCAATAAGTCTACCAATCTACAAAAGTCATACAATCAAAAGGTGGTCTCCAAAAGGCTTCACAAGCTCGGCTCAATAGTGGTGCTCTCATCAAAAGTAATGCAACCTACATAAAACCAAAAACCAACTATACTGATGGTGGTGGAGGAGGAGGAGGTGGAGGAAAGAAAAGCAAGCTGCGCACATGCGCAAGCTCCTCCTCAAGCTCATATACATGACGCAACAGATAACTGATCTACTGCTCGACAGTGAGGAATCGAGCATCAAACTCGGGAAAAGGAGTAAGAGGTGCAGGTGGATGTGAAAATGGAGAAGGTGATGAATGAGGGGGAATAAAAGCAGGCTGGCAAGGACATGGTAAAGGACGTGGTGTCATCTCAAGCTCCAAAATCCTGCGACTCATAATCTCATACTGGAGCTGAAGTGATAAGAGTAACTCATCCTGTGTGTAACCAACAAACTGAGAGGGATGGTAGGGATCCGAAATCAGCATGGTGTACGGTGGTAACCATCGAAATGGCTCATCAAGTGGTGAAGAAGTAAAGGAGGCAAACGGTGCCGACTGAGGGATATGTGGAAAAGCTGCTGAAACATGTGGGTTATGACTAGGCTGCTGGCCTGAAGTACCTTCCCCTGGACAGGGTGCAGGTATGTCCTGCAAGAAAACAATAGGTAAATCAACACGATGGACATCAGACTCCACAGGATGAAAAGGAGCAACATCAGCGGGTGCGGGTGCAGGTGGAGGAATAAGTGGCTCAATAACAGGAGGGTCAACGGGTGCAGGAACTAGATCAGGTATAAGGGGTGCAATGTCTGGTATGCTAAAAGGAATAGGGTCATGATCAGGTAAGGGCTCAGGATCAGCAGGTGCAATGTCAGGCTGATCAACAGGAATGAAATCTAGCTCAAGACCAGGCTCGGGGTCGTGTGGAGGAGATGGTGCAGCTGACATAGCTGTATCATCATCAGAATCAGTGGCATAGCGTCATAACCCAACTGCCTACAAGGCAGAAGACGTCACAGACTCAAAGGAATCTGAGACAGAGTGCAAACTAGAGTCAGAGGAAATCTCAATAACGGGAATCTCAAGAAGTGGAATAGCAACAACGTCCTCATCTAGCTCTCCATCACCATGGGCGTCATCGGGGGGACCATCAACAAACAGATCAACATCATCATCAAACATGTCGTCAAAAGGCCAATCCTCAGGAGGGATGACCACGAGAGGAACGGGAGCGAGGATCGGTGCCACAATGTGCTCACCATCAGGATGCCTGATGATAAGATGATCGTGGACTGGAATGGGAATAACAAAAGGATCCTTGTCTGGAATACCATCAGCAAGCGGTAAGTCATCTCCAAAATCAGGCAACGCAAACGGCTGAAAGTCGTCGTCGTCTGATAGCATCTCTGGGTCGCTCTCAGTATCGGATGTAAAGATCTCTGGCTCTGGGGCGATCTCCTCATCGGAGATAGTAGCCATAGGGCCATCAGTGTCGGACAATCCACTCTTGGATGAAGACATAGTGTCTGTAACAGAACAATCATAACATATGCACATATATTAACCACTATCATTTAGTATGCAAGCAAAGTCAACGTATCATGAAATCATATATCCTCTTTATTCCTCACAAACTCTTTCTATCTCAACTAGTCTACCAGTCTACCCCCATGCAGACTAGACTTCCACTGTGACCTTGCATTATGTTTCGTGTCTTTCTTTTGTAAAAATGTTTGTTCCATGGATCTGGGCGTTTCGTGTATGCAATGAAAACATGTTGTAAAAATATTTTTGTGAGAGCCCTAATGATTGTAGTCTAGACTCGAGAAAGAATCCTAGTTCGCTACAATCGAAGCTCTGATACCAAACTGTCACACCCTGACTTTTGCGAAAGCGTGATTTGTGTGACTTGCTTAATATCATTGCATTCAACCATAACAAACATCTATATGATAAAACTAAAGACATCCATCCATTGAATTAAGTTTTAAAACATAACCACAACATTGTTTAGAAATCCAACACAGACTTCGAATCCATAATACAAACCATTCAAATTGTTTTAGAGTTCCAGAAGGACTCGACAAAAGATACTATTAAAAACTAGGTTTAGGACTATGCATCTTATCTAGGATAAGGTACACAACCCCAAACCCTTAGACATCGGATGACATCTTTTATTCCAAACAACCCTTGATAACTTCCAACGCTCGCCAGATCCATACTTAGTTTCCTTACATGTAGTTTGAAAACATCAACAAAAGTTGAGCGAGTTCATGTGTTTGTATGTGTGCACGAATAACCCTTTGTAATCATTGTAAGTATGTATGTTTTGTAATCCTGGTATGAAAGAGAATATGAACAGATTGATTAATGATTTGCAAGGTCATTAATGTGTGTGTAATGGTGTAGCAAGGCTCAATCCTTTGCGTATTTTGTACCGGGCCTCCCGGCTGGAACGACATAGACACCACATGCGGTCAACTCGCGGACCCATGGGTGGGGCTCGCAACACCCAAATAGATCTATCACTCGTGCCCCTCGGTCCTTATAATAGGATTAATGGTCTCAGGTTAACGCCTACGCATTCACATGATCTAGCAGTTCATTTCTTGACTAACCAAACCATTTGTAATCGTTTGTAAACATTTTGTAACATGTACTTCACCCCCGAAGTTATAAAACAAAAACAGTTAAAAGAAAAGGGGGACATGAACTCACAGTCTTGCGTTCTTCGCAACCAACGGTAACTCAAAGCTTCTCCTGGTGTACATGACTACCTACAACGTACTACAGTTTATTAGACGAGCGGCTCGTGCCTTGACTTAGTATTAATTAGTGTCTTTGAGTTACGTTTCATTGTGTCTTCAATATTATTCCAAGTTATATAATTATTTGTTAAAATAATATATATTTTAACTTAAATTATATTTATCAAATTTTGGAATATTAGTTAAAATAATATATTTTAACTTGTTATTTTTATGTATTTATACATGTATATCCTCCCCAAGGATGGGTGTATTTGTATTCGTATCCTTATACTTGTATATTTTTGCCATGTATTGGTGTCGTATTCCGGTGTGTATCTATACGTACGAGAATACGTATCCTTATTGTGTTTATTAAGTATTCTTATACTTAATTTTTGTATTAACTTTCCCGGAATAATATTTCTAGTAAAACTACATCAATATTTATTTCCAAAATATATATTTTAAGAAATATTACTTAGAAAAATTATTTATGATTTTTCCCTTGGTAAAAATACTTATAAGTCTCATACAAGTCTCAAAGATGATATATTTCCAAGTCTAACTTAGAAAATATATATAAACTTATTTTTCACCCAAAAATAATATATTTCAAGTTTATTTAAGAACATACATTTTCTCCCAAAAATAATGTATTTGATATTTGTTTGAGAAAATATATATTTCTTTCAAAAATAATATATCTTCTATTAATTCCAAGAAAATATATTTTTATTCACCCAAAAATTATATATTTCCTAAATACATATTTAGTTACTTTTATTTATAAAAAACCAACCTCCAATATTTATAATTTTTGCAACAAAAATTATGGCAAACTTTATGTGAAAGTTTATGGTTTGAAATATGCTTGTAAATATTTGTTTAGAAGTATTTTTCTAAGTGTTTAATTTTTAGAAAATTTTTGCCATAGTTTCCCCTAAAAATGGAGGTTTCCATGCCTTCAAGGCATATCATTTTCTTTTGTAAACCGACACAATCAACAACAAATCAATCTATACTTACCATATTGCCAAAAGCAAGCATAAACTACTACTTCATGAACTTGAAAATTTACAAAAATTTGTAGTAACTTACTAGTGTATTTAGTGGGTCTAGTTGCCCTTTAAATTGTGGTTGATTATTTAAAAACATCATTTTTGAAGAATCAAGATCTTTACGACTTGTAATCACATTTTCTAAAAATGTTTCTTCTTGGATTTTTCTTGTTACATATGTGTTTCTACACTTATTTAACCTCTAAAAAACATGGTTGATTTCTTTAAGAACCAAGATTTAGTAAACTTTGTATTTTTAACTTGGTTTCTTGAAAAATCATTCTTGAAATCTTAGATTTACAAGACTTACATCTTACTTTGATCATCACTTTACAAGAAATCAACTTATTCTTTCAAGTTCATGATTTATGTGAGGATGATCTAAGGATCTTTAACACTTTCATCCTCTCATCTTGCTAGATTATGTTTTTAATCATCATCTAGCAAGATTATATGATGATCTACATCATTAACATAAGTAAACAACAATCAACAAGCATAACAACACATAAACATCAAGATTTCTTATGATTTTAATCTTATGTTCATGTTTCATCTTCTTGATTCTTACTGTTCTTCATGATAATCAACATGTATCATCTTTTAATCACTTAAACAAGATGTAAAATGAAGAGTATAGTGTTCTTACTACTAGCTCAAGGCTAGGGATGATCAATGGAAGAAATGGAGTGGATAAAAGCAAATGGTGAAGGTCCTTCAACTTCTACAAGCTCCAAGCTTCTTTGTGCACCTTCTAACACCCTTGTATGTGTGTAGAATTCATGAAATATGAATGATGATGATGATGATGATGATGGAGTGGGGGTGGTGTTCGGCCGAGACTAGAAGAGGGAGGAGGAAAAAGATGTGTGGGTGTGTTGTTTAGAGAAATGAGAAGTTATGTGCTCTAAGGTTATACTTATAATCCATTTCATGAGTTTTCCAATGGTTTTAGTGTTTAATAAAGTAGAAACATGATCCAATATTTAATCAAAATAAAATCTCAATGGTGGGGTCCTTGTTGGGCCGTAAGCTAGGTGGGGGGTATAGGCTTAGGTTTAAACATAAGTTAGATTATATAGTTAGAAATCAAGTATCTAGTTAGGTTTATTAGTTACTAGATGTTTATATAGTGTGTTATGATGTTCGGGGACCATAACTAGCTTGGTAATGTTAAAACAGTGCTTCTAGTGAAAATTCGGTGTTTCGGGTAGTGTCCGGTTGTTCGGTTGGTTACCGGTTCGTTAAGGTGCTAAACTATGCAGTTTAGTGAGCTTTATGTTACCTTTTGTTAAATTTTTAATTCCCGATACTTAGGAAAGCATTCAGGACTATTTAACCATATTTCTGCATGATATTAGTGTGTTTAAATGCTGAATTTGCTGATTTTCTGCAGAATTCTGCAGTTTATGTGAGTTTTAGGCACTTTCCGGCACTTAAACTGTCACACCCCGACCGCGTAAAACAACAAATCGCGGCGGAAACATCGGGGCGTGTTGCAACACAATTAATGTTTCATAACCATGGATATCAAAAGTGTTTCGTTTTATTAAACATTGAATAATTACATCGTCTGGAAATCTAAATATACAATTTAAACATAATCTATCATTGTTATTGAGTCACTAAGGCCTTGTCCAGTCCTATGTGAGCATGCATCTTATCAATCGATATCATTCAACAATACCTGAAACATATGTGAAAACGAGGTCAGCAAAGAAATGCTGGCGAGTACATAGGTTTTGTGAAAATAAGATTCATGACTTCTGTTTTAAGAAAATGTTTAGTCATGAACCTTGTAATTTGCTTTGTCTTTGTAAATCATTTGAAAAATAATAAGTTCAGGTGATATGTATAAATAAGAGAATAATGCATGATTAAATGAATAACCATGTAAAAATGAGTTTGTTTAAGATAAGTTGTTTGTAAATAAATGTCTTGTGAAAAGTATGTTACTTGTATAAAATGTCCTATGTCTCAAACTGAAATGATTCAAATAACGCTACAATATGTAATACCATACAAACACTTATATATAGGAAGTACCAGCGGCGTATCCACCATGCTTGTATCATATTCCACACGCATTGTTACTTAATCACTTAATCCAAACCAAACCACCAAAGTAATGTTCATGCCCAAATGTAAATCATGTAATATGTATAACCAAAATGATATGTATGGCTAGTGAAATGCATCAACTAAGCCATAGATGAAACGCACAAAACAAAGTATTGAAGTAAAACTTGGTTTAAACCAATACTATGTTTCGTGGAAATGCATGATCGAATGTAAATCATGTCCAGATGTTTACCCAATCGTTACCCATTCGTTCAGATCGTTCTTGTTTTAATTGTTCAAAGCGTTCTTGTTTTAATTGTTCAAAGCGTTCTTGTTTTAATTGTGAAACTACTTAATGGTCGATTCTCTAATAACATTCAAACCTTCTTGACGCGTTCCTCGCTCCATCTCGCTCTCGCTCTCGTTCTTAACAAACCCTTACCAAAGGGTAAGTTAATAATTACAGATTCAGTCGCTACCCACAACCCCCACACATAACAATGGGTGCAGTAAATAACGGGATTTGTCAGATCCTATGGTACCATAACCTAATACTGGTCGGCTTGATCATTGCTAATGAATGTCATAGGTCATGTAAACTACAACCAACAAGTTTGTTCACTTTTTGAAATTTGTTATTAGTTTTTGAAATCATTGTATTCGTTCTTGAAATCATTGTTAGCGTTCTTGAAATCATTGTTAGCGTTCTTGAAATCATTGTTAGCGTTCTTGAAATAATTGTTAGCGTTCTTGAAATCATTGTTAGCGTTCTTGAAATAATTGTTATTGTTCTTGAAACTATTGTAATTGTTATTGAAATCATTGATAAAACATTTAGCACATATGAGTCACCCCAAAACAGTTTGGAAAACAGTAAAAGAGGGGAATAATGTACTCGCCTGGGAGTGCTTAGGAGTCTTGAACAACTACCAAATAAGCTAGAGGAGTCCCGGAAATCAAACGGTACCTAATATAGGTAACTACATAATTAACCCGGACCTAAATCGGAAGACTGGGTAGCAGGAGGGTTTGTAAGCCAAATGAGTGTAGGAACTCATATGATATGGTT
The DNA here is from genome assembly GCA_030545235.1 of Helianthus tuberosus. Lineage (NCBI taxonomy): Eukaryota > Viridiplantae > Streptophyta > Magnoliopsida > Asterales > Asteraceae > Helianthus > Helianthus tuberosus. Next base: position 74,039,821 of record CM060414.1, read on the forward strand.
TAACAAAGCCTACATACTAAATGAAACTTAACCTAAGTATTATCGACCCATCGCGACCCATTAAGGTAACTTATGCTACTTTAACGCGTCGTGCGCGTGAAACGCATTCGGACCGTCTAACTAGTCCTATGACAAGTGTTATATGCCTAAACATGTTACATAATCAGTGATGTGACAAAAGTTTAGGTTACATATGCTTAATTACCAATTATACATGAAAAGGGTATTCTGGTAATTTACCTAAGGCATATAAACTACCTATCATACAACTACTTAAACGATGTGACCATAGGGTATAACCTCGGAAGGTTATGCCCTATACTAGGGTCACCTAATGTATTTGGTCGGATCCTAATGATCGACCAAACTGGGTCGGGTTCGAAGGTATAGGCGATTTATCAGATCGCCTACCCTACGACCCTAGACAACGTGGTAATCAGTGGGCATAGTCCCAAGGGACTATGACCAACGTGATTACACTCACGTTGCGAAGTTCAAACGAACTTCGCATTGACCATTACTGGTCAACGCTGAAAGTCAAACGAAGTTTGACTTTCTGACTCGAAAAGCAATAAAATAAGGAAAAGAACGAAAGAATACTTACGAAGGGTCCCCGAATGCTAAACTCGATTCAAAAATCTCAGGTATGAAACAAATGTTTCAACTTAGAGTTTCTCAAATCAAGTTTCTAGTGATTTTAGCAATGGGGGGTATGGGGTATTTATAGGAATACCCGAACCGTTAAGATCGTTTCATGGAAAACGTGCCTTAATCCCATCCGTACATGTGTTGAAATGTCATGGTGTTTAGGTGTTTAAATTCCATCCATACATGTGTTGAAATGTCATGGTGTTTAGGTGTTTAAATTCCATCCATACATGTGTTGAAATGTCATGGTACCAAAATTCCATCCTTATCCGCTGACTAAGCAAGTTTAGAATGTGTGGTTGTGAATTAAACAGCGGCTAATACATCGAATCTGGTCCCGAATGCGAAAAACGAACCAAATGACGCGACGAATGGAATTTTCTTATGGCGAACACTAAAATAAAATATTTTAGTGCTTACATAAATTTTTGGATGTCCGGATGTATTCAGAACGTAAGTTATGCGCGAAAATGCAAACTTGTGCACTTTTTGACACTTTTAGTCCCTGAATGACCCAAAAGTTTATTTTAGCACACCGAACCCCTCAAAGCCTATTTCTAAGCTTTGTAAAGGATATTTATGGTATGTTTAACTTATGGTCATGTTCCGGAAGGTCTGTTACAGTTCAAATTGGCATACTTTCGCAGTTTGTCAACTTTAGTCCCTGTAAGCGATTTAACTTGATTTCACCACACCAAACCTTCCAAAACTTATATATAAGTTATGTAAAGGTTATTCAAGGTATGTTAAGCCTATTTCACTATTCCGGAGTGTTCGTTGGATTAAACTGGTTATATTTACGCATTAGTGCTCGTATAACCTTCCAGAAAGCGATTTAGAGTTTGAAATCGAACAAGAGTTGATATGTGCAAAAGATACACATATTTTTACAAATCCCAAGTATGAAATACAATATTTCATTGGTTTGGTATTTGTTTGATGGCCGTGGAGGCACAGGTGTTACAGTCTCCCCTACTTTAGGAAATTTCGTCCCGAAATTTATTTAGAGGAAACTTGTGAGAGTTTAAAACATGAAGTTGAAAAGATCAAGCAATATTGGTTAGGGTTCTGAACTTCTAGTAACTTTAATAACATCATGTTTGCAATGTAAGAGGGATACTTATATACAAGTATATGAAGCGTCATTGGTGCGTCCACCGTACCTCCATTACATCGTTCTCATTTCGTTATTTTTGTCACTATCGGTTCTTACACATAATAAATCTTACTGGGTTCCTATGCACTAAATTTCATAATTATGTACGCGTCCATAATTAGACAATTCCTTGCACAGTTCACACAGTCTATTTTATAATGTGTAGGGTAAAACCAAATGAACAAACCTGTGATGAGTGTAACTAGACCGCCATAGAGTCCTTTTAATTAAATCAATAAATGATCTAAATAGACTATCAAGGAGTCTGTTCAGCTACATCACTAGATGTCGTTCTTTAACCAAATTGTGAATCAATCTTTTAGACTAGACCACTCAAGGGTCTCTCATCGAATCATGGAATGGTACTATATAACCCAAGGGTCTTAACTACTACGTAGAAGCCCATAAGGATTTAAGGTAGTACTTTTTGAATATCCTACTATGAATCCCTCATATGAAGATATGAAAGATTCTATGAGGATTTGAAAAATCGTAACACACAAAAACATAGAGGAGAACACATAAACACATATCATATAACCACAAAATTGTTCGTTAATTTGTCTTGTAAATTGCGTACATGCATTTAAAGCACACTAGGAATCCATTCCGTGGTTTTCATTTGGTACTTTAAACGTTACCAAGAATCCAACTATAAAGATAGAAAGATTCAAAAAGAAAATTCGATTTCGATTATTAGGAACCGAAGTGTTCGAATTAAAGTACATAAGGAATCCAATTAAGGACTCTGATTTGAATGATAATCATCCACAAGGATCTAATTGTAAAGGTAAAAAGATCCCATATGAATTTTAGAAGTTGAAGATGTTTTGAAACCTTGCACTGAATGTGCTTAGGTCAAAACATGATGTAAAATGCTTATGAAGTTGAGATGCTTGATATGTCAAGGCGACATATGAAGCATAATTTTGAAGGTTAAGTCAATGTATGAGGAAAATAGTTTTGAAAACTATGCATGGGGTTCTTTTAAGAAAAATGTGTTTAACGTTTTTGAAACCTTATATATAATACTTTTTGAAATCATAAAGTAGGTGTATTAGGTAGATATATTTACAAAAATGTTTTAAAATCATGCGAGATGAATTTTGAAATTATGTATAAGGTTTTTGAAAGACATGAATGATGCTTTTCGAAATCATGCACTTGATCAGAAAATGTATTGTGTTAATATTGTCTTCAGACTATATGAAATATTTTGAAATTAGAAAGGTTGGTTTTGATAACATGGCCAATGTTTTTGAAATAACATAGACAATGCATCTAGAAAAATTGTTTTCAAACTATATGAAATGTTTTGAGATCATGAAGATTGTTTTGAAATACTGGTACTGTGTATGTTGAAAAATCAAAACGTAATGGGTATGAGATTTGAAAATACCCTTACTTATCTAACCAAGGATTTAAAGGCACAGATGTGCAAAAAGCACGATTACTCTTAATGTCACTTAATTTTCTGTACTTTGTTTCTTAGAGTGAAACGAGTACTTAAAATTTTTGAGGGAATCATGAGCAATCATTTGAAAAAGAGAAATCACAAGAGTAGTTTGTAAGGTACATAGTTCCTTGATGTAGGTATCATAGGAAAAGCCATACACACCTAGCAGGGGGTTGAGCTGGTTGGTTGGGGACTGCTTTACCATTGTGAGCGACCATGGCGAAGTTCTGAGAAGCCTTTCGCTTCTTTGACTTCTTAGGGGATCGTTCATCCATGGTCTTTGATTCCTCGATTGGTTTATTGGCTGATGGTGTTGTCGCCTGACTAGGTCCTGCCTGTCTTGGTGACTCTTGAGTGGCTTCATCCTGGAGATGATACATGGCAGTAGCTAATTCAACAGTCTTCAGGACTACTTCGCCTATTCGCTGAGCGAATTTTGGCTGCTTGCTCAGATATCTGGGCGTCATCGTGATGAAGAGACATTCTTGAAGAAAAAGAAAGGCATAGGGAGAAACAGGTGAAAGATTATTGGACAATCAAAACAGAATGATAACGCATGAAGATTGCGATCATTTGTTTGTTACCTAAGGCAAACAAATGAGACGGTGACTGATCAAAGTAAATGGGTCAAAAATAATGTATCGTGAAGACATGCTCGCCTATAAGTGAACACTCATCCGAAGAATTCCCAGGTAAGCACAACTGGTCTCGCGTCTGATGAGATGTATACGAAGTGCTTGCCTAGACAGAAAACCCAGAATACAGGCATTCACCCTTCCAGTTTGCACGTGTTCACATTATTTAAAACCCAAAACCTTGACGAAGTTTTGAAAACTCAAAGAGGTTCAAAACCATATAATAGAGAGTTCAAAACCTTACAATAGAGGGTTCAAAACCTAGTAATCAATCATCCTAGAACAGATGATTAGTTTTCAAAGCGGTTTTGAAATTTATGTTCTTGTTGTGGTTGTCACCTAAGGATAGGTGACAGTATTGTTTTATGACTAAACGCAAGTAATCTCGCGTTAGGGTCCTAAGAAGGTTATAGACTAGGTCAAAGCATTACTAATAACCTAATTCCCTATAACCATTGGCTCTGATACCATCTTTTCTGTCACACCCCGACCGCGTAAAACAACAAATCGCGGCGGAAACATCGGGGCGTGTTGCAACACAATTAATGTTTCATAACCATGGATATCAAAAGTGTTTCGTTTTATTAAACATTGAATAATTACATCGTCTGGAAATCTAAATATACAATTTAAACATAATCTATCATTGTTATTGAGTCACTAAGGCCTTGTCCAGTCCTATGTGAGCATGCATCTTATCAATCGATATCATTCAACAATACCTGAAACATATGTGAAAACGAGGTCAGCAAAGAAATGCTGGCGAGTACATAGGTTTTGTGAAAATAAGATTCATGACTTCTGTTTTAAGAAAATGTTTAGTCATGAACCTTGTAATTTGCTTTGTCTTTGTAAATCATTTGAAAAATAATAAGTTCATTTGATATGTATAAATAAGAGAATAATGCATGATTAAATGAATAACCATGTAAAAATGAGTTTGTTTAAGATAAGTTGTTTGTAAATAAATGTCTTGTGAAAAGTATGTTACTTGTATAAAATGTCCTATGTCTCAAACTGAAATGATTCAAATAACGCTACAATATGTAATACCATACAAACACTTATATATAGGAAGTACCAGCGGCGTATCCACCATGCTTGTATCATATTCCACACGCATTGTTACTTAATCACTTAATCCAAACCAAACCACCAAAGTAATGTTCATGCCCAAATGTAAATCATGTAATATGTATAACCAAAATGATATGTATGGCTAGTGAAATGCATCAACTAAACCATAGATGAAACGCACAAAACAAAGTATTGAAGTAAAACTTGGTTTAAACCAATACTATGTTTCGTGGAAATGCATGATCGAATGTAAATCATGTCCAGATGTTTACCCAATCGTTACCCATTCGTTCAGATCGTTCTTGTTTTAATTGTTCAAAGCGTTCTTGTTTTAATTGTTCAAAGCGTTCTTGTTTTAATTGTGAAACTACTTAATGGTCGATTCTCTAATAACATTCAAACCTTCTTGACGCGTTCCTCGCTCCATCTCGCTCTCGCTCTCGTTCTTAACAAACCCTTACCAAAGGGTAAGTTAATAATTACAGATTCAGTCGCTACCCACAACCCCCACACATAACAATGGGTGCAGTAAATAACGGGATTTGTCAGATCCTATGGTACCATAACCTAATACTGGTCGGCTTGATCATTGCTAATGAATGTCATCGGTCATGTAAACTACAACCAACAAGTTTGTTCACTTTTTGAAATTTGTTATTAGTTTTTGAAATCATTGTATTCGTTCTTGAAATCATTGTTAGCGTTCTTGAAATCATTGTTAGCGTTCTTGAAATCATTGTTAGCGTTCTTGAAATAATTGTTAGCGTTCTTGAAATCATTGTTAGCGTTCTTGAAATCATTGTTAGCGTTCTTGAAATAATTGTTATTGTTCTTGAAACTATTGTAATTGTTATTGAAATCATTGATAAAACATTTAGCACATATGAGTCACCCCAAAACAGTTTGGAAAACAGTAAAAGAGGGGAATAATGTACTCGCCTGGGAGTGCTTAGGAGTCTTGAACAACTACCAAATAAGCTAGAGGAGTCCCGGAAATCAAACGGTACCTAATATAGGTAACTACATAATTAACCCGGACCTAAATCGGAAGACTGGGTAGCAGGAGGGTTTGTAAGCCAAATGAGTGTAGGAACTCATATGATATGGTTTAACAAAGCCTACATACTAAATGAAACTTAACCTAAGTATTATCGACCCATCGCGACCCATTAAGGTAACTTATGCTACTTTAACGCGTCGTGCGCGTGAAACGCGTTCGGACCGTCTAACTAGTCCTATGACAAGTGTTATATGCCTAAACATGTTACATAATCAGTGATGTGACAAAAGTTTAGGTTACATATGCTTAATTACCAATTATACATGAAAAGGGTATTCTGGTAATTTACCTAAGGCATATAAACTACCTATCATACAACTACTTAAACGATGTGACCATAGGGTATAACCTCGGAAGGTTATGCCCTATACTAGGGTCACCTAATGTATTTGGTCGGATCCTAATGATCGACCAAACTGGGTCGGGTTCGAAGGTATAGGCGATTTATCAGATCGCCTACCCTACGACCCTAGACAACGTGGTAATCAGTGGGCATAGTCCCAAGGGACTATGACCAACGTGATTACACTCACGTTGCGAAGTTCAAACGAACTTCGCATTGACCATTACTGGTCAACGCTGAAAGTCAAACGAAGTTTGACTTTCTGACTTGAAAAGCAATAAAATAAGGAAAAGAACGAAAGAATACTTACGAAGGGTCCCCGAATGCTAAACTCGATTCAAAAATCTCAGGTATGAAACAAATGTTTCAACTTAGAGTTTCTCAAATCAAGTTTCTAGTGATTTTAGCAATGGGGGGTATGGGGTATTTATAGGAATACCCGAACCGTTAAGATCGTTTCATGGAAAACGTGCCTTAATCCCATCCGTACATGTGTTGAAATGTCATGGTGTTTAGGTGTTTAAATTCCATCCATACATGTGTTGAAATGTCATGGTGTTTAGGTGTTTAAATTCCATCCATACATGTGTTGAAATGTCATGGTACCAAAATTCCATCCTTATCCGCTGACTAAGCAAGTTTAGAATGTGTGGTTGTGAATTAAACAGCGGCTAATACATCGAATCTGGTCCCGAATGCGAAAAACGAACCAAATGACGCGACGAATGGATTTTTCTTATGGCGAACACTAAAATAAAATATTTTAGTGCTTACATAAATTTTTGGATGTCCGGATGTATTCAGAACGTAAGTTATGCGCGAAAATGCAAACTTGTGCACTTTTTGACACTTTTAGTCCCTGAATGACCCAAAAGTTTATTTTAGCACACCGAACCCCTCAAAGCCTATTTCTAAGCTTTGTAAAGGATATTTATGGTATGTTTAACTTATGGTCATGTTCCGGAAGGTCTGTTACAGTTCAAATTGGCATACTTTCGCAGTTTGTCAACTTTAGTCCCTGTAAGCGATTTAACTTGATTTCACCACACCAAACCTTCCAAAACTTATATATAAGTTATGTAAAGGTTATTCAAGGTATGTTAAGCCTATTTCACTATTCCGGAGTGTTCGTTGGATTAAACCGGTTATATTTACGCATTAGTGCTCGTATAACCTTCCAGAAAGCGATTTAGAGTTTGAAATCGAACAAGAGTTGATATGTGCAAAAGATACACATATTTTTACAAATCCCAAGTATGAAATACAATATTTCATTGGTTTGGTATTTGTTTGATGGCCGTGGAGGCACAGGTGTTACATAAACTATCTCTAGGAAGGAAGTTTTATGATCCTTACTTTCCTACACACTATATTAGTGTAATACTTGGTTTCTGGCTCATTTTGTGTCTCAACACATTGTCTGTCTATGTACTGAACTCTGTCAGCATTTTTCTGATTTGTCTGATAACTGTGCTAACTGTGTTTCGTGCATCATTTGAGTCAATATAGTTTGCATGCAGTAATGATATGACATTATGCAATATGTGATGCACATGTATGTATCAAGCAATAACCAGAAAGCAATTCAAATCCTTAATTGTAATTCAGCACAGTCATTAAGCACTAATCATGGTTTAATAGTTGTACGGATACCTGAAATTTTGACAGTTGTCACACGATGTCCGTGCAAGAGTGCAGTGTTCAGCGAGTTTGAGTGAAATATCAAGTAAGCTCGTAAAAAATGCTACTGGGTTTGCACAAGTCGGTCTGTTGGTACTTAGACTATAGAGTAGGTCGTTTCTAAGACATCGACCCGGACTAGGTCGAGTCTTGCCTAATTCCATATAGTTATGGCTCTGATACCAATCTGTCACACCCCAACCGATGACGGAAACATCGAGGCGTGGCACTTAGCGAAACAGATTGTCCAAGAGAAATCCATATCAACTAAAATTACCGGATATTTAACATTACGTCCCATACCGTAACATATCACATAATTCAATTATTACAGACATAATATCTCAAGGCAAATAAAGTGTTTCGACAACTCAGAATTTAAATTGTTTGTTTTCTAGACTCTCCTAATCTTGATTCCACAAAAGCGAGCAAAGCACAAGCATCCTAAAAACCTGTCACATACGTTAAAAATAAAGGTCAATACACATAGTGTAAAGGTAAGCATACAAGTTTAATAGTATAATAGTAGCGCAAGCGGGTTTACGCATAACCAGCATGTAACACGTAGTCATGCGAAGCAAGTAGGTTATCGACAATGAAATATGCACAGACGTGACTGCGAGTTGTAGAGTGCGCAACACATATCACCACTGTGACACGTGAAGAAATACCCTTAGCAACCCCCGTCCACGATAGGTGCTGAGTCCAAACTATAGTACTATCGTTGCTAAGGTGTCAGGCAAGAATCAATGTGTAAACAAAACATACAAGCATTCATCGAATAACACATATAACATGCGAGAGCGGTTAGCGTTTAAAAAGTGTTTGCGTTGTGTGATCGATGTGATTTGATATAGGTAACGTATGTAACACCCAAAAGTGCTTAAAGCAAAAAGGGATCGAGTATACTCGCAGAATGTGTTTAGTAAATAAACACTCTCTTGGATTGAAGGGAGCGCTGAGAGATTAGCCTGATTACAGAATAATAGCATAAGCGATGAGCGGTGCGTTAAACGGTGCGGGTGAACAGAATGACGAAGGGTCATCCGATCGGATGACAATCCGGACGGATGGTCATCCGGTCGGATGGCTATTCGGTTGGATCGTCATTCGTTTGGGGTGGATGTGTTTGTGTATGATGGAACTTTGAAGTTTTCGTTGTAGCATTTTTATAAAACAAGTAGTGTTTCTACCAATCAGGTCATCTGGCCGGATGGTCATCCGGACGGATGGCCGTCCGATCGGATGGCGATTCGTTTGAAATTAACTTCTCTTGAAATTTTGATTAAGTGTTGGAAATATCACAAGTCATCCATTCAGATTGTCGTTCGATCAGATGGCTATCCGATCGGACGGTAGTCTGTTTGGTAACTTGTTCGTTTTGTGAAACTTTATAAAAATTCGTTAAGTTGAAAGTTTTGCGTTTGAACCGAGACGGTATGACCACGTGTTAAACGACGGAAACTCCACCAAGTCTAAGTCGTCCGATCGGATGGGAATCACTCCGTCTGATCAGTTAACTGTTCTTGACGGTTGTTCATGTTCAACCCGTTAATCGGTTGTCCCTCCGATAGGAATCCATTCTCAGTCCAACACTTCACTATAGAACGAGTAGAAGGCCTGAACGAGCTCTGATTCTATCGGTTTTGAGTAAAAGAGCGTAAAAGAGTTGAAAGAAGTTTAAATCGGTTTGAAAATGTTTAGATTACGACGAAATCAATGTTTAAACATGTTGAAATCTCTTAAATCTGAGTTGTTCTTGGTGAGATGAGGTCACACTTTGAATTTCATGTGAACTCATGATGACATCACCCTAGAACAGCCCAAATCAGGCAATTTCATGGTGAGAAGTTAAGATTTGATGGTGAAAATGATGAAGAAGTGTATGTAGATCATAGAAGTACAAGATTTGAGATGAAAACTTACAAGAATGGCGAGGAATCGAGAGAAATTAGGGCTGGAACGTGTTGGTCGAACGAGAGCTGTCACATCACATGAATAGTGATGTGACAGGTGGTATTTATAGGTGAGTGGGTGAGATAGGGGGTGCACAGGAGACGGATCAGAGAGCAGTCGGCCATCCGATCGGATGGTCATCCGGAGATCGAATGGTTATTCGATCAGGTGGGTTAAGCGGTCTAGTTTTCGACTTTTCGTTTCGTGTATTGAGCGTTGCGATGCGTTGCAAGTAAGCGATGGGATAGTATTAACCGATAGTTACACAAATACCCTAAGTACTACTAATCACCAAATAAACCTTAAACTTCGAGTTCGCGATGAGGTTGCGTTTCGATAGAGTTGCGATTGCATTTACGTTTAACATCCCAAAACAAACATAAACATACACATATAACACATAATAGCACACACACGTAAAACAATATCCATAACCTATAATTTGAGTTGCGATGCGATAGCGAGACGATTAGTGATAAGTCGATTAGCGATTAAACTGCGATTTATTATAGATACTCCAAATAATACAACTAAAGTAAACAAAATTAAAGTATCGATAAATGAGTCAAAGAGTACAATCAATAATTAAGCAAGGAGTGACAGGTCGCATTTAGCAATCTTTTCTTCCTTTGACTTTGATTTGTACTTTGACTTCTAAACGCAGGGTGTTACATATATGTTTGTTGGGTCTTGTTCATTTACAACTTTGAGCTTTAGAGTAACGAAACTCTGCTCGTTGGTTTTTGTGGTACTGTATTGAAGATCAATCAATAGAAAACAACATTCTATTCGATTGTTCTTGACTGATCCACTCTCGTACTTGGATTCCGCATAAGATACGAGATCTATGCATTCAACAGTGTAACGGAATCGATCCTAACACGAACTCACACTCCCTCATGCCTTATAATACAATAATAGTATAGATAGATTATTATCTCACGCTATTCAACTAACTTATAGTTTGTAATTCACTCATAATTAACTCATAAAAAATCTAGTTAATCTTAACTCATGGAGCTAGTTAGCTCGGATAACTTTTCGAGTGAGTTTGAGTTTAAGGTAGCTCATTTTATTATATTTCATAATTGAGTTTGTTTATATGTTTGGCAGTTTAGTAATGTGTTGTTTGACACTTGTATAATTTAATATTGTTATTAACTTTTATTTATGTTTGTATAAAATGAAACATATTATATAACCCTATAAAAAGCAACTTGGGTTGGCTCTTTAGAATGAAAAGTTGCAACTTTTAAAAAACCATACATACACACCCCTTGCTTAATTATTATATTATATATAACTAGAAAAAGCAACTTGGGGTACATCGAAAGGACACAACTATTTGAATAAATGGGTCATACTTTTTCGTTTAAAGGTCATGTTGGTTAAAAAATTTATATTATATATACATACGATTACCAACACACCCTTTCGTTTAAAAGTCACATCGGTTAGAAAATTACACATGAAACATGACTTTTCAAATAATCTTCATTTGTACCCTTTCATCTAAAAGTCGCATGGGTTAAAGGATTTATATGGCATTTACTTTTAAACGAAACGTAACTTTTCATGATATGTTCATATGGTTTTATATTTTATGAAAGGTTGTGTTTAACCATCACATAACCAAACCCACACACACATATATATATACTAGTCGTTTACCCGCGCGATGCGGCGGGAGTGGCGATTTACAATAGGATACTCGTTTACCGTTAGTTTATCAGTCGTCTTGTGATATACTGTATAGTACATAAGTTAGTTTTCTTATTCGTGATATGTTGGCACTGTTTTTTCTGTTAGTTTATCGATTCTTTGATGATATACTTTTGTTAATTTTTTTAGCTATAGCTTCGGCGTGATCTATCTACAAGAAAAGTACAAAACAAGGAAGTAGATGTAATTAAAAACACGAAGAGTACAAAAAAAAGCAAGTAGCTGAACAAAACACTAAAAACATAATATGGGGAGTCTCTTGTATCTCTTCCAGTTTTACCAATACATCTGTTCGCTCATGAATTTCTTGTATCTTCTCCTCTACTGTACCAGATTTCGACACATAAAAAAACCAATGTTAGACGCTTACAGGTGTTTTGAAAAAGTAATTAAAAATGTAATTTCTTGAAGCAATTAAGGCACAAAATCTACAATCTACAACGCGATGCTCATTTTTTGTTAATTTATCAATCCTTTAGTGGATTCATCCGTGTATTGCGGCAGGCAAACCAATTTCTATTTCTAATATAATTTAAATAGAAACGAAACGCAACAATGTGTCTACAACTAAAATATTATAAGAGGCACTTAGAACTAAAATATTTTAGGTGGTTGACTAAGACAACATATTAATATGAGAATTCACATAATGGTTCTTTAATCAAAACAGCCAAACACTTAAGTAATAGGGTTTCAAATTAGGTCTATTGTCAATTATGGGTAAAAGAAATGAAACCAACACATTCGAAGTAGACGCAACATAAGTGGCCATTCGTTTGAAAGTTAACTTGCAAGCTATCTTTCTGGTCCTATAAGGCCATAAACAAACGAAAATACCACGTCACACCTTTTTTATGATGTTATATATAATAAAAATTAGTGGAAGTAATTTACTACAAAATATATATTTACAAAACACACACGGTAAATGATATGAAAACAAATCAATTAAGGTCTCATTTATCAATTAAAGGCCTCATTTATACACACACATTTACATTGCAAATGCTTTGATCATCTCTACCATGCAAAAGCTTTCCATGATTTCAAACTCACGAACAAATGTCACCTTAATACCTCTTTAACTCATTTTTATAGAATATTCTTATAAGCACTTGATAACAAGCGTGACTCTACCAAGTATCAAGGGGTGTCACGTGACTATCATTTTATTTCACGTGTTATATAATATAGGATACATGTTTTATAAGTGTAATAACACTTAAGAGTAACATTTTAACAAGCCCATGCCAAAATTTGATGTCTACTTTTCAAGCCAAGCTTTTCTTGGCCGGAACCGTGATAGATCGTGTTTCATGTCCGACAAGAAAACGCCAACAAAACTTTGAACTAAAACCATATTGTAAATAAAACCCCGTTAAAATGGTTGGTTGAATCTGGGTTCTAATGTTCAACCCAAACATGTTACATTAATGCTTGAAAACGGCATGTGAATACGTAATACAATGAACCACACTGAGCCGTGTGTGTTTGAAGAGCAGCTTTTGCAGTCTCTTTGAGCAATTGACTACTTGCATAGTGATGTCTGTGAATGTATACATCTGCACCAGCAACCTGTTCTCTCTCAGTTTCGTCTGTCTTCCTTAACGTAAAAGAAGCGCGCTTTCCACACAAGTCACATCTTGCCTTTAGCTTAGTTAAAGACTCTGCAACTTGTATCATATCAAGCACTCCAAACCTCCTTCTGCAAACCACACATATAATATTCAATCATCAAATAAAAATATATTATGTTTAATCCCAAACGGGATAAAATGGAAGTTCGTTAAATGTTGCCCATACAACCTCCACAAATGTTTTGTTATATAACTCCATTTATTATTGTAATCAAAGTTTGAAAAAATGGACAACCCATACTGCAACCTCTTCACAAAACACTTATAGTTTAACGTGTTCTTTTCTAGGTTCTATCTTTAAATATTTCTTCCCATAAGCATATAAACCATAGTTATCAAAGGTAGTAGGCGCATAGGCCTCGCCTGGGGCCTAGGCGTAAAAAAAAGCGAGGGCCCGAGAGAAAAAAACGCACATAAATGAATCAAAGATCCATCCACAACCACAAATTTGTCCATACAGAAAGTGGCATTAATTTGTAGAAGTTCGCCAGAAACGGGGCAAGAATCTGACCAGAATAGTCGCCAGAAAGTCATTTTTGGCCAGAAGCTTACCAGAAGAGTGCCTTTGACGGCACAAAGCGGTATGGTTGCGCCTCGCCTGAAAATTGTGCCTAGGCGTACCAGGCGAGTGATTTTAATAACTATGATATAAACAAGACCAATTAACTGTAAAAGTTAAACCGGAGACTTTTAAGTGTTACCTCATATAATCATCATCCAAGCCAGCAACAAAAGGAAAGTATATATACCACATTTTTTGGGTTCCTAAAATCACACTACTATAACCTGATGAAAGAAGAAAAAAAATGTCAAAAACTGATGCACTTTTTTGAAGTCTTGGTAAAACTAACACATTTGATTTCTAGTGTCATCTAATACAAAAAAACACAAAAAAGTTGAAATCAACCTAGCAACACATTAACCAAATGAAACATCAACCAGCATGTAATTCATATATAAATCAACAAAATCATTAATCTCATGGTAAATAAAATTACCACCCTCAAACGATAAGCTGGAGTATAAACCGTTTGAAACTGAACTGCAAAACCAGCCGACGCACCCAACCTGGCTGGTTTGGTTTGGCGTTTTTCGAAGTCTAGTTACCTCTTTAGCATAATTTTGTCAAAAAATAATAAAAAGACGTTAAATATCACAAATCTAATATGCGACTTCTGAAGGATTCTTGGCAATATAGAAATGACAAAGTAATAGTTGAGTACTCACTGAAATAAATAAATCAGTCCCAGCCGAAATTTTATATCCTTCTTTATTACCCTTATAACCTCCTGTTAAATTGAATGATATTCATGGCATTAGAAACTATAAAAACCGGGAAATTTGAAGTAAAATGCCACCGGTAGACCGCAAATAAGCATAAACCCAACTGACCTGGGCCTTCAGCCAACTGCCAATGCGATAAACCCGAACCCAGACGTTGCAACTCGGAAGCCAAACCCCAGCAGCCAATTTCCGTCAAGACAGGGATATAATACCAACCCCATAACCAAATGAAATAAGCCAAACGTGGAATCAAGCTCCGGGCGTAGGCAACCCGGGGACAGCAGTTCCTATGCAAAAGGGGCGAACAATGTTGATTGCTTCTTGGCTGCTTACCTGAAAAGACACATGAATGTAAAGGCGGATTAGCAATTAAGTTTTTCAACAAGATGAGCAGGAAAAGTTACATTCAATATGTAACGGGTCAAACAGATAAAATTCAAAGAAAAAAGGAAGTCGTCAAATAGGTCTGAAAATTTAAATCGGTCAAGGGTGACGAAAATGTTTCTTTTTATGCATAAAAGTTAAAAATGTCTTTTGATTCTACCGAACTGTTTTGACTGTATTAAAATTATGTGTTTTGACCCGTTACAACATTACTGATCCCGCCCGACCAGTCAATTATTCTACTATACTAAAAGTCATTACTAAAGCTATTACCGTATCCCAAATCCCATCAGAAGCAAGGATTAAAAACTCGCATTCAGGTCTAATGTTGATTACTCTTGTTTCCGGTTCTGAAATCACCCAGTTCTTGAGATGATTGTCTCCTATCGCTCTTGATACCGCTAGTGAACTTTGTATTCTCCAAACACCATTGCGACAATCAACATATCCACCCTATAAATTACAACATTTCAATACATAAGATTTCCTTCAATTATACCATTTTTTGATTCTATGGTATCATAATTCACATTTGTCAAGATTTATCAAATCATACAAACAAAATTAATTCATTAGAAATAAAATAAAATACAAAAAATAAGAGAGAGTAAAATGTCATTTTCGTCTCTGAGGTATGGATAAGGGCGTTTTTTTAAAACCAAGGTAACAACGCATTTTCCTACAGGATAAGGGCGTTTAAGATGTTTTTTTTCCTAATTTACACAAATATTAGAATAAAACCAAGCAAAATCGAAGTAAAATTTACCAAGAAAAAAGAGATACAAGTTTCATGTACTCGAGGCAACCGTCGGTTAACAAAAGAGCATTTTTAGATACCTACAAGAACAGTGATATTGAAGTATATAATTAAAATGCACTCTGATACAATGTTTTTTAGTTAACTTGTTGTGAAAGTATATATATACCATTTGTGCGTGTTCGTCAACCGTCATGTTGAACTTTCTTAGAACAGAACTAACGCTTCTGACCTAGAATAAATTTTTAAAAAATGACAATTGTGCATTTAATATAAACAACTAAAACCTATAGCATGCGTGTATTTCAATTTTGAAACCGCAAATAACTATAAGTACGTTTCAGTGTATATCAATATGTATACCTGTAGTAAGATCGATAATAGCATCAAAAGCATCCTCGTATGCACAGAGGGAAGAGTCATTCCATGCTAGTGTTGCAGTTAATAAAACCACTAAAGAAATTCTATCTATGAAAAGAAATAGAACTCAACTCAAAAGACAGCCAACTGACTTATTCTAGTCAAAAGTTCATAAAACCAATAAAAAATAACTAACATATATTTGAGTTATATGATGAAGAAGCATACCCATTCCCATTCCCACCTTCATCTTCTTCCATCATACCGATCGAAACCTCATTCAGATCGATATCAAGAACTTTCCGACCACTACTACCTTCTTCGTAACCTGAAAAAAATTGCAAAATTGAACGTGTTAATCCACATCAGTTACTATGCTTTTCCAATTCTTATTCTTCGATCTGGCATTTGAAACAAAGGAATGTTCAATACAAATCTTACAAAGACATCAATTAAGACAATTTGTTTCATTAGAGATACAAATCTTACCTGTTGAAGTGCCGCTAGAAATAGTTGCTCGACCAGTCGACCCCATGTATGATGTACCACTTCCGTTCTCGCAACATCAAGAAAATAATCAATCAAACAGCAATAAATGTCCTTCCAAACTCATACAATTCCACAAATCTTCAAGTGTAACCATAATATTTCATTAACAGTGAAAAGTATTGATTCAACAAAAGAAGTAAACTGTACATAATCATGAGGAAGTGATAATTGTTTCCCTGTCTCCTTAAGCAGTCGCTCCAGCTCAGCATCTGCAGACGCCATAACCTCGCACTATTCGAAACCCTAGCAAAAAAACCACAGTCAAAGAAACCGAAAACCAAACGAAATATCCCTAAAAAAACACAAAACACATTAAAAAGCCTATAAATTTAAACAAAAATCAAGAAATCTTGTAAATAAACCCTAGACTTGTAAATAAACCCTAGAAATCTACTTACAAAGAACAGAGTGCTTGTTGTGCTATTCTAGAGAAAAATCTACTACAAATAAACCATAGATCTGGCCAGATCTTCCACCCACAAGCACCATCGTTGACGAACCCACAACCAAACGGAAGATCTGAAACATTACCCAGATTAGATTCAAATAACAAAAAAAAAAATAAGAAGATATGTGTTAGGTCCCGGATTGAATCCGAACGATTGCGAACCGACTCGTACGACGTGCGGAATCCGTGTACGAGCAAGACCGAAACACACGAGACCGTAATCTAAACGTGATTCTATTGAATATTCGACAAGAACAGGCACCACGAATCACCTTTACAACTTTCTCTCTCTAGTTTCTCTCTCTAACTTTCAAAGCTCCAAAGTTGCAAAATGGCAAAAGTCTAAAATCTAAACCCTAAGGCATCTATATATAGGTCAAGGGATATAAGGAGGTTCTCCTTATTTACATAAATGCCACCTTGCCTTTTACTAACTAGATACAACATAAAGCCTAGAATTTAACAGTTTCAGCTACGGTCTTGAGATGACGGAGGCGATAGACATACTGCACTAACAGACTCCCCCTTGGATATTGCCGTAGTCAATCTTAAACATTTAGTCAGGCTCGTAGCTTCTTTTCTTTCTCTCTCTCTAGCTTGAGTAGAATCCCCGTGGATTTGTCTTCAGCTCCAGCTCCCCCTTTCGGTAAACTCTTCAGGCTCCCCCTTTCGTCAAGCTTCTGTGCTTTTGGGATCGACACCTGGCTTTTCGGTTACAAGCTCTTCTGGGAAAAGTATCCTGGCGCCTATGCACGCTTCCCCTTGCGTTGAGCTCGTCTTCAAACTCCCCCTTAGACTCGGCTATCGGGATCGTAGTCTGGAATCTGCAATCCTCAAACATTTATAAGAACAAACGTTTTACAGTGAAAACATTTTCAGTTGTCCAGGTATCGTAACCTGGCTCTATCAAACTTTCTAAATCAAGATCCTGGGACTAAGATATAATAATATGAAATATATCCAGAATTACTTGATATTCTCCCCTATCAACATGCTTCAAAAATTTGGCAGTTTCAACAAACCGGATCGGAAACTAGCTCTTTTACAGATTTAACAGTATGAGCATCCAACTCCCTCACAGTTAATCATCCAAGTCCAAATTAATGACCTTGGAGATATCACAAACTGTTTTTGATTTTTGATTTTAAAAACTTCAAGTTTTAAATTAATGAACTTGTTTTATTTTCAGAAACACAATCAGCATCCTTAGATTTTAAAACTCAGCACTCAGATATCGGTTGTCGAAAATAAAGCAGAAATCAAAATCTTTTTGTATTTTTCTGAAAATAAAAAGCAGTAAAGAAATATGTACAAACATATTTACAGACAATATTTTTGTTTGAGTTTGCGTTAGAGGATCATATCAGTTTTTGACAAATCACAAGTACCGTTGAGCTTAGTTACCCATTAAGAATTAAACAATTCACTTAGATTGTCGATATACTGATCCACTTAAATTTTCATACAAAGTTCAACTGATTCAGGATACGAATTAGGTGTTTTAAGAACTTAAACTCATTCATGTGTCCCACCTCTTGAATATACTCCCATATCCAGATCCCAATATTCAGTCTTACAGGTGAATATACCTAGATGATATCTGTAAGGGGAATAAATTATAGTACGAAACCGTGAGAGCTCAGGTCAGAACTTCCGTTCAGCAGAGAGATGACGGCTCGACTTTTGGTGTGTCCCCTTTAGAGGATCTTTTGTATTACAACAACCATGATTAGCATTTTTCAATGTTTCATCATTTTTTAGCTGAGGGTTGTGCTATATTTCAAGCAATGCGGAAAGTATTCTCCGGGGACTAGGCTATTCTCCGGGGACTAGGCCATTGATTCCGCAAAATCAGAAGTCCCGGGATAATACCCCAGATATCACTAAGCATAAAGACCTAGTATCTCAGAAAGAGGGGTCCTTCAAACGAGATTTCAGGGGTTACCTATATATCCAAGTAGTGTTCCCCACGAAATAAGCAAGTTTGAATTTAAGTTTATATCCCGAAAAAGTTTACTAAATGTATAAAAACCTATCGGCATATCATCAGTGAGACTGTTTAACGCTATTTAATCATTACATTTCTTTAGCATACTGTAACTGTCTACTGATGTACTATCATTTCCTCTTTTTACACAAAACTCAATTTTGAATTTTATCATGTTTTTGACTTTTTCAAATTTTCTAATGTTTTTGGATTTTCTGACAATATTACTCCCCCTAAAATGCAAAACCATTTAAAGAAAATTTGACAACCAATACTGATAGCTTTGTCTCGCCATCCATTTTCTGCTTAAAGTGCTCTGGTTAGCAGAAAATATACGCATGCGAAGCAAAAATTATAACGTACCCCCATGATTTACAACACATTGATATTTTACAGTTTGAAAACCGTTTTTCAATCTTGTGAAAGTAATCATGTTTGTTCAGCCGTGAGGGTTTCGGTGTATTCAATCAGAACTCCCCCTTACAACAAACTATTTTCCCATAATGATTTCAAAACACTTAAGTTTGTTTTAATCAGAATGGTTTTTCCGGAAAAATTAGTTTGTTTACCCATCACTTGTGGGTTCGGGGTCATCACATAACCCTGTTCTCTTTTAACCATTTTTGAAAAATTTAACATTATTAGATCAAACACCACTATCACTTGTAGAAAATCAAGTACAACTTAATGTCCTTGATTAACCACTTGTAAGACAAAATATCACAGTTACCATCCTGTGAATTTCTCAAGAATGATGCTGATACCTGCTTCACACTTACCAACCTGGAAGCTCCGGCAAGTCAGGAATTCAACCAACAGATTTATGTACCCAAGCCTGACCAGTCTTGGGTGTGTTTTGAACATTTCTCTTTTCTTCATAAAATTCCTTTGCCCCTTTTACCTTTCCATCAGCCATCTTGCTAAAAATATGTTTAACATTGCTATTAAACATTTTTCCAGCATCAACACCTTTTGATTTTATGTTTGCGGCTCGTAATGGTGGAAAGTTCTCATCATTCATTAACAGAACTGTCTCTTCCTTTTTTACCTCAACTTGTGGCTCATCTGATTTTGTGGAATCAGATTCATTGCCCGAACTTGGCTTGTCTGACTTGGATGAGCCAGATTCATCGCCAATAACTTTCTTTTTCTTCTTGTTTGTCCTCAGATTTGCATCTGAAGAATTCGATTTGCTTGTCTTTGCAGTCGAGTGAATCGATTCATCAAAACTCTTATTCAAACTAACAGGTGAACCCGAAGACAAAATCTTCTCCAAATATTCTCTCGCCTTCTTCCTCTTCTTCCTCAGTCTGTCTCTCTGCCCCTGTGAAAGCTTTACTTTCTTATCTTCCACTTTCTGTTCTTTGGGCTTGACAATGACTGGTTTCTTTACCGTTCTCTGAGATTCAACCCTCGATCTTCCCATTGATCTCCTTGGGCAATCTTTGGCAATATGACCTCTGATTTGACAATTATAGCATTTTCTTGTCTCATAACTCCAATTCTGGTAGTTAACAGCAATGTGTCCTCTAACACCACAGGTGTAGCACACTCTGTTATCGTACCATCCACTTCTGTCAGTCCAAACCTTCAGATCATAACATTGTTTGGCTTGGTGATAATCATTTCTCCTCTTCAATGATGGATTTGTCTTTTGAGCACTGTGGTCAAACCTGCACCACTTATTATCATCATTTTGTAAGTTTTCATTTACAAATCTTTGTGATTTTTTATAATGATTGGATGACTGAACTGATGAGCTTTTATTTTCATTTTTAAAATTTTTTGAATTTTTAACTTTTTGTTTCTGTTCTACACTCTTCTTAACAGGTTTTTGTTTAGAACATTCACCTGTTTCAGTAGATTGCAAAACAGTATTTTTAAATTTTTCTTGTAAATCTAAAAATATTTTTCTTTTATTTTCTTTTTCTTTTTCATCATCAGCTTTGTCATCACAATCTTCAATTTTGACTTTGTCAAAATTTGTGACTTTGTCACTTATTGGAACAGAATTGATCGGTTTTGGACAAACATATGATGCAGAAGTCACAAAACTTTTCAACTTGTTTTCAAAATCAGCAATTTTCTTTCTATCATTCTCAACTTCTTTTTCAAGTTGAGAAATTTTCTCAAGATGAGAATTTATTGCCTTTTCATTTGCAATTTTATTTTCTTCAAAAACAAATTTTTCATTTTCTAAAACTTTTATTTGATTTTGAAAATCTGTTTCTTTTTCTTTAAAATTTTTGTTTTCTAATGACAAACTCTCAACATTCTTCAAAAGTTTGTCATTTTCAGATCTCAGTTTTTCACAATTTAAGCGCAACTCCAGAATCTGTTCATCATCAGCTTTCTTCCCATCTTTCAAAGCTTTGTTTTCCAATGTCAAATTCTCCGCATCACTCAAGAATTTGGCATTGTCTGCTCCAATTTTATCACATTTTGAGCATTTTTCATTCATCTTTTCAACATCATCTTCTTTCTTTGTTTCCATCCTGAATGTTCCTGCACAAAAAATTTTAACAAAATCAAGAGGGTTTGCATATTCATCAATAAAACAACCTCTCTTAATATCATATTTCATGACATTTTTTGCAGCAAGACACACAGAGAATCTTTTTCTCATTTCGATAATCACATCCAAATTTATCTTTTCTAAGTCCTTTTTTATTTCATTCATCAACTCTACTTTTCTTGTTTCTTTATTAAACTCATGTGATCTAAGTTTATTGATGAATTCTCTATAATGAAGATTTGAGAAACTAGCATCCCTTTTTAGTTCACTTAAAAATTCATCCCATTATAAAGGTAATGCATCAGCAAATTTTGAAATTTTTTCAGCATTTGAAACCCTTATCTCATATTTATCTAACTTATCATTCAACTCATCAAATCGTTTATCCAACTTCTCCAATGATTCATGTTTCATGCATAGGAAATTTTTGGATCTTTTAATCCAAACATCCTTCTTGTTCTTATCAATCCAAGAATCAGAAATCCAAACGTTTAAATTTTTAAGATTCTCATTTTCCTATTCATCAAACGTTTTAGCCATCTTGAATTACCTAAATCACAAACAAACAAACAATCAGTTAAAAAAATTATCAAACGACTTGAATCGGATGGGTATCCAATCAAGTGAGTCAACACAAGTCAACAGTGAAAATAATCGCGTGACAACGTTGTCCGTCCGGATGAGACTGAATTCGTTCGGGTGAGATAATATCCGGATGAAGATCCGTTCGGACGAAGATCCGTTCGGACGAAGATCCGGATGGTGATACGTACGGGTGGAGATCCGTGCGTATGAAGGTGATGCGTATGGGTGGGGATCCGTGCGTATGAAGGTGATGCGTACGGGTGGAGGTGATACGTGCGTGCAACAATGTTGTCCGTATGAATGTCACTACACGACAAACTTTTGTCCAATCGGGTAGCTTGTTGACTTCTTTGACCTCAAAATGATACCAACTGTTATGATTTAATGAAAGATCACATGCATACCGACACAAACTAATGCAATTTCAGAAATGATGGCCGACAAACTTTATCACTATCACATGTAAATCACATTAAATCCGATTAATTTCAAGTCCCTATAAGCGGTGCTCACAATCACTCAAGTGTTCACATGCACATGTTGACTAAGAAACTTGATCGGTTGAAATGTTTGTGACACGTGTTGCTATTACGCGAATTGTTAATCGTGCGGATGAAGTGTTCGTCCGGATGGTCAACTAAAAGTCAACACGGATCGCTGTGCGTGCGGATGGGGATCCGGATAATGTTATCCGCACGGGTGGTGATACGCACGGGTGGGAATGTTATCCGCGCGTACAAGTTGTCCGTGCGTATGGCAAGTACGTGCGTATGACCTGTACGTGCGTATGAAGGTGATCCGTACGCGTGGAGGTGATACGTGCGGATGAAGGTGATCCGTACGCGTGGAAGTGATACGTGCGTATGACTTATACGTACGGATAACACAACTCCTATTCTACCAACAAATAATATCACATGCAAACAATTAATGTATCACGTGCAATGTATGAATCGGCTGACAAACTTTATCACATGCACACAACAATTATCCTTCACATGTAATCTAGATATTCTCAATTGAACGTGGCCGACCAAGAAACTCAAATCATGATCCTATTTGACCAAACAAACAATATCACATGCACTTGACAATATCACATGTGACAAACACTTATCGAGACAAACAATGACCAGATCACGTGACCGTTCTTAATAAATCACATGCATATCGACAAGTAATCATGCAAGTAACAAGTCAACAGGTCAACAAAGGAATCTTTAGTCTAATTGTTATCCGTGCGTACAACAGAGTCAACAGGTCAACACGGATTAAAAATGCTATCCATGCGTATGACTTATCCGCACGGATAGGTCATGCGTGCGTATTGGTCAACCCGGATAGTCTAATGGTCAACCCGGATGGTCATCCGCACGGATTGCCATCCGTGCGGAGAACAACAAACGTAACAGCAGCAACTTTTATCATTTTCGAACCACAAAAATCAAGATTTCTCTCAAACTACTTAGAGTTATGATTTGAAATTTTGAAGGCTTGTTCTATACTGAATTCCGATTGCAATGAAGTATAGTTTGATCAATATCGTCCACTAAAATGCCGTAGATCTGAGTTCAAAGTTCTGGTACGAACTTGTCAGTTTATGAACAAATTGATTGAGTTTTAATCTGTTTTATGAATTAATACTTTCACATATTATTCAAAAAACAGTTTCGCACAATATACTTCAAGTTCGAACCATTTTTAACCAGAAAATCTCGTTAGATTTTGAAAAACGTGACAGAATATGAAGAAGATGAAGAACATAGACAAATCTGAGTGAAATTTCGATCTGAATCTGCTGAATTCAAGTGCGAAATCGTGTAAATGATCCAAACAATCGCTCTCCTGCTTTGATACCACTTGTTAGGTCCCGGATTGAATCCGAACGATTGCGAACTGACTCGTACGACGTGCGGAATCCGTGTACGAGTAAGACCGAAACACACGAGACCGTAATCTAAACGTGATTCTATTGAATATTCGACAAGAACAAGCACCACGAATCACCTTTACAACTTTCTCTCTCTAGTTTTTCTCTCTAACTTTCAAAGCTCCAAAGTTGCAAAATGGCAAAAGTCTAAAATCTAAACCCTAAGGCATCTATATATAGGTCAAGGGATATAAGGAGGTTCTCCTTATTTACATAAATGCCACCTTGCCTTTTACTAACTAGATACAACATAAAGCCTAGAATTTAACAGTTTCAGCTACGGTCTTGAGATGACGGAGGCGATAGACATACTGCACTAACAATATGGTAAAAAGAAAGGTACCCTACAGTCAAACCAGTAGATATGGTGTCGGATCTTGAAGCCATCGGGAAAGAAGCCATAGAAATCGATCTGGTGTCGGATCTGGTGTCGAATCTGCTGAGATAGTGTCGGATCTTGAAGCCACCGGGAAAGAAGCCATGAAGCGACTGTTGGAGTGGAGAAGGGGAGAAGACGGTGATGGTGACGACCGGTTCGATGGAGGAGCGGTGGAGGATCGATGGATGAAATGAAGGTTAGGGTTAGGGTTAGGGTTTGTTGAGAAAGGTGGAGCGTCTGGATGGATGAAACGAATTTTGTGGTTTAGATAGAGTGATAGAAAGTTTATATTGGATCCATCAAAGTAAAACGGGTCAAGTTGATCCGGGTAAGATCCATCCGGCTATACAGCATGTGTTGAAAAGAAGTTTTCAACACTTTGTGCTTAAATGCTTGTACAATGAGCTTCAAATGGTTGTACAATGGCAAATGAGCATTCTTGCCCTTCCTATATGCTTATTAAAGTAGTATAGATATATATATATATATATAGAGGCCGGTTATCATACAAATGCGCTTATCGTACATTACGTACGCTACAATCTCAGCCGTCAGATCATCTTCTGGCATTGAAATCGCATGTTGTTTTTTTATAACAATTTCGCATGTTGTTTTTTTAACATGCGATTTCATCAAAATTACCACATGCGAAATTGTTACGAAAAAACAACATGCTATTTCATCAGAATTATCACATGCGAAATTGTTACAAAAAACAACATGCGATTTCATCAAAAATTATCACATGCGAAATTGTTACAAAAAAACCAACATGCGATTTCAATGCGCGAAAAAAGATCCGACGGCTGAGATTGGCGCATACGTAATGTACGATAAGGGCATTTGTACAGTACTCTTTACCTATTTATATATATATATATAATATTTTGCATGTTAAAGATTTAAATCATTGGGTAATATAAATTTCCTTTATCAAATCTATAAATACAAACTGTTTCTTTCATAAAAACAAAAAAAAATTATTTCCATGACACATACAAACCGCAATATCCCTAAAGACTCTGTGTGAGATTAAATATTATTTATGTAATATTTAATCTTGTAGCCTTTATAATCATTTATATTATATTAGATCAAAATATATTAATAACCTATTATAATTAGTTGGTAATTGTTGATGGACCATATTACCATTATTAACTAATTAGGTTTCCTCTTGGGTGTATAAATAAGGGGCTTATTAGAGAGTTAAAGGGTTAGACACTTTACACAATTAAAAACCCTCATAACATCATAATTCGTAACTCTCTCCCATAACCGATTCTACCCTTCTTTCGGTTTCATCACCATCATAACTTTACACCCTAAGGAGGAACCGGATCATCCTGACAAAGATGTCGAACTCGATGGCTGGATCTCTGACTGGATTCTCCACTGCTTTGAATGCTATAACAGGTATGTGTTACATGTTTTCCATTACGTTTAAACAGAACTGATCAACATGTGGTATCAGAGCATATGTTGATAAATCAGTTCTGTTTTCGTATCCATTATTCTGGGATCATAAATCTGGAAAACAGAAAGTTTTAAAGCCTTAAAAGTCTCGGTTGTTTTGATTCCATGTTGCCGAAATCCCTGTTTTAGGAAAAGAAAAATTTGATAAATTGACTCGAGACAATAATGGACAAACCTTAATATCCGAAATCTGTTAATAAAAGTCTAAAATTTAAGGTTTCGGATCCCAGATTATGTTTTTTAATTTTTTAGGGTTCATCATAATGTTCTAAGAAAACTCGAAAATTCCATAGATTTTGGAATATAATTTGGATTAGTGGGTGTTTTACTGATTTTGATCTGAATTTTATCTACTAAAATTTTTGAAAACTGTTAAAGAGATAATCAGTTATTATTTTCGAAATATTTGATAAATTTAGATCAGCAATATAACAGGAAACATTATCCCACAATCCCTAAAAGTTCGAGTTTTTAGTTACTATCACAATAAACAGCTGTTAATAGAGGATTCGAGACCATCAGACTACGACTCGAGACCATCAGATCTCGACTCGAGACTACAAGGTCTCGACTCGAGACCACAAGGTCTCGACTCGAGACCACAAGGTCTCGACTCGAAATCATAAAGGTCATCAAATCTTTACAACTCGAGAACAGAAGCTTACAACTCAAGACCATCAGGTCTCGACTCGAGACTACAAGGTCTCGACTCGAGATCATAAGGGATCAAAACTTCACAACTCGAGACAACAGTCTCGACTCGAGATCACTGCGTTTTTCGACTAAAGGCTTCATTCTTCGCCACTCGAGACCATGGTTGCGACTCGAGATCTCAGTATGGACTTGAGATCTCATAAAACACACTAGTCAAGACCATGCTTACGACTCGAGACCAAGGTTGCGACTCGAGATCTCATAACTTAGTTCGATCCGCGCTAACAGGTGGTTTGCTATTAAACACTTGGTTTTGTTTATACTTAATTAATTAATCAGAATCAGATAATTTTTACAAAACCAAAATAGCTTAACTTGAATGAGCTTCTGATGTATTAATTCTGGCCAAAGCTGATTTAATACATCTATTTATTGTTCAAGTATTATAAAAGCTATGTTAAGTATGCATTACAAACGTGAAATGTCTTAATTCTGGCCAAAGCGGATTTAATTCATTTATGTTTAGCATGCTTGACAAGTGCATAACTAAAGTGATTGTCTCATTTATGGCCAAAGCTGATTTGTCACAATTACTTTGCACACATATTTAAATGATTACACTTCTGGCCAGAGCTGTTTTGTCTTCGTTTAAATAGAATTTTACTAAGTCTATTATTTTGATGTTAGTAATAGACATTATCACAGCTTCATAATTAAAATGGTCATTACTTATGCCTGCCTTAGTATAACATGCCCTTAGATCACATTAAGACTTCTTTCTTAGTATCATAACTTGCTCACCTTATTTCCACTATCAGCACCCAATCAGGGGATTCCACCTTTGACTGGTGATAACTTTGCTGCATGGAAGGATGCCCTCATGCTTACACTTGGAATCTTGGACTTTGACTATGCTCTAAGAGAGAATAAGCCAGCGGACCTTACTGCTACAAGTACTGCTGCTGAGCAGTTACTTCATGATAAGTAGACTAGGTGTAACCGCATGTCTCTCATGTTCATGAAGCAGTCCATTCATAACTCAATCAGAGGGGCCATTCCTGATTCTGACGATGCTAAAACCTATTTGGCTTCTGTGGAGGATCAATTCAAGGGAACATCAAAAGCACACGCTAGTACTCTTATCCTCAAGCTGGTGACGACTAAGTATGATGGGAGGAGCGGCATTCGCGAACACATCATGATGATGCATGACATGGCCAATAAGTTGAAGGGCCTAGAGATGGAGATCAGTGATGGTTTTCTTGTTCACTTCATCATCACTTCGCTTCCTTCGTCCTATGAAGCATTCAAGATCAATTACAACACTCAGAAGGACAAATGGACGATGAGTGAGCTGATCGCCATGTGCGTGCAGGAGGAAGAGCGTATGAAGATGGATCGCCATACTGATGTTGCTAACTTCACCACCTCCAGCTCTAAGAAGAGGAAGAACAATTATCAAAGAAAGGATGCTTCTAAGGTTCAAAAGCCAAATCCAAATCCTAATACAAGTGCACCTTCCAGCTCTAAGAACTCCTTAGGCAAACCCTACTGCAAGTTTTGTAAGAAAACAGGACATAAGCAAAAGGAATGCCCTGACTTCAAGGAGTGGCTGGCTAAGAAAGGTAACGATTTTTTCATGATACTTGAGTCCTTTAATTTAAATGTTCCTGCTAATTCTTGGTGGTTTGATTCTGGTTCTATGGTTCATGTTACCAATTCACTTCAGGGATTCCTTACAATCCGGAAGCTGGGAAGAAACCAAAGAACACTTAAAGTTGAAGATGATCGGGAATTAGAAGTGAAGGCCATAGGAACATTACAATTATTTTTGAAAACTGGTTTATGTATTAAACTTTATGATACCTTATATGTTCCTGAGGTAACTCGGAACCTTGTATCAGGGCCAAAGTTAGACATGGACGGTTTTGTCGTTTCTCATGGTCATCGCAAACTCTCTATTCTCTATGATTCCATTGTTTATGGTACTGGCATTCTGGATGGTGGTCTCTATAGATTAGAACTAGATGATAATTTTTCCAAATCTTTGTTGTCATATAATATTAATGAATCACTCACAAAGATGAAACAGGTTCGAGACTTAGAGACTTCATCTATGTTGTGGCATCAACGTTTAGGCCACATCTCAAGAGAACGATTAAATCGTCTCGTAAAGGATGAAGTCTTACCTCCTCTCGATTTTACTGATTTTGGAACGTGTGTCAAATGTCTTAAAGGCAAAATGACATTAGCAAATAAGAAAGGTGCCACTAGGAGCTCTAATTTATTAGAACTCATTCACACTGACATTAGTGGTCCTTATCAAATTGCTGGTATAACAGGACATACTTCATTTATCACTTTCATTGATGATTATTCTCGTTACATGTACTTGTATCTTATAAAGGAAAAGTATGAATCTCTAACAACTTTTAAAGATTATAAAGCTGAAGTTGAAAAGCAATTAGATCGTCAGATTAAAGTTGTGAGATCAGATAGAGACGGTGAATATTATGGAAGACATACTGGTGTGGGTCAAGCTCCTGGTCCATTTTATGAGTTTTGTAAGGGCCAGGGGATTGTGAACCAATACACCATGCATGGTACACCTCAGCAGAATGGTGTCGTTGAACGAAGAAATCGTACCCTTATGAACATGGTGCGCAGTATGTTAGCCAACACTAATTTACCATTATTCCTCTGGACTGAAGCGTTAAAAGCAGCTGTCCATATACTCAATA
Organism: Helianthus tuberosus; assembly: GCA_030545235.1. Lineage (NCBI taxonomy): Eukaryota > Viridiplantae > Streptophyta > Magnoliopsida > Asterales > Asteraceae > Helianthus > Helianthus tuberosus. The sequence continues at coordinate 74,069,240 of CM060414.1, forward strand.
GAGTTCCTTCTAAGTCTGTCCCTAAAACTCCTTATGAACTTTGGACAGGAAGGAAACCGAGTCTTAAATATATGAAAGTTTGGGGCTGCATTGCTGAAGCAAAACTTTACAATCCTTTCCTAAGGAAACTTGACCCTAAAACAGTTACATGCTTCTTTATCGGCTATCCTGATCATTCGAAGGGTTATCGTTTCTATTGTCCTTCCCATGTCACCCGTATTGTTGAAACCAAGCGTGCTGCGTTCTTGGAGGATTTCAAGGTCAGTGGGAGCAGTACCAACCCTTACGAAGAATTGCAAGATGTACAAGACGCGGGGGGGGGGGGGGGGGAGAGACTCGTCGCTTATCATTACTCCGTTTACTCCTCTTGTACCCCATGCAACAACTGTACCTGAAGCCACTGCACAAATTCCACCTCCACAATCAGAACCCATTATACCTCATAACGAAGGCACATCAAACGCTCAAAACCAAGACAACGCTGAACCCGATAATCAACTCAGGAGGTAATCTAGGCAAAGAAAGCCTACTAATTGGGATGATTATGTTACCTACCTGACTGAAATGGATGCTGGAAAGCTCAATGATCCTATCTCTTATAATGAAGCCATTAGCAGTGATCAGTCTTCTGAATGGAACAAAGCAATGATTGATGAGCTTGAATCCATGAAGAAAAATGACGTTTGGGATTTAATCGAATTACCCAATGGTGCCAAACCTGTAGGTTGTAAATGGGTGTTCAAAATAAAACTGGATCAGAATGGGAACGTTGAACGCTACAAAGCGAGATTGGTTGCAAAGGGCTACACTCAGAAAGAGGGAATTGATTATCAAGAGAAGTTTTCACCTGTCTCTCGTAAAGATTCATTAAGGATCGTTATGGCCCTAGTAGCTCATTTTGATTTAGAGCTGCATCAGATGGACGTCAAAACTGCTTTCCTTAACGGAGACTTAGACGAAGATGTTTACATGAAACAACCTGAAGGCTTTAAACCTGAAGGTCAGGAGCATCTAGTCTGTAAGTTGAAGAAATCCATTTATGGGTTAAAACAAGCATCACGTCAATGGTACCTCAAGTTTGATGAAGTCATGAAGAGGCAAGGTTTTATGAAGAATCAAGTGGATCAATGCACCTACCTCAAGATGAGTGGGAGTAACTTTACTATACTTGTCCTTTACGTAGATGATATTCTATTGGCAAGTAATAGCTTAGACATGTTGCATGAGTCGAAGCGGTTACTCTCGCATAACTTCGACATGAAGGATCTCGGAGATGCTTCTTATGTCATTGGCATCGAAATTCACCGAGATAGACACAAAGGGATCTTAGGATTGTCTCAAAAGACTTACATAGATCGTGTCCTTACACGTTACAACATGCAACAGTGCAAACCCTCCGTCGCTCCAGTAGTTAAGGGAGATGTTTTCGGCTCATTCCAGTGTCCGGCAACAGAGGTTGAAAAGGAGCAAATGAGCCAGATACCTTACGCGTCAGTAGTTGGGAGCCTGATGTATGCTCAAGTCTGTACTCGCCCAGATATCGCTTATATTGCTGGAATGCTAGGCCGTTATCAGACTAATCCTGGCCTAGATCACTGGAAAGCAGCTAAGAAGGTCCTTAGATATCTGCAAGGGACGAAAGACTATAAACTGACTTATAGAAGAAGTGATCATTTAGAAGTGGTAGGTTATTCTGATTCTGACTTTGCCAAATGCAAAGATAACAAGAAATCCACTTCGGGCTACATCTTTATGTTAGCAGGCGGACCTATCTCATGGAAGAGTCATAAACAACAGTTAACTACAACTTCCACAATGATGGCAGAGTACATTGCTATTTACAACGCAACCTGTCATGGAATGTTGCTTAGAAATCTGATCACTGGACTCAAAATCGTTAATTCCATTTCTAGACCATTGAAGCTTTACTGTGATACCTCAGCTGCCGTTAGTTTCTCGAACAGTAACAGTTCGACTGGAGCTGGTTTATATCTAGATACAAAATATTTGTTCGTACGTGAACGAGTTGAGGAAAATAATCTTTGTATTGAGTATATTAGTACTAAAGATATGCTTGCGGATCCGATGACTAAAGGTCTCCCACCTAAAGTTTTCGAAGAACATGTATCGAATATGGGACTTACTAAAGACCTTGTTTAATGGCATATTGTACTAGCTTATGTTTTAATTAATAAAATTTCCTCAGTTTGATTTTGTATGTCTCTAACATATGTTCTGCCGGTGTAATGACATATAGACAAATATAAATACAAATCAGACGCTAAAGGGCTTATACATATTTTGATCGTAACTGTTAGGTTTTAAATTGAGGCTATAGTATGACTAATGGGGGTCCTGAGTCGAATGATGATTCAACGGCTGTATTTCTCTGCTATAGTTCTTGGTTTAAGGCTAAAATGAGTGTTAACTCCTGGCCAGGCTTACCTAATACTCATGATAAATGATTACTCGGCTAAGTGGGAGAATGTGAGATTAAATATTATTTATGTAATATTTAATCTTGTAGCCTTTATAATCATTTATATTATATTAGATCAAAATATATTAATAACCTATTATAATTAGTTGGTAATTGTTGATGGACCATATTACCCTTATTAACTAATTAGGTTTCCTCTTGGGTGTATAAATAAGGGGCTTATTAGAGAGTTAAAGGGTTAGACACTTTACACAATTACAAACCCTCATAACATCATAATTCGTAACTCTCTCCCATAACCGATTCTACCCTACTTTCGGTTTCATCACCATCATAACTTTACACCCTAAGGAGGAACCGGATCATCCTGACAAAGATGTCGAACTCGATGGCTGGATCTCTGACTGGATTCTCCACTGCTTTGAATGCTATAACAGGTATGTGTTACATGTTTTCCATTACGTTTAAACAGAACTGATCAACACTCTGCGGTTGCGTCATTTCTTCTCTTTTGTTAGCACCGATTCACCAAGATTAAGGGTCGCAACCATTCACCACAATACCTCTAGAAACTGGTGCGTTTCTTTTTAGTAAGCACCGATTCATTTAATTACAAAGTAAAAGGAAGTCAAAATTGAAACTTTTCTCATGCCATTAATGTATGTAAATATGAAGAACCAAAGAATCGTATTTAGGCCGGAGCCTGTAAACGAGGGTTTGGATCTTGTCAGAGAACTTGGGGAACGGTCCTGCAAAACAGAAAACCGTTAGGCTCGCCGCAGAGATGGGAGGGCCCCTCTGCGACCACCCTCCGGCGTGAGGATAAGTATTGGTAGAGAGAGTAGAGGGAGAAAGTAGAGAGAGAAAGTAAGGACGAAGGTTCAGAAAATCGTACTTGGCTTTGTACTTGATGGGGTATTTATAGTAGTCAACTGAGATGACATCATCCGTCCAGACGCACTTGAATGGAAGTTCGTCTTCGGAGGTTCTTGATATGGAACGGACATGTTTCGGATGTCCGTCCAAGTGGAGTCTTGTTCGTCCCATGGATCATGTCCGGCCTCGGACATGTATCTTCAAGTCCCCCAGTTTGGTAAGTCTTTGTAAAAACTTAGCAAACTATAATTTCAAGCTTTTTTTTTTGTCCTACTCGGATGACGTGTCGCCGCGGGAGTGGTCTTGAGTTGATGACGTGGCATATTTTGAATGGTGTGGGTGACCTTCATTTTCTTGACCATCAGTCACCTACTGGTGACGGTAGCGGAACCCGTGTTGGGAATCGTGGGAAGTGACGGTTGACATGATGGGCCCCCAACCGACTTACTTTTTCTATAAATTTGATTTTTACCACTTCATTTTCACCCTTTTTTTTTCCTCTCTTCTTCCATCTTCTCTGCTGTTTATCCTCTTTAATTTCTTCTTCTTCTTCAAAGAAAAAGGTGCGTCCTTATTCTTTTTACTTTTTAAAGTTATGGCTCCTGGTAAGGAGAATCTTTCGGAGAGCGTGAGCGTGCTTACCCAACGGCAGTTGGATAAGTTCATTAGAGATTATAGGATTCCCCTAGATCTTTACCCGGTCCTTCCCTCCGAAAGGGAAGCAATATATCCGTTCCGTCAGGGGAAGTTTCCCTTTTATACTCGCGTCTGTAATTTCGCGAATTATAGGGTTCCTTTCTCTCGCTTTTTGATTAGGGTTTTGCAATTTTTTAGGGTTCATATTTTCCAGGTTAATCCCTTCGGTCTTAGCCGCATTAATCATTTCGAAATTTCTTGCCGAGCTTTAGACCAGAAACCGGACCTGAATGTTTTTCGATATTTTTACGAGTTCATATCGGCCGGAGATTGGTATACATTTGCACACCGAAAGAATGTCCCTTCTCCATCCTCTGGCGAGCGGTCTAGCCTTAAAAATTGGAAGGACAACTTTTTCTGGCTGGACGACCGTTGTCTTCCAGAGGATATGAGGTGGCGTTTCAAAGATCAGACGATGTCCTTCGATCTTGATGAAAACTTTGTCTTTGATGAAAATCTTGTCCGTGCCCTAATTGAGCATGTTGGATCGTTGTACGACCTGACTGAGTCGATCAGAAGAGTCTTTTATCCGAATCAGAGGCGGAATCAAATATACGGACACTCGATGTAATTATAATGTCTCTTATATTGATATGAAACTGTTTTACAACCTAGAGACGATACGGCAGAGCTTCGCTACTCAGATCCGAAAGTTACAAATGAATAACCAAGTGCACCTATATATAGAGTTGAAGATTTTGCTTGAGACTGGACCAGTTTAAGCGAACCACTTGAAGCGAACCAGTTGAAGCGAAATCTGATGTGTATGATTTCGCTTGAACTTGTCACAAGATCACTTCAAGCGAAATCTTCACTTAAACCTCATTTCTCAGTTTCTCGAACCTCGTGCACTGATAATCCTAACCTATTACATGATACAAGACGAAGTCAATAGACGTAGTGCACTAACAGACTCCCCCTCGGATATTGACGCAGTCTTCAGTGACTATTCTTCAATATGACACATCTTCAATCTTGATCATTCTACATCCTTACTTAGATTGTAACATTGTAAGCATCCAACTATCTCTTCTTCTATCAGCTTCAGGCTCCCCCTTTCATCAAACTTCCGTGCTTTGGAATCGACACCTAGCTATCCAGATATAAGCTCCTAACTTTCAGTTTGTCTTCAGACTCCCCCTTAGACTCTGCTTTCGGGATCGTAGTCTGGACTATCTGCAATCACTCATACATTTATAAGTAATAACATTTTAGACTATCCAGGAATCGTAACCTGACAATTCCAATCAAATTCTCTAATCCACTTCCCCTATCAACAAACTTCATAGATTTGGCAGTGTTAAAGAATCCAACTCCCTCACAGTTTATCATCCAAGTTCAAGTTAATGACCTTGGAGATATCACAAACTGTTTTTGATTTTAAAACTTCAAGTTTCAAATTAATGAACTTGTTTCATTTTCAGAAACACAATCAGCTTACTTAGATTTTGAAGCTCAGCACTCAGACATCAGTTGTCGAAAATAAAGTAGAATCAAAAATCTTTTTGTATTTTAAGAAAATATAAAGCAATAACGAAATATGTACAAACATATTTACAGACAATATTTTTGTTTGAGTATGTGTTAGAGGATCATATCAGTTTCCGACAAGTCACAAGTACCGTTGAACTTAAAATCACATTATGCATTAAACAATTCACTTAGATTGTCGATATACTTGCCCTCTTAAATTTTCACACAAACTTCAACTGATTCAGGATATGAATTAGGTATTTTAAGAACTTAAACCTATTCATGTGTCCCACCTCTTGAATATACTCCCGTATCCAGAATCCCAATAATCAGTCTTACAGGTGAGAATACTACAATGATATCTGTATATAAATTAGGTATGCGAGGGCCGAGGGATCTCAGATCGATACTTCCGTATACACAGAGAGATATCAGCTTCGACTTAAAGGTATGTCCCCTTTAGAGGATCTTTTTGCTTACAACAGCAGCGACTATCAATTTTATTGTTTCATCAGCATGCTGAGGGTTTAATGCTATGTTTCAAGCATTGCAGAAAGCATTATCCAAGGACTAGGTCAGAACTACCGTTCAGCAGAAGTCCCGAAATAATACCCCAGACATCATTGAGTATAAAGACCTAGTATATCAGATTAAGAGACCTTTCAAACGAGATTTCAGGGGTTACCTATATATCCAAGTAGTGTTCCCCACAAAATAAGCAAGTTTGAATTTAGGTTTATATCCCGAAAAAGTTTACTAAATGTATAAAAATCTACCGACACATCCACAGTGAGATCGTTTAACACATTTAAACTTTCCAATTCTTTAGCATACTGTAACCGTCTACTGCTGTACTATCATTTCCTCTTTTTACGCAAAACTCAATTTTTGAATTTTATCATGTTTTTGACTTTTTCAAATTTTCAAATGTTTTTGTATTTTCTAATGACAATTTTTCTCCCCCTAAAATGCAAAACCATTTAAAGAAAATTTGACAACCAACACTGATAGCTTTGTCTCGCCATCCATTTTCTGCTAAAAGTGCTCTGTTTTGCAGAAAATATAACATACCCCCATGATTTACAACCCATTGATCTTAACAGTTTGAAAACCGTTTTTCAATCTGATGAAAGTAATCATGTTTGTTCAGCCGTGAGGGTTTCGGCGTATTCAATCAACACGTATTTTTGGTTTTTTCAAATTTTTCAATTTTTAGGGTTTTTGAAATATTGTTTATTTATTTACAGAAAACATATAAACTTCCTGTTTCAACCAACACAGGATCCAGTAGCCTCCTCTCCTCGTTGTTGTGCCAGGCTGCTCCAACCTCCATTCTCACAATCTTTGAATTCCATGAGCACCTGCACATTCAACTAACTGAATTACTTGAACAATTTAGCCCAGGTCTGTTGAACCTTAGGCATTTCAACACAATAATTTTCATTCAATGCTGGAAATTCTTTGTCATTTTTCACAAAAACTTTCTCACTTTTAACTTCAATTTTCTCATCTTTTACCAAATCAACATGTTTCTTAACACTCCATGTTTGACCTTTTGGTGTTCCTCGTTTATAAAAATGTGAAACTTTTTGAACATTTTGATTTTGAATAACAACTCTTGGTTTCCAAAACTCTTGAGGTTTTGTCATATCAACTGTGGTTTTCCAACTCTGTGTTGTTCTGAATCTGGGTGTGTGAGAATTCCAGGTTTGTCTTGAATCGAACCTGTTCGGGTTTGACTTCCAATTTTGATTTGAAGCAAACTTGTTTGTATTGTACCTCCAAGTTTGTTTCGAATCAAATTTGGTTGATCTTTGTCTCACATTCTCAGATTTTTGTTTCTCAGCATCAAACTTCTTTTTGTCAACATCCACAGGTTTTAGATTAGGACACTTGCGTGCAAGATGTCCTTTTTGATCACATTTGAAACATGTTCTCATGGACACATCTTTGACCTGTGGTTGTTGCTTTTGCTTTTTAGCAAAGAATTCATCATTTGACTGTCTCATTTTAAGTTCTTTTTCTTTTTCTAAACTTCCTCCTTGAACAAAACTCATTTTTGCTTGAAAATTCGGCATTTCATTTTTGTTTCGATGTTGTTTCTTTTTATAACCCAACCCAGCCTTCATGTTCTTCTTTTTGAAACCAGGTTTGTTATACGAACCTCTATGACTCTTACCGACAAACTTTGAAATCTCAGACTTCTCAATCTCAACCATTTTGAAAACTTTGTCAACCTTTTCTGAAATCACATTCTGAATCGGGAATACAACATCTAAGAATAATTTGTCCGATCCAATCATGGTATAAACCAATCCTTTTGAATCATCATTCAAATTTTCCTCGGATTTTGTGTTTTTCAGATAACCATCATGAATATTTCCTTCATTTTCATCCTGTGATTCAGATTTACCTGTATCAACCGACTCTTCTTTCAACACACTTTCAACAACTTTACCTACCACCTCTAAATCATGAGAATCATCAGATTTGGAATAGGTTATGTCAATGTTGTCTGGCAATTGATCTACCATGTTGAAAGCTTTTTCGACCTTTTCCTCATCATAAAATGCAAATTTTCCCGGTGGTGGAACTTGATGAAACTCTGAGCCAATGCCTTTCTTGTTCTGTTCAGACTCACCATCACCCGGTTTTATATTGAAAATTCTTTCAAGCACATATGACGACACATGGTAACTTTTTAACTTGTTGTTATCCTGTTCTAAATCAGCAATCTGTCGCTTCAACTTAGCAACATCCTCAATATAGGAATTAACAACATCTTGTTTTATAGAATACATTCGTTTAAGCTCTTTAGTTGTTTCAGACATATAATTCATTCTAGATTGAGCATATTTCATTTCATCTTTCACTTTTTCATATGACACTTTCATAATATCATATGCTAATTTCATTGAGTCATATTCCTTTTTCATTTCTTGCCAAGCAATTTCCTTTTGTTCACATTCATTTGTCATTTTCAAAACATTTTCTTTCAAAACTTCATTTTCTTTCTCTAATTTGTTACATTTTACTGAAAGTTTTTCATCATTTTCTTTAAAAACCTTTTCTTTTTCTAGCATTTCTTTACATTTATCTTTAAAAATGTTTTCAATTTTTGTGAACTCAAGATCTCTTTTTCTAAATTGCTCATCTTTTTCAATACAAGCTCTGCACGGTTCCATGCATTTCTTGCATTGATCTATCAATTCCAAGTTTTCAAAATCAGAATTTACCTCAGTGATTGGCACTTCAGTGTTTTCAGCAATCTCTGTCTGTTTCAGATCATCATCATCTTGCTTCTTTTCAACACTTGCTTCATCACCAGCATCACCAACTTCCAAATTCTCATTCTTTTCTTCTATCTTCACCTCTTTCTTCATCTCTTCTTCAATCTGCTGTTCTTCAGTAACAACTTTCTTATCCTCTTCATTCACAACAACTTCTTCACTTTTGATTTCCTTCACAACTTCAACTTCAACAGTTTCTGCTTTAACCTCTTCAGCAACTTTCTTCAGATTGTTCACCATTTCTTCAACATTCTTCTTCATTCTCTCTTCATCCCTTTTTCTCAGACACGATAACATGGCATATCTGATATCCTTTTCATATTGCTTAGCATATTTGTCATCTTTCAATACTCTTCTATAGTATTCAGCTCTTAATGGGACTGCAAGAAGAACATCATCGAAGATTATGTCTTTCTTGGGAACAACCGGTTCTCCTTCTCTGTTATAGTAGCATTCTCTCTTTTTATCCCATCTTTTGCTACCGACAGCCATCTCATACTCCTCCTGCATATCATCCATTCTATTTAAAACGACGTTTCTTTCTCTGTAAGTTTTCTCACTTAAAATTTCTTCTCGAGTTTTCTCTTTAACCTCAGCAACAGCATTTTCTTCTTTGTTATCAGCCATGATGTAAACCTGACAGAATGATCAAACAAACCCAATCAGTACAATCAAATATCAAATATACTGAAAATGACTGACACTTGATCGTCGTGAAATGATCCGAAACAAAATTCCACTTTTCAATCGAACTAGGAAACTCAAGCGAAATCTCAAGACTTCAAGCGAATTTGTCTTTTAAACTGTTCAAGCGAAATCTGCTAACACAATTGATTCAAGCGAAATCAGCTATTTCGCTTCAGTTGATTAAAACCTTCAAGCGAAAACCCACAAGATCTAATTCGCTTCAACTGTTCAAGCGAAAACCACTATTTCGCTTCAGAAGTTTCAAGCGAAACCAACTATTTCGCTTCAGGAAGTCTATTTCGCTTCAGAGTTTCAAGCGAAATCCAAGAACATAATACTATTTCGCTTCAGATGTTCAAGCGAAATAATCCAACAGTCTGTTTTTGAAGCGAAATCAATTATATCCTTCGAACACTATTCAAGCGAAATCTCGTTTTTGATCCAATTCAGTCACTTTTAATGCGAATTTCGGTCTCAAACTTTCAAGGCTTTGTTAAACTGTTGTTTTGAATGTTCGGTGAGAAGTTCAATCCATTTTGACCATAAAATCTCGTTCAGTTTGAAAAAGAAGGTGTAGAAGTCAGAATCTAATTGCAATCGAGCTAAACTCTTCCTCCTGAGCTCTGATACCACTTGTTGGATCGTTGTACGACCTGACTGAGTCGATCAGAAGAGTCTTTTATCCGAATCAGAGGCGGAATCAAAGATACGGACACTCGATGTAATTATAATGTCTCTTATATTGATATGAAACTGTTTTACAACCTAGAGACGATACGGCAGAGCTTCGCTACTCAGATCCGAAAGTTACAAATGAATAACCAAGTGCACCTATATATAGAGTTGAAGATTTCGCTTGAGACTGAACCAGTTGAAGCGAACCAGTTCAAGCGAACCACTTGAAGCGAACCAATTGAAGCGAAATCTGATGTGTATGATTTCGCTTGAACTTGTCACAAGATCACTTCAAGCGAAATCTTCACTTAAACCTCATTTCTCAGTTTCTCGAACCTCGTGCACTGATAATCCTAACCTATTTCATGATACAAGACGAAGTCAATAGACGTAGTGCACTAACAGAGCATAAATCTCCCATCCGTCCCCTTTCCGAGCATTTACTTTGGTTAGGTCGAGTTAGTTTTTCTTGGGCCCGAGGGGATAGGGAGTGGCCGATTATTCGCCGAAAGCGTGATCGTAAGTTCCGGCCCTTTACATCCCCTTCGGTCACCACTCCTTGTTTGTTTTGCTAACCTTCTTTTTTATTTTGGGAATGCAGGTGCCGCAATGTCTCTACTTGATGCTCTGAAGGTTCCAAGTGCGGATGTTTTTTATTTTGATTTTGAGGAACAAGGTGAAGAGGATGTTCCGCTGATGAAACAAATAGCATCTTCGGCTCATCCTATCCGTCCACTGGTGAACCCGAATGTGACCGGGCCATCTGCCGCCGAAGCAACTTCTTCTATTCCTCAGGATATGCCTGAACAGATTGCTGCGGAGACTGCTTCTTCCACTCCGAAATCGACAAAAGAAGCTGTTGGTTCATCCGGATCTCAGTCTGGCAAGAGATCGTTCCTTGATGATGTGTGTCACACCCCGACCGCGTAAAACAACAAATCGCGGCGGAAACATCGGGGCGTGTTGCAACAGAATTAATGTTTCATAACCATGGATATCAAAAGTGTTTCGTTTTATTAAACATTGAATAATTACATCGTCTGGAAATCTAAATATACAATTTAAACATAATCTATCATTGTTATTGAGTCACTAAGGCCTTGTCCAGTCCTATGTGAGCATGCATCTTATCAATCGATATCATTCAACAATACCTGAAACATATGTGAAAACGAGGTCAGCAAAGAAATGCTGGCGAGTACATAGGTTTTGTGAAAATAAGATTCATGACTTCTGTTTTAAGAAAATGTTTAGTCATGAACCTTGTAATTTGCTTTGTCTTTGTAAATCATTTGAAAAATAATAAGTTTAGGTGATATGTATAAATAAGAGAATAATGCATGATTAAATGAATAACCATGTAAAATGAGTTTGTATAAGATAAGTTGTTTGTAAATAAATGTCTTGTGAAAAGTATGTTACTTGTATAAAATGTTCTATGTCTCAAACTGAAATGATTCAAATAACGCTACAATATGTAATACCATACAAACACTTATATATAGGAAGTACCAGCGGCGTATCCACCATGCTTGTATCATATTCCACACGCATTGTTACTTAATCACTTAATCAAACCAAACCACCAAAGTAATGTTCATGCCCAAATGTAAATCATGTAATATGTATAACCAAAATAATATGCATGGCTAGTGAAATGCATCAACTAAACCATAGGTGAAACGCACAAAACAAAGTATTGAAGTAAAACTTGGTTTAAACCAATACTATGTTTCGTGTAAATGCATAATCAAATGTAAATCATGTACAAATGTTTACCCAATCGTTAAAACATCGTGTGAAACCCAATCGTTAAAACATCGTGTGAAACCCAATCGTTACCCAATCGTTAAAACATCGTGTGAAAACCAATCGTAAATCGTTTAATTCGTTTTAGGTCGTGAAACTACTTATATGATCGTCTCGCTAATAACATTCAAACCTTCGTGACTTTCGTCGCTTCTCGTTTTCGTCGCTTCTCGTTTTCGTATTAACAAACCTCCATAGGGTAAGTTAACAATTACAGATTCAGTCGCTACCTACCATACCCACACATAACCACGCGTGTAGTAAATAACGGGATTTGTCAGATCCTATGGTACCATAACCTAATACTGGTCGGCTTGATCATTGCTAATGAATGTCATTTGTTATGTAACTACAACCAACAAGTTTGTTCACTTTATGAAATCGTTATTAGTTTTGTATAAATCGTCTTAATCGTTTTTGAAACCATCGTTATAACATCGAAAACATTTAGCACATATGAGTCACCCCAAAACAATTGAAAGCAGTAAAATAGGGGAATAATGTACTCGCCTGAGAATGCTTGGAGGTCTTGAACAACAACCAAACAAAGCTAGAGAGAGCACGGAATCTGTCGGCAATCTAAAACTATATAAATAAACCGGACTTAAATCGGGAGATCGGATAGGATGAGGCTTGGTAAACCAAATGAGTGTTGGAACTCATATGATATGGTTTTAACAAGGCCTACATACTACAATGAAACCAAACCTAAGTGCTTTCGACCCATCGCGACCCATTAAGGTAACATATGCTACTTTAACGCGTCGTGCGTGTGAAACGCGTTCGGACCGCCTAACTAGCCCTATGACAAGTGTTATATGCCTAAACATGTTACATAATCAGTTATGTGACAAAGGTTTAGGTTACATATGCTTAATTATCAATTATACATGAAAAGGGTATTCTGGTAATTTACCTAAGGCATATAAACTACCTATCATACAACTACTTAAACGATGTGACCATAGGGTATAACCTCGGAAGGTTATTCCCTATATACTATGGTCACCTAATGTATTTGGTCGGATCCTAATGATCGACCAAATGGGTCGAGTTCGAAGGTATAGGCGATTTATTAGATCGCCTACCCTACGACTCTAGACAACGTGGTAATCAGTGGGCATAGTCCCAAGGGACTATGACCAACGTGATTACACTCACGTTGCGAAGTTCAAACGAACTTCGCATTGACCATTACTGGTCAATGCTGAAAGTCAAACAAAGTTTGACTTTCGGACTCGAAAAGCAATAAAATAAGGAAAAGAACGAAAGAATACTTACCCAGGGTCCCCGAATGCTAATCCCGATCCAAGAATCTCAGGTATGAAACAATGGTTTCAACTTAGAGTTTCTCAAATCAGAATTCTTGTAAGTTATGCAATGGGGGGCATGGGGTATTTATAGTATTCGGTGCACCGTTGAGATCGTTTCATGGAAACCGTGATTCGATCCCATCCGTACACTTGTTGGAAGGTTATGGAAGCTAAAATTGATGCTTATCATCTGACTAAGCAAGTTAGAACATGTGGTGGAGGATCAAACAGCTGCAACTTGTGGTTAAATGCATTTAATCTGGTCAGAAGGTCTGACGCGGGCCGCCTAAGGATTCTCAGGAACTGAGGCGGGCCGCCTAGCAGTCGCAGATCAGCAATAAGTTTCAGAAATTACAGTTTCAGTCCCTGCACGTGTTTAAGGCCATTTCCGACACTTCCAAGGCCCGTAAAGCCAACTTTAAGGCCCTAAAATGTTGCCTAAACATTGAGGACATGAAACATGCTCAAAAATATGCCGGGTGTTGGTTCGTTTGGTCGTACGAACACGATGTTCGCTTAATTACGACGGAATGCGCATAAGCGCGAAAAACGATCCAAATGACGCAACGAATGGATTTTTCTTATGCCGAACACTAAAATAAAATATTTTAGTGCTTACATAAATTTTTGGATGTCCGGATGTATTCAGAACGTAAGTTATGCGCGAAAATGCAAACTTGTGCACTTTTTGACACTTTTAGTCCCTGAATGACACAAAAGTTTATTTTAGCATACCGAACACCTCAAAGCCTATTTCTAAGCTATGTAAAGGATATTTATGGTATGTTTAACTTATGGTCATGTTCCGGAAGGTCTGTTACAGTTCAAATTGGCATACTTTCGCAGTTTGTCAACTTTAGTCCCTGTAAGCGATTAAACTTTTATTTCACCACACCAAACCTTCCAGAACTTATATCTAAGTTATGTAAAGGTTATTTAAGGTATGTTAAGCCTATTTCACTATTCCAGAGTGTTCGTTGCGTTAAACTGGTTATATTTACGCATCAGTGCGTGTATAACCTTCCAGAAAGCGATTTAGAGCTTGAAATCGAACAAGAATTGATATGTGCAAATGATACACATATTTTTACCAATCCCAAGTATGAAATATAATATTTCATTGGTTTGGAATTTGTTTGATGGCCGTGGAGGCACAGGTGTTACAATGTGGATAGTGATCAGGAGGTCCGTGACTTAGATAAGTCCCTCCAATATCGACCTTCTTCTTTAAAAAGCAAAAGTATTGAACTGGGTGCGGACCTGAAGGTTCGATCTCGTAAGAGGAAGAATGAACCGCTACAGATACTTTCCACCGATCCTCTTCCATTGCCAAAGTCGAAGAAAACAAAGAAGGACTCGCATTCCGAAGGTAATGTCATAGAAGAGCTGGATGAGCATCTTACCGGAGGTAAGTTTTCGAGGGAAGAGGCCGCATTGGCTCGTAATAAACCGACTCCTGTCTATTCAGGTGGCTTCGTACCTGATAGTGAGGTGGAGAGCATGGAAATGGAGAATCTGGTGGTTACGGATAAGGGAAAAGCTCATGGTGAGCCGAAGGTGGTGACTTTTTCAGGTACGCATTTGGGCTCATCCTTGGGTTCGGACTGTTTTGCAGATGATGAGGAAGATCAAGTGTCTTCGCTTCCCTCATCTTGGTTCGGACCTGAGTTGATGTCCTTTTTTCGATATGCAGATTTGTTTTCGGATGATATAGAGATTGACCCAGCAACTGCCGAAGAAAAATTCATTCCTGATTGGGACATCCAGAACAAAGACTCGGTGATGGATACTTTGATTGCCAGGACTATGCTCTTCAATATCAACACTCCGATAGATCATGCAAGGAGTCGGAAGATGAAGAACCCAGATTTAGGGGCTGCGGTTTTGACTAATCAAGCCCAATCAAACATCTTTGTGACGGAGCTATATCGTCGATGGGTAGAAGCGGAATCGGTTAGGGAGAATTTGGAGAAAGAAACTCGCTCTTTGAAGCGGAAGGTTTCAAGGTCTCCGGATGCGGAGAAGAAGATAAGCCAGGTGACCCTCGATCTTCAGACTCAGCAAGAGAAGGTTAAGTGCTTGACTGCCCAGAATCAATCGTCTCAGGCGACTGCTGCTGCTGCTGCGGAAGAGAGGGATAAGATTTCTTCGGAGTTCAAGGCTTTCTCCGAATCGATGAGGCTGAAGGATGAAGAGCATAAAATAGTTTTGGCGAAGATGGAGGAATCTCTCTCTAAGGCTCGTCTTGCTTATGAGAGTATGATGGCTGGTACGTCTTTTTTCTTGTTTAATTGTCTCTTTATTTCTCTCGTTTTTCTAACATTTTTTCTAGAGCGGGATGCGCTTAAATCAGGGGAAGCTGATTTAAAGGATCACATCGAGGAGATGAAAGGTCGTGAGGAGAATATGGAGGCGGAGAATGCTTCCCTGAGAGCTAAAGTGAACGATCTTCAAGAAACGAAAGTCTGGATGCTTTCTGAGGGAGCCAAACTTTTGGCGAAGAACATCCATAAAGGTAAGGAGATGACTGCCGTGGTGGCTGGAGTTAACAATGCAATGAGCGCGTTGGGAATCAACTCCGGTCTGCATGCTGGTTATGTACATGCCTTGCAGAAAAAGACCCCTTATAAAGATGTTCCGCTATTGAATCGTCAAGCTACGGAGGAGCTTAAAACAGCGGTTGCTTGCTTTGATACTCTTAAGTTCCCGGTGATAGAGGATCTTCCGAAGCTTGGTGATGCGCCCCTTTCTGAGATCAAAAAGGCTCTACGTTTTGCAAACGACGATTCTCCGAATGAGTAAGGTGGACATGCCCGGCTTCTTGGGGTATGCACCTTGGAAGTTTATAGTTGATTTAGTTCTTTTTGTAGGTGGGCATGCCCGGCAATTTGAGGCATGCACCTTATTGGATGGATGTAATGATGTTTTCACTTATGTTTGACAATTATCCTGTGTATAATTTAGTAACTTCCGGTTTATGCAAGTCCGGTTAGTTTTTGATGTAATCACTTGTCTATACATGCGTCCATGTTTTTTTTTTTTTTTTTTTTTACATTTTCTTTTGTTTCTTGAACGTTCATTTTAAAGGCACGGATCCGATTTATTATATTTAGGATAATTTTTAAGTGAAGGAAAAGCACGAACGAGACCAGTTCGTCCTCACCTTTTAGGGTTAGCATCCCTAATTCGGCCGAATATTATACTTGTGCTACAATGTTGTTAAAGATAGAAAAATTTATTCTATTTTCTTATCCGGAGTTATGCTTCTCCGATTGACATGGTAAAAACATTTTATGTAATCCGTGGGTAAAACCCTCCACGGTCTTTGGAATTTATAATTCATTCGGTGCGGGCATAACCATCCGCATTACAGGAAAATAGAAAAGTGACGGAAGCCGTAGCTTCCGTGTTACAATCTTATTTTAAGATAGGAAACTTTTTTAAAGAAAACACTTCTTAAGGTGAGCTCCGTTCCATGTGCGCGGGACGAGAGTCCCGTCCATTTTCTTGAGCGTATATGCACCGTCCTTTCCAGCAGTGTTGATCAGGTAAGGACCTTCCCACCTTGGTGCCATCTTTCCGGTGCCTTCTACTAAGCTTGCTTCATTACTCCGCATGACATAATCCCCGACTTTGAACCGGATCTCCTTCACTTTTGAGTTGTAATGTTTTTCCAACTCTTTTTTATATTTCGCTTCTCGGATCGCCGCGAGCTCTCTCCTTTCTTCGGCTAGATCCAGGTTCAGAAGGAGTTCCTGTTCGTTTTCTTCTTGACTCAGCTGCATGCGGGGAGTAGGTATCCCTACTTCAGCGGGAATAACTGCTTCGGTACCGTATGTTAAGCTGAAGGGAGTTTCCCTGTTTCTCGTCTTCGGCATCGTTCGGTGGGGCCATAAGACGTGCGGGAGTTCATCCGCCCATGAGACGCCTTCCCTCCCCAAGCGTTTTTTAATGCCCTCCACAATGCTGTGGTTGGCTCTTTCTACTTGCCCGTTGGCTTGGGGATGGGAAACCGAAGCAAAACTTTGTTCAATACACATTCTTTCACACCATGTCTTGAATGGTTTCTCGGCGAACTGTTTTCCGTTATCACTGACTATGCACATCGGCATTCCGTATCTGCACACTATATTTTCCCAGGCAAACCTCAGCACTTGCTCCCCTGTGATGGTCCGGAGGGGTTTGGCCTCGACCCATTTTGTGAAATAATCAATGGCTACCAACAGGAACCTTACCCCTCCGGTGGAGACAGGGAAAGGACCCACAATGTCAATCCCCCATTTCTGGAAAGGCCATGCCGATGTCACCGGAACGAGGTTGTTCTTGGCTCGATGGCTAATGGGAGCGTTCCGCTGGCAATCTTCACATGATTGAAGTTCGTTCACTGCGCTTTGATGCATACCCAGCCAGAAATATCCGGCATTCATTACTTTAGCTATAACCATTCTTGGTCCGGCATGAATGCCGCATATTCCCCAGTGGATTTCTCTTATGACGTAGCTGGCTTCTTCTGGCGTTAAACATTTTAAGAGCGGACCTAAAAAGGTTTTTCTGTAGAGCTGCCCGTCATGAATCTGATACTGCAGCGCTTTGACCTTTAACTTCCGAGCCTGAGCTTTGTCTTCTAGGAGCTTTCCTTCTTTCAAGTAATCCACAATCGGAGTCATCCAGGATTTTTTGATTACAGAGACTGACATGACCGACTCCGTCTGCTGGATGGCCGGGGCTTGCAAGGTTTCAACTAAGACTTCTTTTGATAGATGACAAAATGCTACGGATGCGAATTTACTCAAGGCATCGGCCTTTTTGTTTTTGCTCCGCGGTATATGTACTATCTTGCAAGAGTCAAAAGAGGAGATTAAACTATTAACTTGCTGGAGATACCGAACCATGTTATCCTCTCGAGCTTCGTATTCTCCGCTGACTTGATTAGCTACCAACAATGAATCAACATGTGCGAGTACGGAGGTTGCGCCGGCTTTGGCCGCGGTTTGAAGACCTGCAAGGAGAGCTTCGTATTCTGCTTCGTTATTTGAAGTTTTAAACTCGAATCGTAAAGCATAAGTGTACTCTATCCCTTCTGGATCTATAAGGATCAATCCTGCCCCCGACCCTTCTTTACTGGAGGCTCCATTCGTATATAAGTTCCATACCCTTGGTAGGGCGGATTTTTCTTTGGTGTTCTCTCCGGTCGGAACCTCCGTGAGGAAATCTGCCACCGCCTGGCCTTTAACTGGTCCTCTGGTACGGTAGGTGATATCGAAAGCGCTGAGTTCAATTGCCCACTTAGTGAGACGTCCAGAGACCTCTGGCTTTCTAAGAATTTGTTGGATCTGGAGATCAGTCTGCACTTCTATATTGAAATCTTGGAAGTATCTTCGGAGGCGTCTAGAGGCATGTACCAAAGCAAGTGCTAACTTTTCGATCATCGGGTACCGGGTTTCATAATCTTTCAGGATGCGGCTTACGTAATAGACCGGAATTTGTGCTTGACTCCAATGCACTACGAGTACTGCACTTATAGCAAAATGAGAGGCGGAGAGATACACTGTGACAGTTTCTCCAGTAATTGGAGCGGTTAGGGTGGGCAAGGATCCAAGACAGACTTTCAGCTCCTGAAATGCCGAATCGGCTTCCGGTGTCCACTCTATTTGGCCTTTTCCCGTTCGTTTTTTCAACACATTCATGAAAGGAATGGAGCGATCAGCCGCTTTTGAAACAAAACGATGAAGAGCAACGAGCTTTCCGTTTAATGGCTGAATTTCTTTGACAGTTTTGGGAGGTTGCATGGAGACTACCGCTTTGATTTTATCCGGATGTGCCTTGATTCCGGACTGGGTTATCCATACACCAAGAAACTTCCCTTCTTCTAAACCGAAAGAGCATTTTTTGGGATTAAGTTTAAGATTGATACTCCGAAGCCTGGTGAAGGTTTCGAGTATGTCGTCAATCATGTTATCTTCGGCCTGACTTTTTATGACCAGGTCGTCCACATAAATTTCTAGGTTCCTACCGATCTGGTCCTTGAATGCCTTATCCATCAACCTCTGATACGTGGCTCCGGCGTTTTTCAATCCAAACGGCATTTTGGTATAACAAAAAAGGCCTTCATTGGTTACGAACGCTGTCTTATCTTCATCATCCAAAGCCATCTGTATCTGATGATAGCCTTTGTATGCATCCAAAAATCATTTAAGACGGAAGCTGGAAAGGGAATCAATCTTTAGATCGATCTCTGGTAAGGGATAACAATCCTTCGGACATGCGTTGTTTAAATCGGAAAAATCTACGCACATTCTCCAGGTTTTATCTTTCTTGGTTACCATTACTGGGTTAGAAACCCAGGTCTGGTAGCGTACTTCCCGGATGATTCCGGCACTTAACAACTTTCGCACATCTTCAGAGATTGCTTTGTTTCGGGCTGGAGCCATGTTTCTTTTTCTTTGAGCTACTGGCTTTGCTGAATGTGACACTTTCAGCTTATGTTCAGCCAAGCACCGAGGAACTCCCACCATATCAGAGGTTTTCCAGGCAAATACATCGAGAGAATTAGATAAAAGTTTCCACAACTTCTTTTTAGTACGCTCAGGGAGTTGAGCTCCGACTGCAATTTTTTGCTCTGGGAATTGCAGATGGATGGCCCATTCTTCTGTGAGAAGATTCAGAGGCTTGTCAGTACCCTTGCTTTGTCATATTTCGGCTACGCAGATCGTTGATTCGGAGTGCAGAGTTGCCACTCCTGCTTCGGTGGGGAATTTTAACGATCCGTGAATGGTAGAACTGATGATACCAAAGGCACACATACCGGGCCTCCCTAGAATAACATTATGGACGGACCTTGCTTCTACTACCAGATACGTCAAGCTGACTGTTCGGACCAAACTTCCGTCTCCTAACGCGGCATTGAAACTTGGATCAATTTTGCCTTGGTCTGTGGAGCTAGTTGTTGAAAACACTGCTTGTACATGATTTCGGTGGCACTTCCGCTGTCGACATAAATCCTCCGGACCTTGTGACCTGCTATGATTGCAGACACTATGATCGGTCCATCCTTGATTTCTTCCGGATTAATAGGAGGAAAAGCGATGGGTTGCTGCATCCAAGTGGCCATGTGATGACTGGATCGCTTGATGCCTTTATTGTCTGCTCTTCTGATCATGCAGATCGCTGGCTGGTTGTTCGGATTATCTCCCGAATTTCCCGAAGATTTTCCTTCCTTTACTTCCTTCACTAGATGCGACAGCTTTCCGGATCGCACTGCTTTTTCTATTTCTTGTTTCAGGGACCAGCAATCATCTGTATTGTGACCTCGAGCATGATGGTAATCATAGTACTTCTTGGAATTCTTATCACCCGGGTTTCGGAGTTTTGGTGGAGCAGGGAAGTTTGCCCCTTCCGCACTGAGAATTTCACTAGGAGTTTTAGAAAGATCTGATAAGTTGTAAAACCTTGACCCAGAACTTCTTCCGCGTGGAGGTCTGTCATTCCTGCTGTAGGGATGCGATCGTCCCCTATTTCCAGATGGGGTTTTATCGAACACCGACCCACCGTTTTTCTTCCAAGAAGACATCTTGTGATCTGACTCCGGAGCTGGGTTACATGCGTTTTTGCCTCGAGCAAAAGCTCTGGCTCGCTCCATGAGTACCTCCATTGTCTTTGGGGGATTTTTGTGTAGTTTTTCAACCAACTGATTGTTCCGGACTCCGTGACAGAATCCGGAGATCCTCAGCTGATCAACTACTCCACTGATCTGCATACTCTCCCGGTTAAACCGGTCAATGAAACTATCCAAAGATTCTCCGTCCTTTCTCCGAATGTTGTGAACTTCGGTGATTTCTTTGGAGTAGTGCCTTTGCTGGCTAAAATTTTGGAGAAATAATCTTCGGAACTCTTCAAAATCGTTGATCTCACCCTCATTCAGCGCATCAAACCACACTCGAGCAGCTCCGGTTAGTGTTTGCGGGAACATGAAACACCATGCTGGCATCGGCCACTGTTCTACTCGTGCGGCTCCGTCGAAATCGAACATATGATCATCTGGATCAGTTGTACCATCATACTTTTTTACTGTAGTTGGCATTTTGAGCTTCGGAGGAAGCTTGGCATGTGTGATGCGAGCACTAAACTTTGACTTGGCAGTCATGGAAACTGGGTGATACGGTTTGGTGAGTTCCGGATCATTAACTACGTCCATCTGTGCTTCATTTCGTATTGCCATTGCAGGACCCATGGTCCTTACCGGGGCTTCGTCTTGAAACAACCTGGTTCGTAAACCGAGGATTTGTTCATCTCTAGCCTGTTGTGCTTTCAATCGTCGCAGAAGACTTGTATTTTTGGAGAGAAACTCCGCATCAAACTCAGATGTTTGCGAAGTAGGGATTAGAACAAATGGCAAGGTTGTTCCCGGCCCTGAGCTTAAAGCAGCTGAGGTTATGGAAACGGTACTTGCTAGTGCTGTAGTTTGTGTACTAACAGTTGTAGATCCCAGATTCACAGAACCTGAGGCCGCCATTTGTCAGTTCTTTGTTCAAGAAACTCACCAGAGTGAAGGACTAAGAGCTTTGAGATCAGATGGCGCCAATTGAAGAACCAAAGAATCGTATTTAGGCCGGAGCCTGTAAACGAGGGTTTGGATCTTGTCAGAGAACTTGGGGAACGGTCCTGCAAAACAGAAAACCGTTAGGCTCGCCGCAGAGATGGGAGGGCCCCTCTGCGACCACCCTCCGGCGTGAGGATAAGTATTGGTAGAGAGAAAGTAGAGGGAGAAAGTAGAGAGAGAAAGTAAGGACGAAGGTTCAGAAAATCGTACTTGGTTTTGTACTTGATGGGGTATTTATAGTAGTCAACTGAGATGACATCATCCGTCCAGACGCACTTGAATGGAAGTTCGTCTTCGGAGGTTCTTGATATGGAACAGACATGTTTCGGATGTCCGTCCAAGTGGAGTCTTGTTCGTCCCATGGATCATGTCCGGCCTCGAACATGTATCTTCAAAATACAACAACGGCGACGGTGAAGGGACGTTGATGGTGCTGTGGTGGTCCCGGTTATGTGGCGTTGTTGGGTTTGTGGGGGCTAGGTGGTTGTGCCGCTGTGGCTGGTGAGGGTAGATGAATTGTGATGGGGTGTTGAAATAGAGAGAAAAAGGGTCGGTTGTGTTAAATGTCAAAAGAACATGCTGCTGCTTTAAGATTTTATTTTTACATATTTAAATTTAAATTAATAAGTTCATAATGCTCCTAATGCCCTTAATGTTATTGAAAATATTTTTTTTCGTTAATCAAAATAAAATGGACGAGTTTTTAACTCAGTTTGTATCTTACGATCTCCTTCCTGACATTATTTGCTTACAAATTATACCTTCATTATAATTGAAGTTAGTTTAAGACCTTATTAAATAATAAAAGAAAACTAATTACAAATAAATTGAATTTACGTCCTTTTTTTTAACGGCCAACAGATTCAATCCGAGTACTTTCGGGGCACTCACTGGACCAAACGGAGTACTCGAAGAGTAATCCGAGTCCACCAACAATTCCAGGAAAAACCCGGTTACCCACCCGTCCGTAGGCATGATGGTGAATTTACCAGGAAAACCCGTTTGACAAGGATCGAACCCAGGTTTCCCTAGGTCTCCTATCATTGTCCACCAGTGTCTTACTCTGCCCAAATGGGAGTTGAAATTGCATCTCCCAAAAGAAATAAAAGCTTTCACCACTTGATCTAGAGATCACTTTCGAATTTACGTCCTTGACCGTTAATATTTTTCTTGTCTAGCTATTTCCGCATTTGTTAATATGGTTAGAGTATTAGTTGTGGGCATTTTTATGGGAGTTCAAAGTTTCATAGTTCAAATTGTTTTAAGTCGTATAAACTGTTTTATAAAAGTATATGTATATTTTTTTTTGTTATGCATATTTTTTTTCGTTATGCATCAATTTAGATTTTATACAAAATTGAGTTATCTTAGCTTTTCAACATCTCGCCGCAACGCGCGGGTTACGTCAACTCGTAATGTTACAAAAAGAAAAATGAGTCTATTCACCGAATCATGAGCTAATTAGAGTGTAATACATGCTGTAATATATGCCTGAGTTCGGATTAACGTTACCTAGGCTTAATTGGCTTGTTGAAAAACCCTAGATGCTGAATTGAGAGAATTTGTTTTTGAGTTTATAAAATTAGAGGTTTAAAGTAAAATTGAAATAGATGAAAGTTCATATTCCATTAAATTAAAGACTTCATCTAAATGAAATGTTACATTGCAAGTAATATGTTAACTGAATTAGGTGATTTAGTAATTAATTAAAACGTGAAAATATACCTTTTTTTAGCAAATATAAAATAACACCGTCAAAGGAGGGTTAACGGTCACGCCGGTATTCACCGGAAAAAGTGTATAGAGAAAAGAGTGTTTTAGAGAGAGAAAGAGAGTTGATAAAATGGAGAGTCGAGAGAAGAGTGTTTTAGAGAGAGAAAGAGATGCGGTAATGGGATTTGATCAAATGGAGAGATGAAAGATTATTAAAACAAAATTTCTTACAGATGTCATACACATCTCAATAGTGGAATCAATCCATAGTTTTATCAAAAACTACTGTCCAACTTATTAAGCAAAGAATACAACTTGTAATGCACACAAATATTACAAATTGATAGTATATAATATGAAAATCTGATATATTAATTACCCGTTTTCAAAACAATCTTTAAAAATTTACTTAAGGGTTATTTCTTTAGCTTTTAATGAGACTTTTAGTGGTTCAGAACTCTTACTGGTTCAGCATTTAATGGTTTAGACTATTTGTTTCGCAAGCAAATGTCTGAATGGTTAAGACTAGGGCTGTAAACGAACCAAATGAACACGAACAAGGTCTTGTTCGTGTTCGTTCGTTAAGTAAATAAATGTGTTCATGAACGATTCATGAACACTTATCGAACGAGAATTTATGTTCGTGTTCGTATTCGTCGATGTAAATAATGAGAAAGAAAAAGGAAATTGTACATAAACAAAGTGAAATAACGTTTCATAGTTTAATTGTTACGGTAATAAAATAAATAAAAGTTTAATAATATAAAAAAATATAGATAAAATATATGAAAGTATAAAAATCTTTAATTAAAACACAAACATACGAATATAATCGAACGCATATAAAATGAACGAAAGTTCACGAACACCTTACCAAACGTTCACGAACAAAATTAAACGAACGAGACCTCTGTTCATGTTCGCTCATTTAACTAATCAAACGAAATTTATTGTTCATGTTCGTTCGTTTATTAAATGAACGAACATAAACGAACTTCCCGCCGAACGGTTCACGAACTGTTTGTTGAACGGTCAGTTCGTTTACAGCCCTAGTTCAGACATTTGCCTCTGAATTGTTAAGCATTATACTGAGCCTGAATAGTTAAGACCTCTAATCTGAATTGATCAGATATTTGTCTATGAACGGTTAAGTATTATACTGGCTCTTAATAGTTCAGACATCTTACTGGTTCAGTAGTTCCCGTTCGATAGTTAGCCATTCAGAAGTTATCAAACAACCCGTTAATAAATATATTGAACTAGGTTAGAAACCTGTGTATTATACGGGTTGAATAAATGTAATTTTATATATTAAATTATAAAAAGTTATATCTTTATGAACCCCGTATATTGTATGGGTTAAATGAATGTAATTTTATATATCAAATAATAAAAAGATTATATCTTTAAAATCCACGTGTATTACACAGATTAAATAAATGTAATTTTGTATACTAAATACTAAAAACGTCGTATATTTAAAAAAAAACTCGTGTATAATCGGGTTGAATAAATCTACCAAATAATAAAAGAATTACATCCTTAAAAACCCCGTATATTACACGTGTTGAATAGATCTAAAAAAGAGTTGTATCTTTAAAAACCATGTGTATTACACAGATTAAATAAATGTAATTTTGTATACTAAATACCTAAAACGTCGTATCTTTAAAAAACCCGTGTATAATCGGGTTGAATAAATCTAGCAAATAATAAAAAAATTACATCCTTAAAAACCCCGTATATTACACATATTGAATATATCTAAAAAAAGTTGTATCTTTGAAAACCATGTGTATTACACATATTAAATAAATGTAATTGTGTATATTATCCTTAAAAACCCTGTATATTACACGTGTTGAATAGATCTAAAAAAGAGTTGTATCTTAAAAAACCATGTGTATTACACAGAATAAATAAATGTAATTTTATATACTAAATACTAAAAACGTCGTATCTTTAAAAAACCCGTGTATAACCGGGTTGAATAAATCTACCAAATAAAAAAAAGACATCCTTAAAAACCCCGTATATTACACGTGTTGAATAGATCTAAAAAAGAGTTGTATCTTTAAAAACCATGTGTATTACACAGATTAAATAAATGTAATTTTGTATACTAAATACGTCTTATCTTTAAAAATCTATGTATAGTCGGGTTAAAAAATCTACCAAATAATAAAAAAAATTATATCCTTAAAAAAACACTGTGTATTACACGTGTTGAATAAATCTAATTTTACATAGCAAATGATAAAAAGTTATATTTTTAAAAACTTTGTGTATTACACGGGTTATATAAATGTAACTTTGAATAGTAAATAATAAAAAAATTATTCTTAAAAACCCCGCGTTTTACACGAGTTGAATAAATATAATTTTGTATACCAAATAATAAAAAGAAGTTATATTTTTAATACATTAGGGTGACATTTAATATTAATTTATTATTTATATATTTAATATAAGATAAGTAGAAAAGAGATGTATTTGTTTTAAAAATATATTAAATTAAGAATTTAGATTTGAGGATAATATTTTATTAAAATATAATAAGATTTAATATTAATTTATTATTTATTTAGTTAATATAAGATAAGTATAGATTTGAGGATACATTTAATGAATGACACGTGTCCAAAAGTTGGTTTCTTTTATTATAGTATACTTGCGGTAAGACCCGGGTGCAAACACGGGTCGTTTCGTAGAAAACCATGCATAACACATATTGATAGAACATATAGATACATGTATAGATATTGTACGAAAATGTGTTATCTATTATAGCTAAATGACAACTATAAGTAAATATAAAACATATTTAACAAACTTAATAAAATATGTCAAAAAGATGGCTAACAAACTTAATAAAATTCATCAGTTACATATGATTATTTTCATTCTCTTATTCAAAAAAGAGAGTATCCACCCATTGACAATGTAAACTGTTATAAACATAAGTACATATAAAAGATGTCTAACAAACTTAATAAAATTCGAATACAACTTAAGTTTTAACAAACATTAACTAAGAACATACGATCACCAGCCTACACAACACACATCAAACCTCACTCAACAATTTGTTACGCAACAACATGTCATTTGCTACATGTTGTGATCTGGTTAAATATGCTACTGGAAACAATGTAACAACTGTTGATCCAACAATTTCCCTATACAACAGATGATACGAAAACCCTTCTTTATTACTGATTTTTATTTCTCATCAACATCTCCCTGATTTGTCCTTTGAATTGTAGTTCAAAGTCCAGGGAGAACATGTCTTCTTCATCATCCTTCTCAAGTTGAAGGTCCAACAAATCTTGGAGATCGTATGTATTCAGATTATATGCACTATCCATTTTAATATCTTCAACACTACCATCTGATCTGATCAAAGTCAATACTTAGGTTTTTGAGCATGACTTCCACTTTACTATTTTTTGGATCAGTTGATTTTCTTGGGCAAAGAATTATTGAAGATGAGTTTGGTGATTCTTGTCTGCTAACTAAATTTGCAATTGGTTCAGACAAATCAGATGATGAGAGAAGGTTTTTCGGAGTATCAATTTTTAGAGACAGAGCAGCAGTTATAGGATAGACTGGGTTTTGATGAACATTTGAATGTTCAACTCTAACTTCTTTCAGCTTTTTGTAGGTCTCAACTATCTTCAGTTTAGACCATCTGGCAATGGATCTAGCTGGACCATAACAAGCAGCCACAAGCTCTGCTCTCATTCTTTTAAACTTCAATGCCTCATCTGAATCCACTATTTTGACTTTCTTCCAATTAGGTGGAGTTGGCTTTACCAGAGGATCATTGTTCATTTTTGTGATTCTATCGATCTCTTCTCTAAGAGCATCTGCTGACCAGTTTTTTAATTGATCCTCAGTTGCCTTATATGGTTTGTACTTCATAATGTGTGCAACATAAGCATCCCTCAGTTTCATCTGAAATTCAGGAATTATTGGCCTCTCAGACATGGATTTACTGACGTCTCTAGCATAATCTTCAAGTTTTACGACTTTGCTAAGCTGAAATGATAAAAACCTCTGGTATTCCCTGTCATCCATGCCTATGCTTTTCTCCCTTGCTATAACCTCAGCCTGTGATACTTTTAATTTCAGATACTCATCTAAGTTTTGAGGCTTCTTATATCCATAAAGAGATGGGAAGGATCTTTTAGATGGATCCTCTATTGTGAAAAATGATTCAATTTCACCTTTAACAATGACTAACTCCATCGGTATTGAGCTTCCAGAGGAATGACTGATGGTAGTGTAGCAATTGTAAGAGATGAAGTAGGTTCTCTTGATGGAAATGACGAGCATGGACTGTTTTGAATGGAGGCAGATGATACAGGGATTGCTGATTTAATCTCCTCATCATATTCTAACACAATATGAGTTTTTCTCTTACGTTTGGAGATGATTTTTTGTGAAGGAGAATGTTTTGGTAGTGAAGATGAATGTATGGGAAATCTTTGTGACGTTGGAGGTGGTTGGATTCTGGTTGGTGTAGTGAAAATGATCATCACAGATGTTTGACAAACTTTTGCTGAAACAACTGGTGTCTCAGCAGCTGTTTGGTAAACATCTGCTGATACTTTTGTGTTCCCAACATCTATTGACAGAATGGGTGATGATGGTGTGGAAACTATTTTCTCCTTTTGTGGTGGTTTTTTTGGAGTAGGTTGGGATTTAGGTTGAGCAGGGGATACAATTTCTGTAGGATTAGCTTTTGAATCTGGTGGAAAGTTTCTCAGTGAATCTTTCTCCCCCTTTTTGGCATCATTATCATCATCATCATTGATGTGTTCTAAACAGACACTAGTCACTAAGACTCAAAAATAAAAATAAAAATAAAAGACTCAAAACAAAACAAAACACGTAGCACGTCTATGTCAATTAAGTCTATCAAAGCTAATAAGCACGATTGCCAAGAGTCCCCGGCAACGGTGCCAAAAACTTGATGTGTGCTAAACAGACTATTAAAATTAACTACTTTAGACTCTCTAGGCTAGAGACTAAAAACCTTTAAATCTAGACTCGACCTTAACCACACAATCGGCAAGTGTACCGATCACTGTAGTATGACCTAAGGAAGTCCGGATATCGAACCACGAGACTCTACTAATCACGCTAATTAAATTCTAACAGACTCTGACAGTGATGTGTGCAAAATGCAACATATAAATTACATCAAATATGGCATTAAACTAACCCTTTTTAGTACTAATGTTGGAAAAAGTGTGTTTTTGTCTTCCTTTTGTATTTTCAGGATTAAATGAGCTCAAATGAACAAAAGAAGCAAAAAGACAACTAAATCTAACATAAATATAAGAAAGGAATAAACGTGGCATGCTCGACCCCCCGACAGCATATTCCCAAGCAAAACAAGAGAACAGAAGGCTGAACAAGCCCCGTGCTCACTGAGCACGGGGGCGTGCCCAAGTGTCTGCAGAAAAGACAAAGTTGTAGAAGCTTCTATCACCCACCACGGGGCCCTCATAAAAGGAAAATTGAATCATTGCAATTAGTTAATTTAGGCGAAGAATGCTTCGCCTTGCTACTCAACAAACTCCCACAAAAGAAGATTGACCCTGGAAGCTTCACCATTCCTTGTTCGATTGGGAAATCCCCCATTCGCAATGCACTAGCTGATCTCGGGGCTAGCATCAACCTCATTCCCGCATCAATGTTCAACCAACTTGGCTTAGGGAAAACAAGCCCTACAAAAATGAGCATACAACTCGCCGATAGGACAGTCAAATATCCACAAGGTGTCGCTGAAAATCTATTGGTCAAAGTCGGCATATTTGTCTTTCCGGCCGACTTTGTCATACTAGATATGGAGGAAGATACCGAAGTACCACTCATCTTAGGGAGGCCATTCCTAGCCACGGCCCAAGGAGTGGTAGATATGAATGGTGGAACATTGACATTAAGGATTGGGGACAAGGAAATGAAGTTAGGAGTTGGAAAGAGAGTAGAAGACGACGACCCGGTCAATTACATGAAAGTCATAGACTCGAGTTTGGATGATGCTCTCCGACGGAGCAACATGGGATGCAAAACATCCCACTTGGGTAACATATGACCAGGCTTTGGGTCTAGCCTAGGACCCTTATAAACGTGGCGCACCACGGAGGCATTCCGCGGAACTATCCTTAATTTAGTTTAAATTAATTTTTATGTTTTCTAGTTTAGTTTTAATTTTCAGGAATAAAACACACTCAGGATGGTGAAGGATACTAAGGGAAACTTGCACCAGCACCCCATGCACGAAAACAGAGCCACCTGCTGATTTCTCTTCATTACAGCAAGTTCAGCACGGGGCCGTGCTTACCCAACACGCCCTGTGCTCAACCATCTGCAGAAAAATGCCTAGTTCAGGTACTTGGACACGGGGCGTGCTCACTGAACACGCCTCCGTGTCCAGCCTTCTGTTGCTTTACCTTATTTTCTGTTACTGGCGATCTGAACACGGGGCCGTGCCCGGACACCACGGGGCCGTGCCCGGACACCACGGGGCCGTGCCCGGACACCACGGGGCCGTGTCCAAATGCCCAGTAACATAAAATTTTGCTTTTTCACATATTTTTACACATTCAATCAACCTAAAAACTTATTTTTGAGATACATTGAGGACAATGTGTAATTTAAGTGTGAGGGGGATGCTAAAACCTTGAATTTTGCAAGTCCTAATTACAAGCCTTACACAAAACTCTATTGGAACCGCTAAACACCCCAAATTGTTTTTCAAAAATCTTTCATTTTTCTTACTTGTCTAGGTTTAATTTGGGAATTTCAAATTCTAAAAAGGTGATATTTTTACAAATTTACAACCGATAGCGTCGTGATAAAAAGAACCAACATAAGAAAATTATGAAACGGCATGGCAAATCTAGTTAAAATTTGATTATATATACTTGATCACATAAAAACCCATTCCCACAAAAAGTGAGTTTTTGAGCCTTTTTTGAGGATACAAATACACTTCTTTAAACTAAATGCTCATTTTTCGTTTCTTGTGTGAATAGCCGCTTGGTTCTTACGACTCTAGAACTTGCCACGACGATACATTCCCGGTCCTTACCAACTTAAACCCGAGTAAGTAAATGATGGAGGCATTAGGACTAACCCTTTTTATTTCAACACCATTATTTTTCTTTTTTTTTACCACCTACCCAAAATCCCCCTAGTTAACCCCTTTGAGCCTAAACCTTTTCATTTCTTAACCCAAATCAAATACCCTTTTACCCACCAAAACCCTTTTTCATTTTAAACCCTTTATTTTAGTAACAAAGCTCGGTTTTCGTGTGACTTCCTTAAAAAAATGTTGATAAAGAAGAAAAGAAAAAGAGTAAATTACAAGTTTTGTCCTTTATGTCTACATCAAATTGCAGGCGCTGTCCTTTAGCGCAAAAGTTGACAAGTTTTGTACTTTATGTTACAAAATCTTGCAAGTTATGTCCTTTAGGCCAAACCCAGTTAAATTTTTTGGTTAAATCTGGTCACCCAAGGGCATTTTAGTCTTTTTTACCCCATTTATTTAATAGTATTTATTTAAAAATAAAAAAAACCATTTAAAAATTTATTATTATTGTAATTATATATTTAATGTCCAATAATTTAACATCAGTGGATAACCTCCATCAAATGAGTTATTGAATTCAAGATCACCTTCCACCTCCATCATCACTGGATAACCTCCATCACCACCACCACCACCCTCCTCCACCGCCACCACCACCACCCCCTCCACCTTCACCCTCCAGATTCACTGCTACTTGCATCAAAAATCCCCAAAACCAAAAATATCAAAACCCCAAAAAACAATTCCTGCATCTAGTCTCCGGCCACCACTCCCCTACTCCAACGGTCCTATTTCGAACCACCAGAATCACGAAAACCGGAACCAAATCTAACCGGTGGTGGTGGTGCTACAGCTATGAACCGTCATCAGATCCAACTGTTATCAAATCCAACGGTCCTCCCCTACTCCAACGGTCCTCCGGTGCTAACGCCATGAACCGTCATCAAATCCACCATAAGATCTCCGATTATTTCCCCAAGAACCATCATAATCCGCCGTTACGGCCACCTCCGAAGGACGAGAAACCACCGCCGATCCTTCCGTACTGCATCTCCTCCGCAGAACCCTCTTTCGGACCGGTCGGAAGCTGCATCCTCTGCAGAACCCTCTTTTGGGGATTGGAATGAAACAGAGATTGTTTATTAAAAAAAAATAGATAATACTTTTTATAAAAGTTATAGCTGTCATTGTGAGAGTTTATGGGAAAAATAGTATTAAATGAACGAGTGAAATGTTATAACCTGAATTCGATCTATTTATAAAACAAATCTGTTCTACCATCTGCAAATGGAGAAAGGAGAGAGAGAGAGAGTGAGGGAGGAAGAGAGAGACTGTTTTATTATATGTTTTTATTTTGTACACAATAGCCCCTTAATATTAGTTGTTGTACATAATAGTCCCTAAAGAAATGAAAAGACAATAATGCCCTCATGTGCAAGGTACATGACCAGATTTAACCAAAAACTTTAACTGGGTTTGGCCTAAAGGACATAACTTGCAAGATTTTGAAACATTAAGTACAAAACTTGTCAACTTTTGCGCTAAAGGACAGCGCCTGCAATTTGGTGTAAACATAAAGGAAAAAACTTGTAATTTACTCAAAGAAAAATGAAGTTAGCAATAAACAAACAAAGCTCATCAAAATAAGGCTTGTTTGAATAATGCTTCATTGGAATAAAAAAGTCACAAAAATGTTTTGCAAAAACCAACGTTTTTTACGCCTTTCGCCCTTTTCTACTAACCACTAACCCAACCACCTACCTTTAACCCAAGCCTAACCCTTCCCCCAAAGTCCTCTTGATATTTACAAAGGTATATAGTTAAAAAGGAGGAGGATTGATTGCTTGGCAAGCTTATGGTAGAAGTAAGTTCCATGCCGCTCTCGAGAGTTTTCACAAAAATACACCTTCGGCCGAGTGTTGAGTGATCCCCCGTGAGGTATGTGAACTTGTATATAAATGGAATTTTAAAGAGGCATCTTATGCCCTAATAAGTAATTTATCTTATGTAATGTTTTAAATAAATCATGACGAATAGGATTGTAAATAAATAAAAATAAAACTTCATAAAGAATCTTGGAAATCCCGACACTCTATGACAAGCCCAAAACCTTCTCTTCTACCCATTCCATTTGGGAGTGTAAAGCCACATTATAAAGAGTTTTGCTTGAGGACAAGCAAAGATTCAAGTGTGGGGGTATTTGATGTGTGCAAAATGCAACATATAAATTACATCAAATATGGCATTAAACTAACCCTTTTTAGTACTAATGTTGGAGAAAGTGTGTTTTTGTCTTCCTTTTGTATTTTCAGGATTAAATGAGCTCAAATGAACAAAAGAAGCAAAAAGACAGCTAAATCTAATATAAATACAAGAAAAGGAATAAACGTGGCATGCCCGACCCCCCGACAGCATCTTCCCAAGCAAAGCAAAACAAGAGAACAGAAGGCTGAACACGCCCCGTGCTCACTGAGCACGGGGGCGTGCCCAAGTGTCTGCAGAAAAGACAAAGTTGTAGAAGCTTCTATCACCCACCATGGGGGCGTGCCCAGCGGACATGGGGCCGTGGTCAACTCTAAGATTCGCAGAATCTGAGGAAATCTTGATAGTACAGATACGCTTCTACACACAAGGTCGTGCCCAGAGGACACGGGGGCGTGGTCAACTAATGCAGACAAACTGCAATTAATGAAGAAAGAGAAGATGGGTGGACAGGGTCGTGCCCAATGGACACGAGCCGTGTCCGGGCTTCTGTGCCGGCTATAAATAGGGGTGCTTGGCTCATTTGCAAACCATCCCTTGACAAACCACCTCTCTCACACTTCACCCACACTCCACCACCACCACAACACCATCATCCATCATCCATCATAGAGTGTGTGTAGTAATCTCGGGATCCAAGATTGATCTTAAGAGTTCTTGACAATCAAGGGCCATATTTGCCTAAGTCTCTTACATCACTTGATGAAGACAAGTGTCTAGTGTAATACTTTTTATTTTTAATCTTTTCGCACTTTTTATTTGGTTATGTATTAATGACTTTAATAACTAGTTTCTTATGTTGAAGGTTAGTCTTCCTTATCGTTTGTCCGTGGTGTCTTGGCATTATTTTACTGACTATATAAAATAAAGGATTTTCACCATTCATATCTCCACGGTCTATATGGAGGTATGTTGGCTACCTGGTCGGGGGTTAAGGGAACGGTTTGGTAAGAGTCTTGCCTTGTTCAGTGTATAGATCCTGCAAGGACCTGGGTCAACTTTAGTAGGACCTCCTTCAATACCCATTGGTATTGGATGGCGGGGGTCCGAACTCCTTGACCCCCTCATATGTAAACTACTACTTAAACTTTAACCCGGCTACTTAGGACTGTATCCCTGCTGACTCATACTACTTAGCCGAGGGTAACATCACCTCCAGAAGAGGGGCCTACCACAATTTGCATTAATAACTTAATTAATTATCTTTCAATAATCCAACCCTTTAGGATTGTATCCTTGCTGACTCAAACTACTAGGTTGAGGGTAACGTCACCTTCAGAAGAGGGGCCTACTACAATAACTAAGATAATCTCTTAAAAAGTGCAAAAGTGCGGAAATAATCAAAGGTTACACTAAACACGAGTCAGATCCAAGTGATTCATCTTGTCTATCTATTTTTCTTTATTTTATTTTTCAGCATTTAGTTAGTTTTATTTTTCTAGTTTAAAACATTTTTCTAAACTTTTGATTTGATTAGACGTTGAGGATAAACCGGTATTAAAAGCTCTTGTGTCCTTGGACGACCTCGGTATCTTACCAACACTATACTACGCTCATGATAGGTGCACTTGCCCATATGTGTGTTTAGTGTTAGTAAATATCGTGTTTTATAAATTTAAAACTTGGCTAAAAAGTGTTAAAGGGCTTAAAATATACATTAAACTATACGACACTTCACACGCATCAGACAGACACGACTAAAACTGTTTAATTGTTTCGGGGGTGGGGGGTTACTGAAAATTTAAGGAAATCTATTAAACTAATTATTAAACTAGAACTATGCTAATACTAACTAATATGAAGACTGTTCTTAGATGATGAAGAAGACAACCTAGACTAGAATCCTGGATTGATTTTAGGAATTCACCAATTAAGTTAACCGCATGTTTTATGGAACCGGGATCTTGTGATACTAAACCTATTAAGACACCAACTAAGCCCCTCAACCCTTCTCGAGGTGAAACTTATGGCACTACCTAGGCTGTTAATTCTACCGGTTATTAGACTTCCTTCTGGTTATCTAATTATTGTGTAAGTACCCTAATATTGACCTACTCTTTTCCAATTATAGATCTAGGGTAGTTTGAGTTTCTTAATTTGATTTGATAGACTAATAAACTGACGGGGCAACTAAGGCACGACTTTTTCCAAAGACTGTCTAAAGCAATTCGCTGGGTAAGACCTACCAATAGCCCTGCACCTTCCAAATATTAGGACTAGTAGAATACTGAAATCTAGCAAATTATTAACTATTACTCCTAAGGTTTGTTGGCCAATTCACCCTACAGGTCAAAGACACAAGATCAAAGATCTAGCAAGAACCTATTCCGTAGCAGACAACCACCTAGATTCACATGAAGCAATTGATAATAATTAACCAAATTAAAGTACGCATACACACCAAATCAATAAACCAAACCTCCTACAAACACAATTAATCCATAAACACATGCAATTAACTAAAAAGGTTCAAACTTTATTCAAATCCATTCATCATAGTCTAGGCGGTTTAAACGTTTAGCCAAGCATGTTAATCAATGAAAACGAAACAAAGTTGTTCAAACAAGAATTCATGGTTACAAGTTTCGAAAGAGAGAAATTAAACAAACAAGGAACTAAAGAACCCGTGCAATTCTTCAATCTTCAAACCGAACTCGAACCAATGATTCCAGTGATCAAAGCTCTTCAAACGCAGCACTTCAATCTCCAAAATAAGCTTTTTGACTCCACAAATTCGTCACCCTATTGACGGCAATTTCGTTTCGTATATATACCCGAACATG
This sequence comes from Helianthus tuberosus, assembly GCA_030545235.1. NCBI lineage: Eukaryota > Viridiplantae > Streptophyta > Magnoliopsida > Asterales > Asteraceae > Helianthus > Helianthus tuberosus. The sequence goes on from CM060414.1 coordinate 74,104,961, forward strand.
ATATCAAAACCTAATTGAAAGTCAAGTTTTCTGCAAATATGGGGGCTAGACGTTACGCGTAGGGTACCCCCTTAGGGGGTCGCGTACGACGGCGCCCCTAAACCTGCTGTTTTATTTTTTCTTGTTTATTCGACTATCCAACTCGCATTCGAATCCCGTTTTTCCTCCAAACTGCTCGTTTTGACTCGTTTTTTCATCACTTTAAGCGACGGGACCTGAAATCATAGCTTAACGTCAGCAGTATCGAAATTCTAACCTAAACTAGACTCAAAATATCCAAAAACTGACCAAAATATACACTATAAACATATGTACTTTGCAGTACATTAATCATCTTTTTCAAAGATTGATGTAGAGGTGGAGCCAGTAAGTTTCCAGATGTTCCTTAATGTTCATAATGTCTGCTTGTATGTCTTTATACCCGGCGTCAACCAAATTTCTGATAAATTCCAAACTGAAATTGCGGTTACTTTCAGCCAAATTCCTCTGAGCTTGAAGGATGGGTTGCATAGAATTCCAAAGCTCATTGGCAATTTCCTGTCTGGTAGGTTGACTTTTAAAAAGCTCTATCATCTACGTAATCAATTCTTTCATTTCAGCAACATCTGTTTCAATGGTAGACACTCTAACCGTCAAATCCTTATAACTTAATTCATCACCTACTTTAATAGGATCATCTGAATTCCCAACTGTAGTGGTTGTATTTGTTTTGATAATAGGAGAAGTCTCCATATCATCAGAAACAGATGCCCCTTTTTCTTGGTTTTGGGGACTTCCCACTGAAGCAGAGATTACAGTTGTAACCTCATCAGTGGTTGCCTTCAAGGGAGTCTTAATGATGTAACCACTGTCCAACTGATCACCAATGGGTTCAACAGTTGTAGTGGCTGCTCCACTTGAACTACCACCAAGAGTTTCGTAATACTCAACGGGGATAACCTCCTCAACTGTTTGTAGGATAGCAGATTGAATTTGTTCAGACACAGTCATTTGTTGCGATCTACTCTAAGTAATGTGTGCATTAGAGGAACTATTTTCTATATGAAATTCAATTGCTTCAAACAGAGGTAATATTGATGATGGAACTTGAGTCGAGAGTTGTGGTGTAGAAAGCGTGATTGCCTAGGAGAGGGACTTTTAAACATATTTTCATATGAAAGGTCTACTTCATGTTGTAATGTCCCTGTGCTTACAACATGATCCTTTTGTGAGGAGACATGAGGAGTTTGGATGGATTGAGATCTTTCCAACAACTGTGAGGAAGTAGCAGCAGTGGTTTCAAGTGACATTTGTGTTGTCACTAGATTAACCTCTGGGATCTCATCTTCCAGAGGAACCTTTTTATTTTGTTTCCTTTTGGTGGGCTTTTTGGATGTGACAGGTTTCTTTTTGCGTTTTCCTGGTGTGTGTTTCACAACACCGGTTGTGGTGTCATGATCACCAGGAGTAGTTCGCTCAACAACAGAAGTTTGAGCAACTGATGCAGACGCATCTAAAACAGGCTCATCCCCCTTTGTTTCCTTTGTTGAAACTTTTGACTCTTTATCCATAAGTTTAGCAAAAGTTTTACTTGTAAGACTATTTATTTGAAAAGCTACATCTTGTTCAAAATCTGTTTGTGACACTTGTTTTCGTAGGTAGTAGCTTAGAAGTCTTGGATACAACAGAAAATCATTACTACGAACACCTTTTTTTCAATTTTTTCACATTTTTCACATTATTCAACACATCAGAGAACAGTGCTTGTGATAAATTGTAATCAGATTTTGTTAAAATAGCATAACCCAAATACTGAATGTTCAAAGGTATCTCATTAAATGAGGTGGTCTTGGTTGAGAGACAAGTTAAAAGAGTATGAAACAAAAATTTCATTGGCGGAGGGAAGTTTGGTTTGTAGATAGTAACTTCCTTTAATTGTGCATCATACCCTCTTTCAATTAACTCTGTATGAGGTTCAGGTTTTTCAAAGTTGGTCTTACCTCCCAAGTCGTCCAATGCAAATGTAGTGGAAATTGTAAAGGGAGAAATTCGTACCACACTTTCCCCGACCTTAGATGTGATGGCAACTGGATTATTATCTTCAGACTCTATTTCAGCATTAAACCAAAATTGTCGAAGTGTTTCTGTATGAACCGGAGCATCAGCAGTAAGGATTGATTTGTATTTTAATGACGTTAAAAGGTTAGTTATTGAGTGAAAGTTGGTTTTTTTCTAGTTTTCTCGAAGATGGGGAGGTAGTTGTGATGGTTTTTTATGTTCAGAGACATTATCGGAGAAGAAGGTGATTTGGGGATGAAACAGGGTTTAAGTTGGAGAGTTTTTAATATGTTGGAAACTGTTTTTCAGAATTTTGAATTCGAGACGGCCGTGGTAGAACCTCGATTTAGGGATGAAACAGCTTTTATATAGAGAGAAGAAGTGAATGCTGACGTGGCAATAGTTACAAATATTTGATGGCTAAGATTTGTCCACGTCAGAACCTCTCTTGCGATAACCAATGACAGTTGTTTGGAAACCTCTGTTGGTCGACTACAAAAGTTGGGAACAGTGTGAGTCAAACAGTCGTTAGATAAACAGAAGTTATGAGAACATATGATAACTTTTAGCAGTTGTTTTATTTTTAGCTAACATCTGTCCACGTCAGAACCTCTGTTGTCATAATGGATGACAGTCAGCAGTATAGTAAATCAACAGTCATTAGATTAAACAGAAATTATGACAACAGACGGTACCCTTTAGCAGTGGATGTATTTTTAGGCAAGCAGAAGTTTCAAAAACAGTTGTTTTCAATCAGTGTAACTCAACAGTCGTAAGTTTAACATCTGCTATTAGCCAAACCACTATTAGTATCAAAACCTCTGTTGAGCATTTTAAGATTGAATATCATCTGTTGTTCGTTAACATCCGTTGAACCATTGCAGACCTTTGCATCTTCAGACATTTATTCATCAGCAGATGCTCTCTTTTGTCAGACTTTAGCTACAACACACCTTTTACAACAACAAATATCGACTCCTTGTAATTAGGTCTTACCGGAAATTCTTCCAAAAAACTGTTTTCAATCGGTGTAACTCAACAGTCGTAAGTTTAACATCTGCTATTAGCCCAACCACTGTTAGTATCAAAACCTCTATTGATCACTTTAAGATTGAATATCATCTGTTGTTCGTTAACATCCGTTGACCCATAGCAGACCTTTGCATCTTCAGACATTTTTCATCAGCAGATGCTCTCTTTTGTCAGACTTTAGCTACAACACACCTTTTACAACAGCAAATATCAACTCCTTGTAATTAGGTCTTACCGGAAATTCTTCCAAAAAACTGTTTTCAATCGGTGTAACTCAACAGTCGTAAGTTTAACATCTGCTATTAGCCCAACCACTGTTAGTATCAAAACCTCTATTGATCACTTTAAGATTGAATATCATCTGTTGTTCGTTAACATCCGTTGACCCATAGCAGACCTTTGCATCTTCAGACATTTATTCATCAGCAGAGGCTCTCTTTTGTCAGACTTTAGCTACAACAGACCTTTTACAACTCCAAATATTGACTCTCTGTAATTTGCAGGAGCATAGATTCTTCAAAAAACTGCTATCAATGATCAAATTCTGAACATTTTTTTTTATCTTTGCACTCATCTGTTCACCATCAAACCAACCCTTGATACTATTAAACCTCTGTTGACTTACCAAACAGATGTTCGGACACAATTCAACATCAACATAATCTGTTCACCATCAAACCAACCCTTGATACTATTAAACCTCTGTTGACTTACCAAACAGATGTTCAGACACAATTCAACATCAACATAATCTGTTCACCATCAAACCAACCCTTGATACTATTAAACCTTTGTTGACTTACCAAACAGATGTTCAGACACAATTCAACATCAACATAATCTAAATCAAACTCAAATACTAAATAAGTAAAACTAAAATGCAACATAGATTCATAAGATTAAAATTTATTCATTTATTGATGACATTAAAAGTCCAATAATTACATAACATACTGGACAACATTAAAGTTCAAATCTAACAATAATAGCAAGAATTAAGAAACTTTAGCTTCAACTCCATCGATTGCTGAACCTCTCGATGTATGTCCTTCAGCATCGCCATGAACTCCACGTCTCTATCACCGCACTCTATATTACTGACAACACAAAGCTCACGAACGGAAGTTGAAGGCATCCGCATAAGATCTCTGGAAACCTGCTCTCTTGTGAACAGTCCAACTTGCAATCCATCAAAACATCTCTTCAACTCTTGAAGAGTAGCCCTATCTTCATACACCTGTTCCTCGATTTCCTTGACAAAACGCTGCTTTAAATCATTTGATTTTACAGAAGTGAATGACACCATTTCAATAAACTATATTACTCGACTTTCCTGAAAGTATGATATCTTCGTAGGAAAACGTGATGAAAAATAGGTGAAGTGACTATGAGTTTATATACTGAAATATCTAACAGTGAAAACGTGTAGATTTAATATAAACATATTAATGTATATTTCAAAACAACAGTCTTTTAATGCAAAAACCTTTTCAAACCCCAACTTTTATGGGAAAACTGTAAAATCAAATACCAAGAAACCCAAGGGACAAAATTTCAAAGTTCAAAGAACAAAAGCAGATTATCACAATTACAATTAACCTCTTCATTTACCATGTAGACGCGTTTTTAAACTCTATAAAAGACCGATGATTACTTTTGACTCAAAACATCAACAAATTGTCCTACAAATCACTTTCTGTCAAAAATTGTTCCAAATCAGAAAAACCAACAAACAATCTACATGACCAACTTCAGCTTCTACCACAGGTCAGACACCAGCGATGTTAAAATACAATTCTCGATGTGGTCACTCAAAGAACAAAGAACAGACGAAGAACTAAACAGGAAAGTCGACATAATCAATGACACTAATTACAACAAAACCTGGAACAACATAGCATTGCTCGATGAAGTCCTCCACTCTCCTCCATCAGATTTCTAGAAGAATGCAGAAGAGTTTCTGACACAACTTCTAAAACAGGATCAGAAAATCTGCAACATGCTAACTGACCTGAAATTCAAAAGAGAGCATGAAATCACATGGAGAAAGGCCAGAGTCTACGAAATCCTAGCAAGTGTTAACTCTAGCGTGTAATACTTTATAAATATTTCATTAAATTTTTATTTTTCTATGTAGTAGTTCATTTTAATAAGAGTGAACTGCAATTTTACCCCCTGTGGTTTGGGGTGATTGGCACCCTTACCCCCCCTAAGGAAATAATTGCAATTTTACCCCCCACTGTTCACTGTTATGTCGCAACCTTACCCCCCCGGCCTCAGTCAACGGTAGTTTGACCCTTATAGGTAAGGGTATTTTGGTAATCTTACCCTTTATTCACTTCCTTAAGCAACCAACACACATACTCACCGATCCAGAGTCAAACGACTCACGGCGGAGCTGACGGCGGCGTCTTCTTCTCCAAAGGTAACCTTCATCTTCGACGATCACCCCACTGTCACTGTATCTACACTCAAAACGCACAATAAACCCTAATTTTGACCCAGTCAACCGTATTGTTACCTTTTCTGTGTGTTTGTGTGTAAGCTAGTGCCCGATCATCTCGAATTTGTGTTATTCGTTACTTTTTATTCGTTATTTGAGTAGTGGTATACAGATTACTAGTGTTTGTTGAGTGTTTATATGTGGATGTGTTGGTATTGATGTGTTTAGTGGTGATTTGGTACTGGATTTATGTTTAGGTGTTTGTTTGGTGATATACTTGTTGTACTGAATGATTTTATGATTGAATTGTCGTTTTGGGGATTTTGTGTTGGTAGTTTTTTAAGTGTTGACTGATATATTAGGTAATTTGGATGGATACAGGCACTAGCTTTAAAAGTACATGATCTAATAACTTTCAACTAATAAGATTTTTTTTCTTTCCTTTTTACTGATTGAATTTGATGAAAAGACGTATAAGTGTGTGATGTATGAGATTGATATTCTTAAATTCTGATTTTAGTTTGTTAGTTTGTGGTGGAAGTGATAATCTTGGAGATTGATGTTGAATTTTACATTTAATTGCTTAAGTTAACAGTGTAATTAGGCATTTATGTCATCTGAAATTAATATCTTTGAGGTGGGATACAAGCCACAAGTACAAGAAACCACTATGATAGATTGTTTGCTGTATGTTTTATTTTTTATTTTTCTTTTGTTGGTTTAGAAGCTCTAGTTTTGAATTTAATATCTGGGCTTCATTAGTAGTGAAATGATACAATTAATATGATAGATATTTATATTAACACCTCATCCATTGACTATTAGTTTCGATATATGAATATCCTCTGTTTCAATCTTGTTTTCTGTATCACCAATGTATGATTTTGGAACATAGTTTTGGCGATCCAGTATCTATCCTCAATGCCAATTTATCTAAACACCTCGTTTTCTATGCAGAGGTTTGGCTGGAGCTGGCAGTGGTGGTTCTGGTGGTGGCTGGAGGTGGCAGTGGTGGCAGTCGTTGGAGAAGATGACCGGAGTTGCAGGTTTCCGGTGACGGAAATAGTGGTGGTGTTATATATGAAAGGGATATTAAGTTGTGGTGGTGGCTGGAGGTGGCAGTGGTGGTTGTGGTGGTGAATGGCGGTGGCAGTGGTGGCTGGGGGTAATATCACAGAGTGCACAAAACACAGGGGGTAATATGAAAGGGCATTATAGTCATTTCAAGTTATAGTCAACAGATTAGTCAACAAATTTGAGGCCGGGGGGTAAGGTTGCGACATAACAGTGAACAGTGGGGGGTAAAATTGCAATTATTTCCTTAGGGGGGGTAAGGGTGCCAATGACCCCTAACCTCAGGGGGTAAAATTGCAGTTTACTCTTTTAATAGTATCAACATGCATCTTAACATATTCTAAAATGTCAGTGTCAATAAAAACTCTCAACATCATCAACAATTAATCAAAATAAGAAACAAACCTAAAATGAAAAGGTCTCCTCTCAACTGTTGTAGCACATCTAACTTTTCACGATATTGCACGAATCTATACTTTCTATAAAAGGAGAAAATCTTACTGACGTAAGAAAAGCTGACTTTCGATTTAACGAAAATCGAACAATGCAACTCTCCCATCAAAGAAGGTAGCACATGCAACTTTTCACGATGTTGCAACAATGATACTGCAACATCGATATTGAAAGATTGATGTGTGAAGGGAAGCTTCATTGAAACGACGATGTTGGAACAATGAGGCTGGAACGATAACATGTAAATTGAATCAACAAACATTCGAACAAAGAAGTATAATCGGAGAATCACGAGAAATATGCATTTGAGAGAGAGAGAGAGAGATACGCTCGCAGATATGAGCGAGAGAGATTTGAATGTGGAGCTAGATTCATATATCTTATTTATAGGATTAGAATATATGGTTTGAATTTTGAATGTGGAGCCAGAATTTTGAATTTGGACAGAGTTTTATTAGGAACAGAGGTTTGATTATAAAATGTTGAGGGCGGAGGTTTAATTTTAAATGATTTTATATATTAGGCTTTATAATGTAAAAATAACAAAAGAAAAGCCTTGTTGGACAGCTTCTATGGTTGACACATCAGCTTTTCTTATGTCACTCAGATTTCTTCTTTTATTGAAAGTATAGATAGATTTGTACAAGTAAAATACTCATCATAAATTTAATTATTTATAGAACACGTTTCTCATTATTCTACATTTCTACCACTTAATAAAACATATTTACTATAGTTTTTTATTTAATATACGTAAAATTTTGTAATTTTAATATGTATTAGCAAATAGTAATTACTCAAATTCTACAAATAATACTTAGTCGCCAACTATCAACTAATATGCCTTAGGCTTGCTACTTGCAATCGAACGCTATCTTCTGGTGAATTGAAATGTGTACCTAACAACTGAGCATGTTAATATAATTTGGATTAAATCAAAATTTAGAAGCCAAAAGTTTCGTCATTGTGATTCTAGCCTTTAATAGCATAATCTCTTCATCTTTCTCACTCATGCCTTCCATAGTAGGTCTTTCTCACTCACGCCTTCCATAGCAATTCTAGCCTTGATACCATAATCTCTTCATCTTTCTCACCGGTAATGGCTTAGCCAAGATTTTTTTTTTTTTTTTTTTTTTTTTTTTTTTTTTTCTATTTGTCATTATTTTTCGGTGCTTTAATTTCTAACAACTAGACGGCATAATTTTCAGGCCACTTCAATTCGAGTCAAGTTGAGTCACATAAATAATACGTCACCATAAACGCACGTTAAATATACAATTGAGTAAATTGTCATTTTAGTCCCCGAGGTTTGGTCTAAATTGTCATTTTAGTCCAAATTGTTTTTTTCTCTCCTCTGGGTCTCGATTTTTTCATTTTCTAGCCATTTTGATCGCATTGTCTAACTCAGTCAAAAAATCTGGTTATAACCAAGGGTTTTTTTGGCATAATTGTTGTGTAGTGATAACCAGTGGTAGTTTACAACATAATTTATAAACCTCATAATAAGTTAATGCCAAAAATACCCTTGATTATAACCTGGTTTTTATAGTAAGTTAGGCAATGTGATCAAAATGGCAAGAAAAAAGAAAAGTCAGAGACCCAGAGGAGGAAAAAAAATTTATTTGGGCTAAAATAGCAATTTGAAAAAAACCCAGGGAAGGGACTAAAATGACAATTTAATCTATACAATTTTATTAGAAAAAAAAAAAAAAAAAAAAAAAACACTTTATACAAATGGGCTCACAATTACCAAACTGGGTTTAACAAATGGGGAAAATTTGTTTAACAGGTTATGAGCCTATCTAAGTAAAACTGGGATATGGGTAAATAACTTTGGGCTTTTCAAAATGGATTTAACTCAACTTTAACAGTTTAACTTAAACAAAATCTAATTTGGACTAATAAAATAATCCAAAAAACAACACTTTGATTGGGCTAAAAGTTTATACAATTTTTTTTGGGATTTGGTATCAAAAATGTTTTTTTTTTCATAAAATTAAATGTTCAACATTAAAAAAAATATTAGGTCAATTGAGATTTCAGTACTATACGCTATAAAGAAATGTATAATTATATGATCAACGTTAAAAAAAATGTTGGGTCAATTGAGATTTTTGTACTATACGCTATAAGGAAATGTAAAAAATCAATGGGTCACATAAACTCGTATTACATATCTATGGGTCACATAAACATAAACTCGTATTACATATCTAGTTGGGTGATTCAGTTGCAACCTATTTTTTGGGTGTATCAATTTGCTTATTATGTTGAGTGCGGCCAGCTTCTTCTTTATAATGTTAAGCTTTCACATCGTCGGCAACTCTTAAACACTAGGATTCGTCTACGATTGAACTAGAGACAACACAACACACAATATTTTGATATGTAATAACAACTTTAGAGATGTACTCTAGTAGCAACAGAAACGCTATTCAAATGGATAACCTTTGTATTCGAGTATTCACATCCATTCCATCAAATACTGTGCGTGGAGTTTTTATAATGTAAAGAGTATAAAAAGTGGTTGTGAGTGGAGAATAGAGAAAATGTTACTGTTTATCTGTATATTTAGGAAGACACTGTTCAACCCCCTATAATTTTTTAATATATTTTGAAAGTGGTTGTGACTTGTGAGTGAAGAAGAGAGAAAATGTAATGATAAAGGTATAAAAAATATTATTTAATTGAAAAAGAGAAAAAATGTAGTATTTTTTAGTGTAATTTAGGGTGAAAATATGGTAGAATAAATGTGAATAGATACAAAAGACTCAATTCTTTACTATTTATTTATTAATATTAATAATAGGTGATACGTGTTTGAATAGATAAAATCAATTTTTTTATTATGTTAGTAGAACTGAAAATGTATGTATAAATTGGCTTCAACTGATAAAACTTAAATAACTGGCCAAGATTAACATGTGAACCGATTATGTAGTTTTTTATTCCAGAGTTTTCTTTAAACCAATTTTTAACTTTGTTATTGGCTCATGATAACTTCATAAACTAGTTCATGGTTCGGTTTAGTTCAATCTATCCATCATTTTCTAGATCCGGAACTAAAATAGTCTTTTTATGTTTTAAAATTTTAAAGTTAAGTTCCTTGATGGATCAGTTAGCCGTGACCTTAGCTTTATTGGGGAGTTGGCTGGGCGGTGGGCCTCGGGGGCGGTTGACCTCATGAAACTATTGCCTTGCCTTAGGGACCCCTAATGTGAACTCATTCTGCTAATGTCATGCATGGGGTTGCTAAATTACTTTTTGGGTTGCGGACTTGTCAACCCCATTTGATGGTAGATGCGGCATCTCGGTTCGATGATGGCCTCTGGGAGGCTATAGAAGACATAGTTGTGGGTGGTGGCCCTTTCTTTGGTGACATCCAATGGCGTCTGGCACCTCTGCCAATGCGTCTAGGTGGTTTGGGCCTTCTCTCAGCTCGAGATGTTGGGTTTATGCCTTTGTGGCGTCCAAAGCTCAGTCTTGGGAACTACAGTATCATATCCTTCGAAACAGTGGGGTTGTCGGGCTTTACCGGGACTATTCGCAGGCGCTCGAACGCTTAAATATCTCTCTCCCAGACTTTCATATTGGTGGTTTAAACACTACGTGAAAAGGGGGCTACGGCCACACTTTTGGCAAAACCGCCTTGTCACACATTTGACAAATGTGTGGCTAAAGGTCATTCGTAACATTTTAAAACACCTTTAGCCACACATTTTATTACTAATGTGACCATTTATAACAGTTCAAAACATTTAGCCACACTTTTAGAAAATAATGTAACATTTATTAGCCACAACTCGAAATGTGTGGTCAAATGTGATCTATTGCCACTTATTTTTGTTTCATGCGACCAAAAAGACATCTAATTGACGCCTTTAGTCACACTTTAAGAAAAACAGTGACATATATTAGCCACACTAGCAAAGTGTGGCCAAATGTTATCTACGATCATACAATTTGTTTTCACGTGACCAATAAAATATGTATTCAAAACCTTTAGCCACAATTTAAGAAAAAAAATGTGACATTTATTAGCCACAAAAAAATTTGGCGAATGCTCTGTTTAGCAAAATCGCTCAAAGCCTGTGAGAAATTTTTGATTTGTTATCTCGCCAGAAGGTGGTGTTGGTGTCACACCCCAACCAATGACGGAAATATCAGGGTGTGAGCACTAAGCGTTCAGATTGCTCATGAGTTTCCATAGCACTAATAGTTTCAATAGTAATTAAATTGATTCCATGCAAAAATTGTCTAAACATCAAAAATCCAAAATCACATCACATCAAACATCACCATAGTTTCAAAAGTTTCTAGATTAGCTAAGCGTAGTTTCTAAGCTTCATCCTAGCATGTTTCAAGGATCCTAGCATCCTGTCAGCCTGCAACATGTATTAAAAAAGAGTCAGTACAAAAATGTACCGGCGAGTATACAAGTTTGAGTATATAGCATAATAGATTCAAAAGACTCATATCCATAATGTGAATGATAACAAAATAGTTTCAGCCGTGCTAGTGTTTGCAGTCCAAGTGATAGCCCAAGTGTCCCGATGCTTTAGTGTTTTCCCAAGAATCAAGGAAAACTAGAATCCTCGTAACAATACCCCCGAGAATAATGGGGAGGTGCATCTCCTATAGCGCTACTATTGTTAAGGCGGAAATATACACTCTGGATTAAACGTTCACATAGCACAAAGAATCAAGAATCAAGAATCACAAGTTTCACATACACATAGGATAGAGTTTAGATTCCAAAAGTTTCAAGTATCATAGTTTAATAGAATATATGTTGCATCCCAAAGTTTAAAAGAAAAAGAAATCAAGTATACTCATAGTGATTGCTTAACAGATTAACTGTTATTGGATCAAAGGGAGCTCTTTAGGTTTAGCCTGATTAGATTACAACAGGTAAGTGTCGGACAGAATTACGAAATTGCGAAAAGTGTTGGATCGGTTACTGGATTGGATGGCAGTTCGATCGGATGGCTATCCGATCGGATTGCCATTCGATTGATATGACTGTTGTGAGTGAGGGACAGATTGCCATCCGATCGGATGGTCATCCATTCGGGTGGCCATTCGATCGAATAGTCATTCGGTCCAAGCGTCAAGATTTCATATTGATACCAAGTGTTCAAGTTTCCGAAAAAGTTTCTAAGTGTTGAAAGATTCCAAGACATATTGTCACCTCGATCGGATGGCAGTTCGATCGGATGGCTATCCGATCGGATTGCCATTCGACGATCAAGATTCAAGTTTCTAAAATGTTTAAGGTTAGGAGGCAAGTGTCACCTGATCGGATGGCAGTTCGATCGGATGGCTATTCGATCGGATTGCCATTCGATTAGGTTGTCCTTGTCCCGTTCACAACCTTATAAAGTTTCTTAGTTTTTGCTTCAACGGTGACGACACGGTACGTCTTGAGACAACGGTAAACACATCAACGTTCAACCGTTCTGATCGGATGGGAATCACCCTAGTCCGATCAGTCGTTGTTCGTGACGGTGCTTATGTCGGAATCCGTACTCTGGTCATCTCCTTAGACAACAATCCATTTCCAAGCCGACTCAAGACTAATCATCGAGTCTTCAGTCCGTTCAGATCCGGATTCCACCGTTTTAAATGGAAAAAAAGTTTAAGAATCAAAGATGAAGGAGATAAACATAAGTTTTAGTTAAAAAGTCTAGATTTAGTTAAGATTCAGTGTAAAACGCATGAAATTCCTTAGACCTGAGCTAGATCTTGAACGGAATGACATCACTCAACAGTTTGTATAAACCGACATGATGACATCACCCTCAAGAGCTCAAATCTCATAGATTTCATGGTGAAATGTGAGATTTAAAGGAGAATCTCGTAGAGGATAGTGTATAGATCAAAGATGTACAAGAATCTAGTGTAAAACGTACCGAAATCGCCGAGAAATGGAAGAAAATGGGGAGTGCGTGCGTCTGGTTCGAAGGAGGCTATCACATCAGTGAGAAATGATGTGACAGGCCTATTTATAGTGTCAGAGAGGAGTGTGAGGCGGTGTGCAGCGAATCTGATGGCAGGTCGGTCGAATGGCCATCCGATCGGCTAGTCATCCGATCAGATTGCCATCGGTCAATCCCATCCTTTCCGTTTCACCGTCTTTGATTCGTTTTGCGAGTTAGATTAAGCATTGCGTTGCGTATTATTGGACAATAGAATCACATAACTAGATTATCTCATTAGCTTCAAAGTTTCATAGTTTCCGCCAATGACAAGACTCCAGCCTCTCGTTCAACCAAGTCTCAAGTTTCACGAGTCTCAAGAGTCAAGCACCAATGTATCAAGAGTTAAGAATCTAGATTCCAAGTATCAAGAATCATAGTTTCCAAGCATCAAGTATCTAGAATCATAGTCCATAAGAATCAAGAGTCTAGTTTCCAAGTGTCAAGTATCAAGAATCATAGAATCATAGCATTAAGTCTCAAGAATCATAGTATTAAGTATCAAGAATCAAGATTCAAGTATCAAGAGTCTAGTATTAAGAATCAAGTTTCTAGAATCAAGAATCAAGCATCATAGTATTAAGAATCAAGGATCTAGATTCAAGCAGCACAAGCATCAAAAGTGTCAAGTATCACATAGTTTAGGTGCTAAAATTGGCAAAAGCTAAAAGTCTAGGGACGTTGGCGTTATAGTCCCCCTCCTTTAGGAGATTTCGTCCCCGAAATCTAGGAAGAAGACTGCTCGAAGAGCTACGGATACTTGGTCTTCATCTCACTTTTAAGTTCTCAAGTGAATTCGGTGCCACGCTTTCCTTCCCATCGAACCTTGACTATGGGAATTTTGCTGCGCCTCAGTCGCTTGACACCTTGATCCATGATTTCGACCGGTTTCTCCACAAAGTGTACAGCTTCATTTATTTGCAAGTCTTCGAGGGGAACCTGCAGTTCCTCGTCGGCTAGGCATTTACGTAAGTTAGACATGTTGGAACACTGGATGCACATTGTTTAGTTCTTGTGGCAGGTCGAGTCTGTATGCCACCTTGCCAATCCTTTCAAGTATCGTGAAAGGACCCACATAGCGAGGAGCGAGCTTTCCCTTCTTTCCAAAAGGAACCACCCCCTTCCAGGGAGATACCTTGAGAAGAACTCGGTCACCAACATCAAATTCCAGAGGCTTGCGCCTTTTATCAGCATAGCTCTTTTGTCTGCTCCTAGCCTTGATCAAGTTATCACGGATCTGAAGAATCTTATCCGTTGTCTCTTGAATGATTTCAGGGCCAGTAAACTACTTGTCACCAACCTCATGCCAGCTGAGAGGAGATCGGCACTTGCGGCTATTCAACGCTTCGAAAGGAGCCATCTGAATACTGGAGTGATAGCTGTTGTTGTATGAGAACTCAATCAATGGTAAATGTACATCCCATTTACCACCAAAGTCGATGACACAAGAACGGAGCATATCCTCTAGGTTTTGAATAGTACGCTCGGTCTGCCCATCCGTTTGAGGATGAAAGGCCGTGCTAAGATTCAAATGAGAACCCATAGCGGATTGAAAGGTTTGCCAAAGACGTGAAGTAAAACGACCATCACGGTCCGAGATTATGTCAAGAGGTATGCCATGACGACATATAATCTCATCAGTATAGATTCGAGCAAGCTTCTCCTCTTCATAATCTTCACGAATAGGAAGAAAGTGGGCGTATTTGGTCAAACGATCAACGATCACCCAGATACTATCGTGACCAGAAGGTGTACGGGGTAGCTTAGTAATAAAGTCCATAGAGATACTGTCCCACTTCCAAACAGGGATTTTGGGTTGTTCTAAGAGTCTAGAAGGACGTTGATGTTCAGCCTTAACCTTCGTACAAGTAAGGCATTTTGAAACATATGCAGCAATGTCCTTCTTCATACCAGGCCACCAATAAGCCGTACACAAATCATGGTGCATCTTATCCGCGCTAGGATGAATAGAGTAATGAGACTTGTGAGCTTCATTCATAATGAGCTTACGGAGTTTATCGCGATTTGGCACCTAGATGCGGTTGAGGTAGTATTGTAGACCATCAGATTTAGTTTCGAGTTGATCCACAGAAGCATCACGAGTTTCAACAAATAGATTACCTTCATTAGCTGACGATTACTGAGCTTCACGGATACACGCATGAAGATTACTAGAGACACGAATAGCCTTAACATGAGTTTTACGACTAAGAGCATCGGCCACTACATTCGCCTTGCTAGGATGATAACGAATTTCGCAGTCGTAGTCGTTAAGCAATTCCACCCAACGTCTCTGTCGCATGTTCAGTTCCTTTTGGTCAAAGATATGTTGAAGGCTCTTGTGGTCGGTGAAAACCACACACTTAGTACCATACAGGTAGTGTCGCCAGATCTTTAACGCAAACACAACTGCACCAAGCTCCAGATCGTGAGTAGTGTAGTTTTTCTCATGTACCTTGAGTTGACGAGAGGCATATGCAATAACCTTGTCCCGTTGCATGAGCACACAGCCCAAGCCACGGTTCGAGGCATCACAATATACTACAAAGTCATCATTCTGATCAGGTAGAGTAAGTACAGGAGTGTTACACAAAAGGGCCTTAAGAGTCTGAAAAGATTCCTCTTGCTCGGGACCCCAAGCAAAAGGTTTCTCTTTTTGAGTCAACGAGGTGAGAGGAACAACAATCTTAGAAAAGTCCGAGATGAATCAGCGGTAATAACCCGCCAACCCTAGAAAAGAACGAATCTCAGATGCAGATCTAGGTGTACTCCAATTCTTCACTGCTTCAATTTTAGACGGGTCAACATGAATACCTTGCTTACTAACGACATGACCAAGAAATTGCACCTCATTAATCCAAAACTCACACTTAGAAAATTTAGCATACAAACGTTCACCACGTAAAAGTTCTAGCATAAGACGTAAATGACGAGCATGATCAGCTTTAGATTTCGAGTAAATGAGAATATCATCAATAAAGACTATCACAAAACGATCCAAATAGGGTTTACAAACACGATTCATTAGATCCATGAACACGGCGGGTGCGTTGGTTAGTCCAAAAGGCATGACCACGAACTCGTAGTGTCCATAACGAGTACGAAAAGCGGTTTTGGGTACATCATCCTCGAGTACACGAAGCTGATGATAACCAGAACGAAGGTCAATCTTTGAGAAACAGGACGCGCCTTGTAGTTGGTCGAATAGATCATCGATTCAAGGAAGAGGATAACGATTCTTAATGGTAAGCTTATTAAGTTCACGGTAGTCGATACACATACGAAACGAACCATCTTTCTTCTTGATGAATAACACGGGAGCACCCCACGGAGAGGTACTTGGATGAATGAATCCCTTGTCGAGTAGTTCTTGAAGCTGACTAGATAACTCTTGCATCTCGGAAGGTGCAAGTTGATAAGGAGCCTTGGCGACAGGAGTCGTACCAGGTATGAGATCAATACGAAAATCAACGGATCTAGGAGGAGGAAGACCAGGAAGATCTTCAGGAAAGACATCAGGGAAATCACACACTACCGGAACGTCGCTTATGTTCTTCCACTTGCCCTTTTGTTCCACCAAGTGGGCCAAGAAAGCAAAGTTCTGTTTACGTAAGCATCTATTCGCCTGAGTGCATGACATCAACTTTAGTCCTTTCGAAGGTCGGTCTCCATAGACATGCAAAATATCACCGGACGGCAAAGGTAGACGAACAAACTTCTCATGACAAGCAATCTCGGCATGATTCTTACGCAACCAATCCATTCCGATAATGACATCAAAACTACCCAATTGCATGGGTATTAGATCAATAGCAAACATGTGGTCGTTAAGAGTCAAGGAACAACCACAGAGAATAGAATCAACTAGAATAGACTTCCCATCGGCAATCTCCACCGAAAACGACTTAGGTAACATAGAGCGTGCACAATTTAACAAAGATTCAAATTCAACGGACACAAAGCTTCTGTCGGCACCAGTATCAAATAGAATCGAAGCGTAAAGGTTATTCACAAGAAACGTACCATTAACGACATCATTATCGTTACGAGCCTGGTTAGCATTAAGATTGAACGCTCATCCCCGAGCGGCTGGCTATTGGTCCTGGTTCAGCTAAGGACACTGGTTACGAAGGTGAGTAGTATCTCCACACTTGTAGCATGCACGAACAACGTTGACTGGCCTATGATTCTGCTGAGGAGCTGGTAAAGCTGCCTAAGTTAGGGCTTGCTGAGCGGGCTGAGCAGGGTTAGCTTGACAACAATAAGGAGTCGTGTGACCATAGCGATTACAGTTGGTACACAGACGACATGCAGAATTAGCAGGATGATGAAAGTTGTAGGTGGTACACTTGGGATGAGGCCCAGTGTATTGCCTTTTTACTTTAGGAGCAGCAGTGATTGGAGCAGCGATAGTAGGAGCAGGTTTAGCAGCAGGGTTTACAGCAGGGACAATAGCATTACATCCTGAACCCTGAGACTTTCGCCTCTTGTTCTTACTGCCACTTGGCTGCTGGGTAACTTGATGTGCAGACTTAGAAGTAGCAGGAGTAGCAAACTGCTTATCACGAACGCGGTTGTTGTTGAGACTAGCTGCAAGACGGTAGACTTCCTCAATAGTTTCGAGCTGGGCTGCTTCAATAGAATCACGCATAGCAGGAGGTAGACCATTGATATACTTGGTTATCATGCGCTTAGGAGTAGAAACCAAGTGAGGAATGATCAAGCTGAGCTGCTTGAAACGAGTAGTATAAGCCAGATTATCATCACCAATCTGCTTTTAAAGCCAGAACTCTTCTTCAAGCTTCAATTGTTCATGGGGAGGGCATAACTCAAGCATCATCAGTTCACACACCTTTGCCCATCGAAGAGCATAGGTTTCTTCATTCGAGCGAATGTTTCTCTCATTTGACCACCACTCCAACGCTCTGCCTTGAAACATTCCTGTAGCACTCCTAGTCTTTAGATGATTTGGGCACTCGCTGTTGATGAAGGTAACCTCGATGCTGTCAAACCACTCGAGCATTGCGGTCACCCCATCACTGCTCGTGAAAGGCTTAGGGTTGCAAGAGATGAAATGTTTGTAGTTGAACTTGGTATACTTTGACTTCTCGGCCTTCGAGTCCACAGAGGATGGAGGAGTGTTTGATCCTTGGATCTCAGAGACGATCTTTGGCACGACTCGAGCAATCTGGTCGGCCATGAAGGACATCATCTTTTTCTGAGACTTTTCCCTGGATCTCTTGAGGGTGTCGGATAGCTTACGAGAAGACATCCTAAAGATCCAACAAGAGGATCATATAAGTCTAGATTCACAAGCCTCACAATATAGATTCACACACGATAGATTAATGTTGGTGCATATGTCTGTCGACTTTGTCTTGTATCGAGTCATGTAATAGGTTAGAAAGAACAAGACACATAGTTCGAGAAAAACAGGAAACAGGTATGAACCAGCCAGTTCGTGCGAAGTGGTCCAGCACCAGTTCGTGCGAACTGGACCTGCATGTTTGGTGCGAACTGGCTGACCCTATATATAGGTGTTCTTGGTTCTTCATTTGTAACTTCTGATTCTGGTAGCGAAGCTCTGCCGAAGTGTCGCGAAGCCTGTAAAACGTTGTGATATCAATCTAATCGACATTTAATCTACTTCTAAGTGTAAATCAAGCTGAGTGAAGATCAAATCAATGAATTCCGCCTCTGATTTGGTCTAGAACTCTTCTGATTGTCTCGTTTGATCGATTCACCGATCCTACAAGTGGTATCAGAGCTCAGGAGGAAGAGTTCTTACTATTTCAGCTTGTTTTCACCGGAAAATCTCACTTCTACTCATTCTTTTACACTTTGTCATCAAATTAACCAAGATTTTACGGATAAAATGGACTGATTTTGTGATATAACACGTGAAACACTGTTTTAAACAATCCTTGAAAAATCAGAACCTAATTCAACCTAAAACATGATCAATTTTGACAAAAATCAACCGAAAACATGTTAGTTCGTTCGAGAATGTATCAGGTCGTGTGAAAATATTTCCAGTTCGCACGAAGCAGAACCAGGTCGTGTGGAAATTTCGTCAGTTCGCACGGTGTGACTCCCTTAGTTCGCACAAAGTAAAGTTGTGGTTCAGGTCGTTTGAGATCAAAGTCAGTTCGCACGAGGAAGGTTAAGACTTCAGTTCGCACGGGGAAGGTTAAAACTTCAGTTCGCACGAGGTGAATTTATCAGTTCGCACAAATTGAATTTCAGCTCGCACCATTTGAGGTTCACCAGTTCGCACGAAGTGCTCAGGTCATTTGGAAGTTATTCAGTTCGCACAGTTTGAATTCCAGCTCGTTTAAACAATCAGTCTTAGTGAATTTTCAAAAACCGAAACATGGAAAACGAATTTTACAATGCATTTGCTACCCCGATCACTATGGCTCAGAACGTGAACTTAGAAAATGAAATGGGCACCATGCAAAAACCGCCTAAGCTCATGAGTATCGAGGAGTACAATAGTTGGGAGGAACGTTTTGAAAATTGGGTTCAAGCGAATCACTTAGATGCGTGGGAATGTGTTGAAGAATGATATGTTAGACCGATTGATGAATACGGAGAGATTGTTGCTATTAAGGATTTAGATGATAAAGAGAAAGCGAAATACAAAAAGTGAAAAGATGATGATCAGTATATTGCAACAAGCCACTAAGGAAGACATCTTGATTTTATTGCAACACAACAGAAGTGCACACTCGATGTGGAAAGCAATAAAAACGAAGTTTGTTGGAAGTCAAGACATGATCAAGAACAAAAAATCGCTTTTGAAGAAAGAATTTGATCTTTTTCGTGGATTAAAAACTGAAAACACCAAAGCGATTATAGAAAGATATTGCAATTTGGTGGTTAACATGAAACGTTTGGATATCAAGAAAGATAGAGAAGAATGGGTTGAAAAGTTGGCCGATGCGTTACCACAAGATGTTTGTTGAAAAATAATGGTGAATTTGCGAATCTATCGCTGAGCAAGTTTATTGAAAAACTCGAAGTTCAAGTGATGGAACAACGGAAGATGGAGAAAATGAAGAATTCTAATGGTGAACAGGACATTGGTTTGAACTACAAAGGAAGTACGAGTGATAAGACCAACATTGCACCAAAGATCGAAACTGCATTTAACACAAACAATTCTTCTGGAGGGTCATCTCAAGGATCAAACAACAATACTGGATTCTCTTCATATCCATCATTTGATCCAAATTTTTCAGCAAACAGTTCTAAACCGCAAAGCTCATACAACAATAATGGCCAAGTACTACAATGCAATATTGCATTACATCTTCTGAATGGTCAGAATTTCTCGAAAGAAGTTGCCAAAGGTCATATGTCTTTATTGGTAACCGTATTAGAGTCTTATGAAAGTTTGGTTGCGGGAAGAATCGGAAATCCTATGTTAACAAAAGAGGATTATGATCAGATTGATGCAGAGGAAATGGAGCTTATGGATATTAAGTGGTGTTTAGCTAGTGTGTTGAGAAGAGCTGGCAAGTTTAAACAGATAACTGGAAGAGATGATTTCCGTGATGCTGGAACTTCACCTTTAGGTTGTCACACCCCGACCACGTAGAACAACAAAACGTGGCGGAAAACGTCGGGGAGTGTTGTAACAGAATCATTGTTTCATAACACATGGAAATTGAAATATTGTTTTATTGATTAAAGTAGTTACAATGTCTTGACAATCAAAGAAACATAACATAAATAACTAGTCTTGCATCTTTTATTGTCGCTAAGGCCCAAGTCCGCCTAAGTGTATCTTGATAAATCCTATGCATCATATCCTGAAACACATGTGAAAATAGGTACATTGGCATAAAAATGCCTGTGAGATACATAGGTTTATGAAAATAGGATTCATGACTTATTGTTTAAGAAAATGTTTAGTCATGAACCTTGTAATTTGATTTGTCTTGTAAATCTTTTGAAAAACGAGATGATATGTATAAATAAGAGAATAAGGTATGGTTAAATGAATAACCATATAAAAATGAGTTTGTATAATTTAAGTTGTTTGTAAAACAATGTATTGTGAAAAGTATGTTATTTTATATGTCCAAATGGAAATGATTCAAATAACGCTACGATATGTAATACCATACAATCACTTATATATAGGAAGTACCAGCGGCGTATCCACCATGCTTGTATCATATTACACACGCCTCGTTACTCAAATCACTTACCCAAACAAACCACCAATGTAAGAGGTCTATGTTTAAACCAATTGCCAAACGTATTGAATAATATGTCAAAATGTTTATGTCAATATGTAAATCATGTAATGTGTAACCAATGTCAATAATGTTTATGTGTCAAATGTAAATCATGTAATGTGTAACCAATGTCAATAATGTTTATATGTCAAATGTAGATCATGTAATGTGTAATCAAAATGATATGTATGGCTAGTGAAATATATCAACTAAACCATATGCACAAAAACAAAGTATTGAAGTAAAACATGGTTTAAATCAAAGCTATGTTTTGTGGAAAATGCATGCTATACTGATACAAATATCTATGCGGTATTGTGAGAATGCATACATCCAAGCCTTGAGATTGTGGCGATAAACCCTTAAACAAATTAAAGGTTTATCTTGTTGTAAATGTATATCGAATTCGGTCATTCCTTTCATCCCCACCTACCCAGGATGTCCGGAACGGGAGTTGTCAATTCCTATGGTACCACTACCTACTAACGAACTGCGTGATCGGTGTTAATGAATGTATATTGATCCATCAAAACAATCCAAATATCATATCAAAATGTAAGCATGTGATGAAAACAACTGTACTAAGTATGCAACAAATGAACATACATAGCATGTGATGTGATGTGAAACGATGTACTAAGTATGAACTAAATGGACATACATAGCATAAAATGTAATGTAAGACAATGAAATCATGTACTATAAATGTACTAATGAACATAGCAAGTATATGATGTGAAAACATGGAAAGCACGAAAGTAACAAGTATGCACATGTGTTCCACCCCAAAATGTTTGGAAAACAGTAAAAGAGGGGTCTATGTACTCACTTGAGATTGCTCAGAAGTCCTAAGATAACCACCAAGCAATGCTAGAGATCACGGAATCAAACGGCACCTAATATAGGTAACTATGTTAATAAACCGGACCTAATATCGGAGGATCGGATAGAATGAGGGTTCGTAAACCAAACGAGTATGGAGACTCGTGTAATATGGTTTAACAAAGCCCACATACTAAAACGAAACTTAACCTAAGTGTTTGTGACCCATTACGACCCGTTTAGGTAGATTATGCTACTTTAACGCGTCGTTCGCGTAAAACGCGTTCGGAACGCCTAACTAGTCCTATGACAAGTAAAATATGCCTTAACATGTCTAATATGGTTGTCAAATCAGTTTAGATGTCAAAAGTTATGTTACATATGTTTAAAACGAATTTTGGCATCAAGGGGTATTTTGGTAATTTACCTAAGGCATATAAACTACCTATCATACAACTACTTAAACGAAGCGACCATAAGGTATAACCTCGGAAGGTTATTCCCTATATACTATGGTCACCTAATGTGTTTGGTCGGATCCTAATGATCGACCAAATGGGTCGGGTTCGAAGGTATAAGCGATTTATTAGATTGCTTACCCTTACGACCCTAGACAACGTGGTAATCATTAGGCATAGTCACAAGAGACTATAACCATCGTGATTACAATCACGTTGCGAAGTTCAAACGAACTTCGCATTGACCATAAACTGGTCAACGCAGAAAGTCAAACAAAGTTTGACTTTCGAACTTGAAAAGCAATAAAAGAACGAAGGAACACTTACAAAGGGTCCCCGAATGCTAATCTAGATCAAAATAGCTCAGGTATGAAACAAAGGTTTCAACTTAGAGCACATAAGATCAGATTCTTGTGAGGAAAAGTGAAGGGTGGAGGTGGGTATTTATAGTTTTCGGTTCACCGTTAGGATCATTTCTTGGGGAAGAGGGAATGATCACATCCCTACACTTGTTGTAATGTTGTGGTTACTGATTTTGGCCACCATAAGAGTTTAACATGTGGCACTTGACCTTTGGAGAGTGTTAGGGGCTGCTAACTTGTGTTAAAAATGGCTTTTGCTGATCAGAAGAGGCCTAGCGTGACGCCAAGGGGGCTAGGCGTCACGCTAGGGTCCCCCTGATCAGCAAACACCTTCAAATGTTTATCTTTCAGTCCCCGTTGCGTATTCAGGCCATTTCCGACGTGTTTAAGGCTCGTTAAATATGCCGGATGCCAGTTCGTTTGGTCGTACGATCGCGATGTTCGGTTAATTACGACGGAATGAGCATAAGCGCGAGAAACGATCTAAATTGCGCGACGAATGGATTTTTCTCATGCCAAACACTAAAATAAAGTATTTTAGTGCTTACATAATTTTTGGATGTCTGGAGGTATTCAGAACATAAGTTATGTGCGAAAATGCAAACTTGTGCACTTGTTGACGCTTTTAGTCCCTGAATGACCCAAAAGTTTATTTTAGCATACCGAACCCCTCAAAGCCTATTTCTAAGCTATGTAAAGGATATTTATGGTATGTTTAACTTATGGTCATATTCCAGAATGTTCGTTACAGCTCAAATTGGCATACTTTCGCAGTTTGTCAAGTTTAGTCCCTGTAAGTGAATTAACTTGTTTTTGACATACCAAAGCCTTGAAAACTTATTTATAAGTTATGTAAAGGTTGTTTAAGGTATGTTAAGCCTATTTCACTATTCTGGAGTGTTCGTTGCATTAAACGGGTTATATTTACGCATCAGTGCGCGTATAACCTTCTAGAAAGCGATTTAAAGCTTGAAATCGAACAAGAATTGATAATGTGCAAAGGATACACATATTTGTACATGTCCCAAGTATGAAATACAATATTTCATTGATACAGTATTTGTTTGATGGCCGTGGAGGCACAGGTGTTACATAGGTTTTGATAAATCTAAAGTTACTTGTTTTCGTTACAGGGAAAATCGGCACTTTAAACGAGAATGCACAAATCGCGAAGCAAGTGTGTCGTAACCCTGATCCCACTTCCCCGGGAACGGGCGGCCATGAGCCAGTTTCGGTGGTATCTCGTATTGTATAATTTGGCAGCGGAATTTTTCATCAGGACCATAGTTAGGAAATATTTGATCAGAGTAAAATACCACCATTTCACAGTATTAAACAAATGGGTTAAAACCCAAGTTCATAGTACACACATTTTCATAGGAATAAATCCTATTTATTTAATAAAAACATCTATTTTATTTTAGGTAACTTTATTGCCACTTTTCTAAGCCTTCAGTGCTGTCCAGCTGGCTTCTATTTGGCTTTCACATTTTGTTACCTGAAACGCGTTTTAAAAACATTTGTCAGTGGGAAATACTGGTGAGTGAATCCCAGTTTAATCAAGTTTAATAAAACAAATCCCAGTGTACAGTATTGAGGGCGATCCCACAATTATATTTGTTTCCAAGACATAACAATTAACATCCATGGTACTGTCGAACCCGACTTGTGGAAATGTTACTCCTTGACAAGGTGGTAACAAATTTTGTATACAAAACCCCAACATACTCATCATAATTGTATTCTTACAAATACTCAATAACTGTTATTCGCATGGAAAAGTATTTAAGGTTTTGTAAAACAGTTAACAAAAAGGTTTACAAAAAGTGGATCAACTCACATTGCTGTCTTAGATTTTTCGTAAGGATTTCCTAGAGATAATCTAAAATTTACACAAATGCACACGCGTTAGGATAATAACCCATTTTAACATTAGCAATAACCTCCCCGAGACGGCATTCCAATGACTACGTCGGGCAGGACCACGACAGCCATTACGGAACCCTAGATCAATTGGGCAGCGTATCTAATACGTATCCAGGGGTTATAATACTTACAACGGAGCAGAACTTCGCTATTTAGGGGGGGGGGGGTATAATACCCGCGTATAAAGCCTACTATTCTGATTTTGAGATTGAGAAAAGAAAATGGGACGAACAGACTGAAGATCCGAGGCCTCCTACTTATAGTGCCTGATTCTGGTCTTCACACGGCCCGCGTAAAGGTAAGCTAAGGCTTACGCGGCCCGCGTTGACCTCAGGTCAAAGGGTAGCCCATCCGGATCGCTATGTAGGCTCGACATGTGTTGGGCCACGTGGCTGCACCGGGCTGCACCACAATTTGGGTCTCTAGCGGCCCGCGTAAGGTTGAGGTGGGGTTCACGTGGCCCGCCTCAACTTAACTTTCAGATTTTTATTTATTTTTAATACTATTTAATATATTTGAGGCCCGTTTTCGATTATGGGGTGTATTTTGGGACATTTTGGGATATTTTAAAATATACTAGGGTGTCGGAAAATAATCGAGGGTGTCGGTTTTATTAAGGATCGTTACATCCTCCCCACCTTGTTTTAGAGCTCGTCCTCGAGATCTACTGGAACAAGTGTGGATATTTCCTTTGCATTTCAGATTCAAGCTCCCATGTATACTCAGATCCTCTTTTGGAGTCCCATTTCACTTTGACTAGAACTAATCTCTTATGTTTGAGGTTCTTGACTTTCCTGTCTTCAATCTGTAGAGGCCTTTCTACAAACTTGAGTTGTTCATTTACGTCTATATCCTTAAGAGGTACCACTAGCAATTCATCAGCTAAGCATTTCTTGAGATTAGATACATGAAATACATCATGTATTCCTGCCTTTTCCTCCGGCAGTTGTAGCTGATAAGCTACTGGTCCTATTCTTCTAATAATCTTAAAAGGTCCAATATACCTGGGACTTAGCTTTCCTCTTTTGATGAATCTTACTACTCCTTTCCAAGGAGAGACCTTTAACAATACTTTGTCTCCTACTTGAAATTCCAATGGTTTGCGTCGGTTATCGGCATAGCTCTTCTGTCGATCACGTGCTGTTTTCAGTCGTTCCTTAACTTGAATGATTTTGTCGGTTGTTTCTTGCACTATCTCAGGTCCAGATAGTTGCTTTTCCCTAATTTCTGCCCAACAGACTGGGGTTTGGCACTTTCGTCCATAAAGTGCTTCGAATGGTGCAGCATTGATACTTGTGTAATAACTATTATTATAAGAAAATTCTATTAAAGGTAAGTGATCGTCTCAATTACCTCCGAAATCAATTACACAAGCCCTAAGCATGTCCTCCATTGTCTGAATTGTTCTTTCACTTTGTCCGTCTGTTTGAGGATGATAAGTTGTGCTTAGATTTAACTTAGTTCCCATTTCCTTTTGGAAACTTGACCAAAAATGAGAGGAAAATCGGCTATCCCTATCA
Organism: Helianthus tuberosus; assembly: GCA_030545235.1. Taxonomy (NCBI): domain Eukaryota; kingdom Viridiplantae; phylum Streptophyta; class Magnoliopsida; order Asterales; family Asteraceae; genus Helianthus; species Helianthus tuberosus. Next base: position 74,131,315 of record CM060414.1, read on the forward strand.
GAAACAATTGATAAAGGAATTCCATGTAATGAAACAATTTCATTTACATATAATTTAGCTAGCTGTTCCATACTGAAAGTTTCCTTCATTGGTAGGAAATGAGCTGACTTGGTTAGCCTGTCTACAATCACCCATATTGTATCATTACCTTTCTTTGTTTTGGGTAATTTAGTAACAAAATCCATTGTTATCAATTCCCATTTCCATACTGGCATTTCTTGCCGCTGTAACAAACCTGAGGGTTTCTGGTGTTCAGCCTTAACTTGTGAACAAGTTAAACATTTAGAAACATAGGCTGCTTTGTCCTTTTTCATTCCTATCCACCAGAAATTTTTCCTTAAATCCTGGTACATTTTATCACTCCCTGGATGCATCGTATACTTAGACTTATGGGCTTCTTCTAAAATATGATGATGTAGGTTTCCTAATTTAGGTATCCACTTCTCTTTTCATGGAATCTCCATATTCCATCTGTTCCTTATTCTAATTCTTTTAGCATACCTTTTAATTTTTCAGTATCATCCTTGATTACTGATTCTTGTGCTTTTTTAATCTGTTCATTTAAATCTACTTGTAGATTTAATTTAAGAGAACGTACCCTTTTTGGCTTTTCATGATACTTTCGGCTTAAAGCATTTGCCACTACATTTGCTTTTCCTTCATGATACTGGATATCACAATCATAGTCACTAAGCATCTCCATCTAGCGTCTTTGTCTCATATTCAACTCCTTTTGCACAAAAACATACCTTAAACTCTTATGATCAGTGAATATGGTAAACTTACTACCATAAAGGTAATATCTCTAAATCTTAAGGGCAAAAATGTAGGATCAATTTGACCGATCAAATGAGTCAATTTGAGTGAATACACACTATTTAAGTGGCGGAAACACCTAAACAACTTAGAATCAGATAGAATGGAGTAGAAAACAGAAGAATGTAACTTTAATACTCGTTTCTCATTCACTAATCACTTGAAAATCCGGCAGAGTAACAGTACATGACAGACCAAACCGTTTGAAATGAGAAACACACAAGACTATTTATAGGCAAACACCCTGTCCTTTTGAAACTGGCATGACCTGTTCAAACGGTCACGACCAGTTCAAACGGTCACGACTAATACCTGACCTTTTGAAGATGACAGGACACCCTTCAAACGGTCACCCTTGTAAATAACATAAACATTACATTTTAGCCCCCTAAACTATACAAACTTGACAAATTAGACCCCTAGACTTAAGACATAGGCTTTAGACATCTTTGCACTAACAAACTCCCCCTTGGATACAGCCGGAGTCTTCAGTCTTGGTCTTCACATGGACTTGAATCACTCTATTGCTAACAGACTCCCCCTTACTTTGTTCCGAGATCGTAAACTGATATAGCACTCTCTATCTTCTCAGTATTAGTAGCTTTCACAGATTCAGGACCATCTCCTGGTGTCACACCCCTTTCTATGGCGGAAGCACGAGGTGTGATCATGAAAGGTTCTCATTGCATACGAAGAGTAAACATGCTACATGCTCGTAAAATAACATCAAATACCATGATTTGAAAACATAAGTTTAGCGTTTACATCGCTAGACAGCATAAAACATTGTCTTAAAAGTTTACAACTTTATTCAAAGTTAAACACAAGCGACATCCACGAGCGTAAGCAAGACCACGCGCACATCCATCCTAGTTACCTGAAATACATGTGAGTTTTTGGAAAAACGTCAACATAAAGTTGGTGTGAATTCATGCAGTTTTGTATTTCATGTTTGTATACTTTTGTATGAAAACATAGTTTGTGAGTAAATCAAGTTTTCATAAATCCAGTTTCATGTGTACATCACGTACCTATGTATAATTCAATTTCTTCTTGAGTACCCCACGTACTTCAAGTTATTTATCAATCTTCTTGAGTACCCCACGTACTTCAAGTTATATATCAATTCTCTTGAGTACCCCACGTACTTCAAGTTATTTATCAATTCTTGTATGGTATGAATTTTATGTAAATACAGTATTTCTGTAATTATCAGATTGTTAATGGGTTGCAAAGCCATTAACATGTGACACGTCATAGGAAGCCACCAAACCTAAGGCATTTAATTGGTATATTCTGAGACACAAAAGCACCACTCGATTCTCGCCCCGACCGAGTGTGAGGCTGCCAGGCACCTGTTAGATCTAACCTTTTGTTCTGCGGTCTGAATGTATACGTTGATTAATGGTGCTTCTGAACCCTATTCGTGACACTATTTCTCATAACGCCTCCTACTTGGTTCTCGTTCTCACCAAGCGCGTTTCTTGTTATCATTTCTCATAGCGCCTTATACTTGGTTCTCGTCTCACCAAATGCGCTTCTCATTTTCATATATTTCGTCACACTTGGTTCTCGTTCTCACCAAGTGTACTTCTTGTATTTATATCATACCATTTATAAATTTTGTACTTTTGTACATGTATTTCACCCCCGAAGTTATAAAAACTGAAAACAGTTAAAGAGAAAAGGGGGAGCATGAACTCACAACTTTGCGTTCCTAGCGTCGTAAACTCCACCGGATTTGCTTAATTAACGTCGTAACCTATACGCGTTTTCTTAACGTTAGTCACTAGACTTGCGTCGCACAAGTACAGTCACTCTCTTTTGTATATATTCTTGTGTTAAAAATATTCCATATTTTTAACTACGTATCTTACTTATATTATTTTCTCCAAAAATAAATATAAGTCTTTTATGTTTTGCACTTTGCACCCGAATTATGTATCTTGTATGTTGTATGTGTATTTTTATATTTCTACTCCTCATGAGTAATTAGTGTATTTTTAAGTCTTAATACACTAGCACGTATAACACATACTATATATACACTTAGCACAAAAGTTGGTGATAAAATAATATATATTTTTCTCTCAAAAATATATATACATAATATCCATTTTTATTTTTGAAGAAATCCTCATTTCTTATCACCAAAAATTAGGGAAACCTTGGTAATACCCTTAATACATTTTTAGGGAATAAGTTTCTTAAAAGCTTATATTTTTCTAAGTGTCGAGATTTATAAAAATTTTGACAGAGTTTCCCCTAAAAATGGAGGTTTCCCATGTTTTCAAAACATGTGTTTATTTTCTTTTAAATCGTCATCAATCATCAACAACAATTATCAACAATAATCGTCAACAATAATCGTCAACAATAATCACTAATTTCTCCATTTCATGAACTTGAATATTTACAAAAATGTGTAGTAACTTACTAGCACATTTAGTAAGTCTCGTTATCTTTAAAAATAATTTTAGTTTCTTAAAAACTTTATTTTTAAAGAATATGAAGTCTCACAACTTCTAGTCGAGATTCGCAAAAATATTTCTTTGTTAAATTTTTCTTGTGACACAAGTGTCCACACACTTGTTTATTCACTAAAAATGCTTTTAGTTCGGGTAAGATCCGGGTTTTAACAACACTAATATTTTTGCTTGGTTCTTCCGAAAAACCACTTGTAGATCTTTAGATCTACTAGTTTAGAACTCCATTTTATAAGAAAAATCGTTTTTACACAAGTTCATGTTTATGTTTGAAAGGGTTCGTCATCTAATAATTTTTACACTAAACATAGTGCTAGTTCACGTTCCATGAACATGACCTAGCGTGGTTAGATGACGATCCGTTCCCCTACTAGCATCCAACAATAATAAATAACCATAACAAAATAAGTTCCATAAGTTTTACACTAATATTTACTCATTAACCACCATGTTTATTATTTTTAGTAGACTTTAAACTTTGATCTCTAGTGTTCATAATTTTTACCCGTTAAATCTCTTATTAACCACTTTAAACATGAACAAGAAGATGTTTAGAGTCACTTACTACTAGCTCGCGGCTAGGGAAGAAACTAGACGAAAAATGGGTGGTTAAAAGCGTTGCGGTGAGGTCCTTGGCAAACCGTAAGCACCGGGTCTCCTCGTATGTGATCCTTCACCTTTGGTTGAGTATAAAATGCCTTGATCAATATTGAAAGATGGTGGAATGATGGTTGTGGTGTTCGGCCGTAGGCAACACAAGAGGGAAGGGAAACAATTTTGGTTAAGTGTTTGAATAAATGGAAGTGGTGACCCCTCATGTATACATATAATACATGACTTTTAATTAACCATTGTATAAAATGTAGGGAAGATATTAGACAAACAATAATTAAATAATCAAAATTGCATGAGTGGTCTCCCATAAGGGAACCGAACGGTGGTGGGGGTGGAATTTACAATTGGGATTTCAACCAATTAGTTAGTGGTATTAGTTAGGAATTAAATTAAGTTACTAGAGTGTAGTGTAATAATAACGGGTGTTAGGGTATTCGGGGACCCTAACTGGCTCAGAAAAATATGAACAATGTTATTGACAATATATATATTTTTTTTGTGCTCCGGGTAAAGTCCGGTTGTTCGGTTAGACACTGGTTCGTTAAAGTGCTAAATTACACTTTTTAGTGTCGTTTAAGTACCTTTCTTGTACCCTTTCAATTCCCAACACTTAGGGAAATATTCTGGATAATAAAACGACATTTCTGCATAATATTTATATGTCTAAATGCTGAATTATTGCTGATTTTTATAAATTCTGCACTTAAAGTGCGTTTCGGGTGCTTTTTAGTGCTTATTTTTGCTTTCGTATTGCATATATATTAACCCTTGTATGTACTCTTGGGTTTTAATGCATTCTTGTTGTCGAACCTACACCTAGGCTCCAATTTTATTGTCTGACTGCTTTCTGCAGTTCAGTCGACACAGTGTGTCTTACCGGTGAGTTTACTATTATTCTGACGCAACGCTCTCGTTTATGCATAACGCAATATTTTGTAGTATACAACATGCATGAATTCACTTGTTTAATCATGTGTTCAGACATTGCTGACAATTAAACTCATAATTGCAGTCATTAAGCAATAATTAATGTGTACGGAAATTACCGGTTTGGGCCAGTTGTCACAGTCTCCCCCCGTTAAAAGAATTTCGTCCCGAAATTCAGACTGAACTAACTCTCGCTGGAGTCTTCTTGAATAGGTGGGGATACTTTTTCTTGAACTGGTCTTCACGTTCCCATGTGTACTCGGGTCCGTGTTTTGTGCTCCAACGTACTTTGACAAGTTTCACACTGCTCCTCCTGGTCTTGTTGACTTTCCAGTCAGTAACCTCAACGGGTTGTTCTGTAAATCGGAGGGCTTCATCAATATGTACTTCATCCATCGGGATGGTCACGTTTTCTTGCGTTGGACTCTTCTTCAGGTTGGATACATGAAACGTATCATGTACTCCATTAAGTTCTTCCGGTAACTCCAACTTGTATGCCACGGTACCAATTCTTCTCAAAATTCTGAATGGTCCGATGTATCGTGGATTCAGCTTTCCACGTTTTCCAAATCTGACTACGCCCTTCCATGGTGAGACTTTTAACAACACTTTGTCTCCCACCTTGAAATCTACCGATTTTCTATTTGGATCCGCGTAGCTCTTTTGTCGCTCTCGAGCCGCCTTAATGCGCTCTCGGATCTGCGCAATCTTGTCGGTTGTCTCTTGTACAAGTTCCGGACCAACCATACGTTTATCTCCGGCATCTGCCCAACACAGGGGCGATCGGCATTTGCGGCCATACAGAGCTTCGAACGGCGCGGCTTTTATGCTCGTATGATAACTGTTATTGTAGGAAAACTCAACTAAAGGTAGGTGAGTATCCCAGCTGCCGCCTAGATCCATGACACATGCGCGAAGCATATCTTCTAACGTTTGTATAGTCCGTTCGCTCTGGCCGTCTGTTTGTGGATGGAATGCCGTGCTTAGATCTAACTGAGATCCAAAGGCTTCCTGAAATGATTGCCAGATTCTTGAGACAAAGCGTCCATCTCTGTCTGAAATGATTGAGATTGGCACTCCATGACGTGCCACAATTTCTCTTAAGTATATCTCAGCAAGCTTTCCAGTGCTGTCTTTTTCTCGGATCGGTAGGAAGTGCGCAGACTTCGTCAATCGATCAACTATTACCCATATCATATCGTGCCCTCTCGGGGTCCTGGGTAATTTCGTTATGAAGTCCATCGAGATTTGTTCCCACTTCCACACGGGAATTTCTGGTTGTTGTAATAGGCCGGACGGTTTCTGATATTCGGCCTTAACCTTCGCACAGGTTAGGCATTTTCCGACATAAACCGCAACGTCGCTTTTGAGTCTCGGCCACCAATAGTACTCTTTCAAGTCTTGGTACATCTTGTCCGATCCTGGATGGATCGAATATCTCGATTTGTGGGCTTCATTAAGGATGACCTCACGTATGCCACCGCAGAGTGGAACCCAGATACGCTTCTTGAAGTATAAGGCTCCCTCTTCATTTGGCACCATGTATTTCAATGCACCCCGGAGGTATTCAGCTTTACGGTTCTCTTCTTTAAGAGCTTCTTGTTGTGCATCCCGAATGCGTGCAGTGAGGTTCGTTCGAATCGTCATTTCCAATGCTCGAACCCTTAGGGTCTTAACCCTTTCCTTTCGGCTCAACGCGTCTGCTACAACGTTTGCCTTTCCAGGATGGTACTTAATCTCACAGTCATAATCATTCAGCAGCTCGACCCAACGTCGCTGGCGCATATTTAATTCCTTCTGATCAAATATGTGTTGTAAGCTTTTGTGATCTGTGAAGATTGTACATTGAGTACCATATAAATAATGTCGCCAAATCTTCAAGGCGAATACCACTGCACCCAGCTCCAGGTCGTGAGTGGTATAATTTCTCTCGTGAACCTTCAGTTGTCTTGAAGCATAAGCGATGACTTTTTGGCGTTGCATGAGCACGCAACCCAAGCCTTGTCGTGAGGCGTCGCAGTATACCACGAAGTCTTCAGTGCCTTCGGGTAACGATAGTATCGGTGCATCGCAGAGCTTGTTCTTAAGTAGCTGAAAGGCTTCTTCCTGTTTGTGACCCCAGTCGTACTTCTTGTCTTTCTGAGTAAGGGTCGTTAGCGGTTGAGCTATTTTTGAGAAATTCTCGATGAATCGCCGATAATAGCCCGCTAAGCCCAAAAATTGTCGAACTTCAGTTGGGGTCTTGGGAGCTTCCCAATTCTTTATTGCTTCTATCTTGGACGGGTCTACATGAATGCCTTTCTCATTCACCACGTGACCAAGAAATTGTACTTCGCGAATCCAGAATTCGCATTTCGAGAATTTTGCATAAAGCTTCTCTTTCTTCAGTAGTTCCAAGATGGTTCTGAGATGTTGCTCGTGCTCTTCTTTTGTTCGCGAGTAAATCAGGATATCATCGATAAATACAATCACGAATTTATCGAGATATGGTTTGCATACGCGGTTCATTAGATCCATAAAGACCGCTGGTGCATTCGTCAACCCAAATGGAATCACAAGAAATTCGTAGTGCCCATATCGCGTTCTGAATGCAGTCTTTGGCACGCTTTCTTCTTGGATTCTCAGCTGATGGTATCCAGATCGAAGGTCGATCTTGGAATAGTAGCTTGATCCTTGCAGTTGATCAAATAAGTCATCAATCCTCGGTAGTGGATACCGATTCTTGATAGTGAGCTTGTTTAGTTCCCTGTAATCGATACACATCCGCAGTGTTCCATCCTTCTTCTTCACGAATAATACTGGAGCTCCCCAAGGTGAGAAGCTTGGCCTTATGAATCCTTTATCCAACAACTCCTGGAGTTGTGTAGATAACTCTTGCATTTCGGATGGTGCAAGTCGATATGGAGCCTTGGCTACAGGAGCGGCTCCTGGAACCAAGTCTATGTGGAATTCGACTTGTCGTTGCGGAGGTAGTCCTGGCAGATCTTCAGGGAACACATCAGGAAATTCCTTCACCACAGGAATGTCTTCGAGTTTTGGCTCCACAGCCTTCTTGTCTATAACGTGTGCTAGAAAAGCGACACATCCTTTCCTCAAGCACTTCTGTGCCTTCATACAGCTGATGATTCGAAGAGGCGCGTCTCGTTTTTCTCCATGTACTATGAGAGTTTCGTCATTCGCCAGAGGGATGCGAATGATTTTCTCATGACAAATGACTTCCGCTTTGTTCTTGGACAACCAGTCCATTCCGACCACTACATCGAAGCTACCTAATTGAATAGGTAAGAGGTCGATGCTAAAATTTCGTTCGCCAAGTTCCAGTGTGCAGCCTCTAACAACTTCTCCTGATTCAACGAGTCTACCATTGGCTAGTTCTATGGAATAAGGAATTTCTAATCTACTGGATTCTATTCCGAGTATGCGTTTAAATTCCACAGACATGAAGCTATAATCGGCGCCAGTGTCGAATAATATGGATGCAAAGTGATTGTTAATGAGCAACGTACCGGTGACCACGTTAGGGTCCTCGCGTGCGTCTCTTGCTCCAATCACAAATGCTCGAGCCGGAGCGTTGTTTCTCTCTGGGCAGTTCTTCATGAAATGATCATTGCTTCCACACTTGAAGCATCCTTGCCCTTTCCCGTTGCCATTCTTGTTACCAGCACCGTTCCCATTTCGGTTCTTTCCTTTTCCCCAACAGTCTTCTGTTTGATGACCCAATTTACCACATTTGTCGCACCTTGGAATGCGACAAGCTCCATCATGATGATACTTACATTTTTGGCATCTAGGCATGGAGCCTTGGTATGCTTTGGTTGCATGGGTTTTCGTCTCCTGAGACGGGTTAGCGTCACGCTTCTTGCTAAAACCCTTGTTGTTACGAGTTGCTTGGTTCAAACTGGCATGCTTTCTCTTCTTGTCGCCGGACGATTCAGCATGCGTCTCGGTCTTCTCTGTTGGGTTTAATGATAGCTTCTTCATTCGAACACAATCTTCAGTCAGGCTGACAGCCAGAGTTACAGCCTCGGTGATTGTTTGTGGTTTGGCCGACGTCACCATGCCACGAAACTCTGAGGCCAGTCCCCAAATGTAACGTTCAACACGCTTGAATTCGGGAGTCACCATGTAGGGAAGTACTCTAGACAGATCGTGGAACCTTCGAGTGTAACCATTTATGTCAGCACCTTCCATGGTCAGGTGCCAGAACTCCGTCTCCAGCCTTTGGAGTTCAGCACGAGAGCAGTACTTCTCTCTCATCCTTTCCTTCAGTTCTTCCCAAGTTAGGCCATAAGCAGCATCGTCACCCAAGGTTTGGGCTTGCAGGTTCCACCAAGTCAGAGCTTCATCGACAAATAACCCAGTAGCAAAAGTGACTTGTTGATCCGCGGTACACTTGCTCATGCGGAAAGTAGCTTCAGTCTTCTCCGTCCAGCGTACAAATGCTACTGCTCCTCCTGTGCCGTCATAGTTCATCGGCTTGCAGTCGAGGAACTGCTTGAAGGTGCAGCCTGGAATTGATTCAACCAATTCACATGTGAGCAATCGAAGAAATAATGAAACAAAGACCGTTCATAAATTTCCTCATGCTTAGTACAGTGTCTCAAGGTTACCTTGAGCTGCATTGCCTCCAGACGAATCTCCATTCCCATTACGCCTAGCGTTGCTTGGTCCTCCACTGTCTTGAGTTCGGTTCGCCTCGTACTGGGCGATAGCAGCGGAGATCCTTTCCTCTAGCAAAGCGTTCAGCTCTTCAGCAGTTCTTGGCAGTGGGGGAGGTGGAGGTTGATCATCATTGCGAGCATTCACAGTTTTCCTGGGTGCCATGTTCTGACAGAACATAACACAGCAGGGTTAGACATTGGTTTGATATCGTCACACTAGACAGTAGTATCATATATTCACAGGTATATATACCACATAAGTGACATCAAACAATTATTACTCTAGCAGAGTACTTATTAGGCTTGTACTGAGGGAATCTATACGTGACAAGACTTGCTGTGATTTTTGTGCACTGAATTCCATAATTATGTATGCATCCATAATTACGTAATTCCTTGCACAGTCCGCACAGTTCGTTTCATCCTCGTATTTCTTCCTTCAGGTAGGCCATTGCTTTCAGGTAAAGTCACATATACTTGTGACATTCTACTTCTAGTACATGCCAATTATCACGCATAATTGCAAGTAATTTCTAGTCAACGACAAGTGCTACTCAAGTGCACTCTAAATCTCGTAATGTCTTTTCTAGACTCATGTAGACAGTTTCAGGCAGTGGATGTCGCGGGACGTTTTATGCAATGAAAACTCTTTGAAAATTGTTTTCGTGAAAGGATCCTAGTGATTGTAGACTAGACTCGAGAAGGAATCCTGGTTCACTACAATCGCTGCTCTGATACCAATCTGTCACACCCCTTTCTATGGCGGAAGCACGAGGTGTGATCATGAAAGGTTCTCATTGCATACGAAGAGTAAACATGCTACATGCTCGTAAAATAACATCAAATACCATGATTTGAAAACATAAGTTTAGCGTTTACATCGCTAGACAGCATAAAACATTGTCTTAAAAGTTTACAACTTTATTCAAAGTTAAACACAAGCGACATCCACGAGCGTAAGCAAGACCACGCGCACATCCATCCTAGTTACCTGAAATACATGTGAGTTTTTGGAAAAACGTCAACATAAAGTTGGTGTGAATTCATGCAGTTTTGTATTTCATGTTTGTATACTTTTGTATGAAAACATAGTTTGTGAGTAAATCAAGTTTTCATAAATCCAGTTTCATGTGTACATCACGTACCTATGTATAATTCAATTTCTTCTTGAGTACCCCACGTACTTCAAGTTATTTATCAATCTTCTTGAGTACCCCACGTACTTCAAGTTATATATCAATTCTCTTGAGTACCCCACGTACTTCAAGTTATTTATCAATTCTTGTATGGTATGAATTTTATGTAAATACAGTATTTCTGTAATTATCAGATTGTTAATGGGTTGCAAAGCCATTAACATGTGACACGTCATAGGAAGCCACCAAACCTAAGGCATTTAATTGGTATATTCTGAGACACAAAAGCACCACTCGATTCTCGCCCCGACCGAGTGTGAGGCTGCCAGGCACCTGTTAGATCTAACCTTTTGTTCTGCGGTCTGAATGTATACGTTGATTAATGGTGCTTCTGAACCCTATTCGTGACACTATTTCTCATAACGCCTCCTACTTGGTTCTCGTTCTCACCAAGCGCGTTTCTTGTTATCATTTCTCATAGCGCCTTATACTTGGTTCTCGTCTCACCAAATGCGCTTCTCATTTTCATATATTTCGTCACACTTGGTTCTCGTTCTCACCAAGTGTACTTCTTGTATTTATATCATACCATTTATAAATTTTGTACTTTTGTACATGTATTTCACCCCCGAAGTTATAAAAACTGAAAACAGTTAAAGAGAAAAGGGGGAGCATGAACTCACAACTTTGCGTTCCTAGCGTCGTAAACTCCACCGGATTTGCTTAATTAACGTCGTAACCTATACGCGTTTTCTTAACGTTAGTCACTAGACTTGCGTCGCACAAGTACAGTCACTCTCTTTTGTATATATTCTTGTGTTAAAAATATTCCATATTTTTAACTACGTATCTTACTTATATTATTTTCTCCAAAAATAAATATAAGTCTTTTATGTTTTGCACTTTGCACCCGAATTATGTATCTTGTATGTTGTATGTGTATTTTTATATTTCTACTCCTCATGAGTAATTAGTGTATTTTTAAGTCTTAATACACTAGCACGTATAACACATACTATATATACACTTAGCACAAAAGTTGGTGATAAAATAATATATATTTTTCTCTCAAAAATATATATACATAATATCCATTTTTATTTTTGAAGAAATCCTCATTTCTTATCACCAAAAATTAGGGAAACCTTGGTAATACCCTTAATACATTTTTAGGGAATAAGTTTCTTAAAAGCTTATATTTTTCTAAGTGTCGAGATTTATAAAAATTTTGACAGAGTTTCCCCTAAAAATGGAGGTTTCCCATGTTTTCAAAACATGTGTTTATTTTCTTTTAAATCGTCATCAATCATCAACAACAATTATCAACAATAATCGTCAACAATAATCGTCAACAATAATCACTAATTTCTCCATTTCATGAACTTGAATATTTACAAAAATGTGTAGTAACTTACTAGCACATTTAGTAAGTCTCGTTATCTTTAAAAATAATTTTAGTTTCTTAAAAACTTTATTTTTAAAGAATATGAAGTCTCACAACTTCTAGTCGAGATTCGCAAAAATATTTCTTTGTTAAATTTTTCTTGTGACACAAGTGTCCACACACTTGTTTATTCACTAAAAATGCTTTTAGTTCGGGTAAGATCCGGGTTTTAACAACACTAATATTTTTGCTTGGTTCTTCCGAAAAACCACTTGTAGATCTTTAGATCTACTAGTTTAGAACTCCATTTTATAAGAAAAATCGTTTTTACACAAGTTCATGTTTATGTTTGAAAGGGTTCGTCATCTAATAATTTTTACACTAAACATAGTGCTAGTTCACGTTCCATGAACATGACCTAGCGTGGTTAGATGACGATCCGTTCCCCTACTAGCATCCAACAATAATAAATAACCATAACAAAATAAGTTCCATAAGTTTTACACTAATATTTACTCATTAACCACCATGTTTATTATTTTTAGTAGACTTTAAACTTTGATCTCTAGTGTTCATAATTTTTACCCGTTAAATCTCTTATTAACCACTTTAAACATGAACAAGAAGATGTTTAGAGTCACTTACTACTAGCTCGCGGCTAGGGAAGAAACTAGACGAAAAATGGGTGGTTAAAAGCGTTGCGGTGAGGTCCTTGGCAAACCGTAAGCACCGGGTCTCCTCGTATGTGATCCTTCACCTTTGGTTGAGTATAAAATGCCTTGATCAATATTGAAAGATGGTGGAATGATGGTTGTGGTGTTCGGCCGTAGGCAACACAAGAGGGAAGGGAAACAATTTTGGTTAAGTGTTTGAATAAATGGAAGTGGTGACCCCTCATGTATACATATAATACATGACTTTTAATTAACCATTGTATAAAATGTAGGGAAGATATTAGACAAACAATAATTAAATAATCAAAATTGCATGAGTGGTCTCCCATAAGGGAACCGAACGGTGGTGGGGGTGGAATTTACAATTGGGATTTCAACCAATTAGTTAGTGGTATTAGTTAGGAATTAAATTAAGTTACTAGAGTGTAGTGTAATAATAACGGGTGTTAGGGTATTCGGGGACCTTAACTGGCTCAGAAAAATATGAACAATGTTATTGACAATATATATTTTTTTTTTGTGCTCCGGGTAAAGTCCGGTTGTTCGGTTAGACACTGGTTCGTTAAAGTGCTAAATTACACTTTTTAGTGTCGTTTAAGTACCTTTCTTGTACCCTTTCAATTCCCAACACTTAGGGAAATATTCTGGATAATAAAACGACATTTCTGCATAATATTTATATGTCTAAATGCTGAATTATTGCTGATTTTTATAAATTCTGCACTTAAAGTGCGTTTCGGGTGCTTTTTAGTGCTTATTTTTGCTTTCGTATTGCATATATATTAACCCTTGTATGTACTCTTGGGTTTTAATGCATTCTTGTTGTCGAACCTACACCTAGGCTCCAATTTTATTGTCTGACTGCTTTCTGCAGTTCAGTCGACACAGTGTGTCTTACCGGTGAGTTTACTATTATTCTGACGCAACGCTCTCGTTTATGCATAACGCAATATTTTGTAGTATACAACATGCATGAATTCACTTGTTTAATCATGTGTTCAGACATTGCTGACAATTAAACTCATAATTGCAGTCATTAAGCAATAATTAATGTGTACGGAAATTACCGGTTTGGGCCAGTTGTCACACCTGGCTCTCCGTAGCAACAAGATCAGGAACCTGGCTTTTACGTCTACAGAATCCCCCTTTCGACAAGCTGGGATCGCAGTATGGAATTCACTAGCTGCATACCTGCATATACTCTAACCAACAGTAAGATAAACTTTATGCTTACCCCTTGAATTTAAAATGATTAAATTGGTTTCAAATTAATGATCCATTTATCCATTTCAAAAACCTTTCTCAACTCAAATAAACTTTCCCAATCCAATATCATTCATCATGTTTAGCACTTGGGATTTTGAAAATCAACTCTTCAACATCAGATGTCTAAAATCTTTTTGGATTTTCAAATAAAAACTAAACTTCTAGAAAGAACAATATTGAAATGCAATAAAGAAATATTTACAGACAATATTTTTGTGAGTTTGCGTAAGAGGATCATATCAGTTTATGTGACCAATCACTAGCACCGTTAAGCTTTAAACATTTTAAGTTCTAAACAATTCACATTGATTGACGATATTGTTGTCCACTTAAACTCAATCTAAAAACTTTCGACATGCTTACCGATACGTTTAAGGTATATTAATTTTGCACTAAGCTCTTATGGACCCCACGATCTCAGCATATCCCCTCATCATGCAATACACTGACTCAAGTAATGCCTTTAAACTTTCATCAACTATGATTTGTGCGAAAACAAAACATAATGTTTAAACATTAACAATCAGGTCGATACTTCCGTATACGCAGAGAAAGTCCAATGTTTAACAAAATAAGAAATAAAAACAAGTTGAAGTTGTTTAGGCTTTAACCACCAGGTCGATACTTCCGTATGCGCAGAGGAGGTCCAAAGCTTAAACGAAACACCAAAGAAAATAAAGCAGAACGTTTAGGCATTAACAACCAGGTCGATACTCACGTATACGCAGAGGATGTCCAATGCTTAAACAAAAATAAAGAAATAAAACAAGTTTAAATCTTTGCAAAATGAAATGCACAATCACAATGACTTTTTCAGCAAGTTGTGAAAGTTCACAAACTGACCGGTTTTTATGCTTTTTTAGCATTCAGCGATTACTGAGTAGGCACACAATCAAGAAGGACAAAACTAAGTACTATGCTTTCAATCATGTTTCCCACTAGAACTAGGCTTTTTCATTTAAGTTTGTATCGTTATCACAAATCTACTAGTCTAGCTGAGCCTATCGTCACATCTTTAGTGAGACCGTTTATCACATTTTACTTTCCAATTCTTTAGCGTGCTGTGATAGTCCACTGATGTACTATCATTTCCTCTTTTTTTCACAACAAAACTCGTTTTTTGATTTTTAATGTTTTTGAATTTTTCAAATTTTCTAATTTTTTAAAAATTTTCTACTCCCCCTAAAATCAAAATATGTTTCAATTTTGTTTTTCTGGGAAAATTTGAAAACAAACTGTACAGAATAAATTGACACGCTGATGAGAATTGCTTCAAATCGCCATTCACTTGGCTTAAACAATCAGAACTCCCCCAACAAACTATTTTCCCATTATGATTTCAAAACACTTAAGTTTGTTTTAATCAAAATGGTTTTTCTAGAAAATTAGTTTTGTGTGTCATTTCACAAACATGGGGTATCATCACATTGTTCTTCAATCACTTGTAAAAACCACTTGTAGGTAATTCACATGCACATTTTTCAACAATCATACCACTTGTAAGATAGTTAAATCAAGTACAACTTAATGTCCTTGATTAACCACTTGTAAGTCGAAATATCACAATTACCAACCTGTGAATTTCTCAAGAAAGATGCCGATTCCTACTCCCCATTTACCAACCTGGGAGTTCCGGCAAGTCAGGTTTTTCAGTTAAAGAGATTCACCCAAGCCTGACGGTCCTTGGGTGATTTGAACATACCTTTTTGATTCATAAAATTCTTTAACTCCTCTTACCTTACCCTCAACCATTTTTCCAAAAATATTTTTTACTTTGCTATTAAAAGCCTTTTCAACATCAAATTCTTTCTTTTCAGAATAGAACTGATTTGAAATTTTCACTTTCCCATCTTTTTGTTTAAAATTTTCAGTCCGCAATGGTGGAAAGTTGATATCATCCATTGGCGGAACTAACGTTTCAATTTTTAGCTCAACTTGTGGCTCTTCTGACTTTGATGAATCAGATTCATCGCCAAGACATGGCTCCTTTGCTTCCGAAGAAACAAATTCATCGCCAGAAAGTTTTTCTTTCTTCACACACCATTCCGTCCTCAGATTTGTATCTGATGAATTCGTTTTGCTTGATTTTTCATTCTTTGGAGAGCAAGACGATTTATCAAAACTTTTATTTGATTTTCTTGTTGTATCCAAGGACAAAATCCTTTCGAGATACTCTCGTGCTTTCTTCCTTTTCTTTCTGAGTCAGTCTTTCTGCCCTTGTGAAAGCTTCACTTTCTGTTCTTTCACCTTCTGTTCTTTGGGCTTTTCTTCGACCTTGACTGATTTCTTCATCTTTTTCTAAGATTCAGCCCTCGATATTTCCATTGATCTCATTGGGCAATCTCTTGCAATATGTCCTTTAATTTGGCAGTTATAGCATCTCCTCGTCTCAAACCACTGATTCTGGCAGTTAACAGCAATGTGTCCTTGAACACCACAAGTGTAACACACTCTGTTATCGTACCAATCTCCACCATCAATCCAGACACTCAAATCATAACACTGATTTGATTTGTAGCACTCATGACTTCTCCTATAAGCTTGATTTGACACTTGAGCGGTGTGGTCAAACCTGCACCACATATTACCAACAGTTTTTGAGTTTTGATTTTTCGATTTTTGTGGTTTTTTATCATGATTGGATGATTGAACTGATGAGCTATTATTTTCTTTTCGCAGATTTTTCAGCTTTTTATCCTTTTGTTTTTGTTCCACATTCTTCTTTACAGGTTTTTTTGCGTTGAGCATTCACCTTTCTCAGTAGAATGTAGAATGGTTTCTTGAAATATTTCATTTAATTTTAAAAATATTTTTCTTTTCTCAATTTCATCATCAGTTTTCTCTTCACAATCTTCAACTTTGACTTTGTCAAAGTTTGTGACATTGTCACTTATTGGAACAGAATTGATCGGTTTTGGACAGATATAATCTGGTACTGATGAATTCACAAAACCTTTCAATTTCTTTTCAAGCTCATCAATTTTATTCCGAGCAATTTCAGATTCATTTTCAAGCCGAATGATTTTCTGAAGATGAGAATTTATTTCAATCTGTTTTTCAAGATTATTTTTAAAAATGACAGATTTTTCATCTTCTAAAATCTTCATTTGACTTTGAAAATCTTTTTCAATTTTCAATTTTTCATTTTCAAAATCTTTTTCCTTTTCTTTCAAAATTTTGTTTTCTAATGTCAAACTGTTCAAACCACTCAACAGTTTGACATTTTCAGATTTCAAATTCTCAAAATTTTCCTGTATTTCAAGAATCTGTTTATTATCAGATTTCTTCTCATCCTTCAAAATTTTAATTTCCAATGTCAAACTCTCCAAATCTTTTAAGAGTTTGACATTGTCTGCTTTGAATTCATCACATTTTAAGCACTTCTCGAACATTTTTTCAGCTTCAGCTTTCTTCTCAACCTTGATAGCTGAAATTTCTTTAACCTGCTCCTCTACCACTTGAACATTTTTCTCAGGTTCGAATTTTTCATCAACAGATTTCATTTTTCTAATCTTTTGGAATTCAAGTTCTTGAGCTTCGATATTCTCTATGAAACCACTAAGATTCAAAAAAGGAAATTTTGAATTTTTCTTTAACACCAGCAGATAATTACCCCACTCATCATATGGCAATGCGTCTGCCAATTTATCAATCCACACCTCATTAGCCTTGGTTATCTTCAATCTCCCCATCTCCAAAACTAGATGGCAATATCGATCAATCAATTCTTTTGTAGACTCTCCCTTGATACCCGTAAAACTATCAAACTTCTTCTGTGCAATATAAATCTCAGAACCCATGTTTCGGTA
The DNA here is from genome assembly GCA_030545235.1 of Helianthus tuberosus. Lineage (NCBI taxonomy): Eukaryota > Viridiplantae > Streptophyta > Magnoliopsida > Asterales > Asteraceae > Helianthus > Helianthus tuberosus. Next base: position 74,149,089 of record CM060414.1, read on the forward strand.
AGAATTCACTTGGGAGGGTATTCGATGCTTGACAAATACCTCAGAGTACCTGCAAACAAACAAATAAACGATCAGTTTAAACAAACTGAATACGTGAAAGTGTGTGTTTGTGAAATCAATCTAAGACTCGTGTCAAAGATTCGCGAACTCGTTTCAATGTTGTTCAAGTGAAATTACTGAATGAATTGGGCTTCTCGCACAAAACAACTCCTTAACCAGAAAATTTTGGGCTTCAATCCTTGAATGAATGATCAAATTAATGATCACATGGGCCGATGAAACAATTAATCAAATCAAATGCAATTTTGGGCCACACTAATACTTCACATGCAATAACCAACAAGTTTAATTGTTCAACAAAAACTGATTGGGCTGCAAACCTCTACAATAACTGATTGGGCCGCAAACCTCTATTATCACTTCACATGTAAACTAAAATCGATGAATTTAATAAACCCTGTTGACTACCTCGATCACATGCAACTGTTTTAAGGTCCGACAACAACAATTAATAAGCAATTTTTATTTGTCCGTAATTCTTTAATTGTTTAATTAAAGTTGGGGTTAATGATCACATGCACTATTTAAATGAAACCGATTTACCGAATAGTTTTTCACTTTTACAATTTTCACAAAATCAGACTATCGAACAATATCACGAACACTATGGACTTTTTCAAAAAATCAGATCTTCAAACGGAATGACCACTCTCAAATGGAACACACCCTCAAACGAGATGATCGCTTCAAACGATAGGTTCAAACGGGAACCATCAGTTCAAACGGCCATGTAATTTTTCAAACAGGTTGGTGCTTATTCAAACGGACAGGTCAGTTTCAAACGGACAGGTTAGTTTTCAAACGGACAGGTCAGTTTTCAAACGGACAGGTCAGTTTTCAAACGGACAGGTAAGCCTCGTTCAAACGGTCACCAATTTTCAGTCCATTTTTACCACTTTTAATTAGAGTTTAGATCTGATATTCTCAAGGGTTTGTTAAAACACAGTTTTACACACACTGTCCAAAATTCAGTCCATTTTGTCCGGCCAAAAGTCCAGAAATCAAATTTTGTGTAGAAAAACCAACTGATTCAGGTGTATTTACTCATAACTGGCTCTGATACCAATTGTAGGATCAATTTGACCATTCAAATGAGTCAATTTGAGTGAATACAGACTATTTAAGTGGCGGAAACACCTAAACAGCTTAGAATCAGATAGAATGGAGTAGAAAACAGAAGAATGTAACTTTAATACTCGTTTCTCATTCACTAATCACTTGAAAATCCGGCAGAGTAACAGTACATGACAGACCAGACCGTTTGAAATGAGAAACACACAAGCCTATTTATAGGCAAACACCCTATCGGTTTGAAACTGGCATGACCTGTTCAAACGGTCATGACCAGTTCAAACGGTCACGACTAATCCCTGACCGTTTGAAGGTGACAGGCCACCCTTCAAACGGTCACCCTTGTAAATAACATAAATTTCATATTTTGTGTAATGTTGAAGTCTGTTTCGTGTCTGAGCATCCTTATTTCGTGTGGAATTGATATGATGACATATATATGATGTCATATTGTATGATGTCATCATCAATAATGATGACATCATTCTTGTTCCTATCTGCAACGAAACCGAGACTCGATATAAGACGAAGTCAACAGACATATGCACCAACAAAAAATTATAGCTCCTAATTCCAAATCATGGGTTGAATAATTCTCTTCATGATTCTTAAGTTGCCTAGATGCATAAGCTATAACCTTTTGGCGTTGCATCAATACACATCCATAACCTAATTTAGAAGCGTCACAATAGACTACAAAGTCTTCAGTTCCTTCTGGTAACGCTAATATGGGTGTATGGGTTAATTTATGCTTAAGAATTCTAAATGCTTCTTCCTATTTTGGTCCCCATTCAAACTTAATGGATTTACAGGTTAACTTAGTTAAAGGAATGGCTATTCTAGAAAAATCTTGAATAAATCTTCTATAATAACCGGCCAATCCTAAGAAACTTCTAACCTCGGTTGGTGACTAAGGGTTTTCCATTTAATAATCGCCTCGATCTTTGTTGGATCCACATGAATTCCTTCATGGTTCACTAAGTGTCCAAGAAATTGTACCTGTTCTAGCCAAAACTCACACTTTGAAAATTTAGCATAAAGCTTTTCCTTTCTTAATAGACTTAAAAGTGCGTGCAAATGCTTTGCATGATCTTCCCTATTTTTGGAATAAATGAGAATATCATCTATGAAGACGATTATGAATTTATCCAAATATGGCTTACATATTCGGTTCATCATGTCCATAAATGCGGCTGGGCATTGGTTAAACCAAATGGCATGACAGTAAATTCATAATGGCCATACCTTGTTCTGAATGCGGTCTTAGGAATGTCCTCTTCCTGTACCTTTAATTGATGATATCCTGACCTTAAATCGATTTTAGAGAAAAATCGAGCTCCTTGCAGTTGGTCGAGCAGATCATCGATTCTCGGTAATGGGTACCGATTCTTAATCGTGACTTTGTTCAATTCACGGTAGTCAATGCACATAAGCATTGATCCGTTCTTCTTTTTAACGAACAATATCGGCGCTCCCCATGGCGACGAACTTGGTTGTATGAATCCTTTTTCCAGCAATTCGTCTAATTGTTTCTTTAATTCCTGCATTTCTGCGGGTGCAAATCGGTAAGGTGCTTTGGCAATTGGTGCTGTTCCTGGTAGCAGATGAATTCTGAATTCAACTTCTCTGTCCGGTGGTAGTCCTGGTAATTCTTCTGGAAATACATCTGAAAACTGAGACACTACTGGAATGTCTTTTAATTCTTTTCCTTTAGTGTTAGTGATTATAGAAATCAAATACACTATAGAACCTTTCCTTATATAACTTGCAGTTTTCATCACAAAGATGAATTTCGTGGATCTAGATGGTTTATCTCCTTTTATTGTGATCTTTTCACCTTTTGGTGAATTTACTTGAATTGACTTTTGATCACATAAAATACTGGCTTTATTGGCTATTAACCAATCCATTCCTAAAACAATATCAAATCCTACCAGATTCATTGGGTAAAGGTTTGCCCTAAACTTCTGATTTAAAATTTCTATTCTTGCTCCCTGCAAGATTTCGGAAATCTTAAATGTTTCTCCATTAGCTGTCTCTACTAGACATTCTTGTGGTAGTTTAGTTAATGACTGATTTAGAAGTTTGCAAAACGAAGTATTAATGAAACTTTGGTTTGCACCAGAGTCAAATAATACCTTAGCAAAAACATCATTAACTAAAAACGTACCAGCTATCACATCTGGAATCATCTTGGCTTCATCTGTGGTCAGAACAAATGCTCTAGCATTTTTAGTGTTCCTGTTGTTCACAGCTGGAGCCAATTTTGGACAATTCAGCTTGATGTGACCTTTTTCTCCACAGTTGTAGCATAGTCCATTAGTGGATTTCCTCCTGCAATCTTCTTCCTTGTGTACTGGCATCTTGAAAAAATTGCAAAGAGTGGAGCATTTTCCCGAATGCTTTTTCTTGCAGACCTTGCAGAAAGGTGCAGAGGTAGAACCCATATTCCTACGGTTGTAATTCCCAGAACGGAATTCTTGAGTAAGCCTTTGGGTTAGGTTTCTCCTCTGATCTTCTTCTCTAGTACGGATTAACTCATCTATCAAGGTATTGGCTAGTTCTACAGCTTCTTCTATAGTTTGAGGTCTAGCTGCCTTGACTACATGTCTAATCTCTCCAATTAATCCCCATATGTAACGGGAGATTAATACCAGTTTAGGTGATGCAAGGGTTGGTACTATTCTAGCATATTCAAAGAATGTGGTAGTATAACCCTTACTATCTACTCCGGTCATTCTTAAGTTTAGGAACTTATTCGCTATCTGTTCCTTTTCATTAGGAGGGCAGAATTTCCTTTCTACCGTATTTTTAAATTCCTCCCATTCCATGTTGTATACCCTATCACTTCCTCTTGATTGGAGGATAGTGTTCCACCATTCTAAGGCTGAGTTCTTAAACAAATTAGAAGCAAACATTATTTTGTCTTCTTCAGCACATTTGCTTATTTTTAAAACAGCCTCAGTTTTCTCTATCCAGCGTAGGGCTGCAATGGGTCCTTCATTGGCCGAGAATTCTATTGGTTTACAGGACCAGAATTCTTTATAAGAATAACCATAAGGCATGGTTCTTCTTCTTTTGGCAATGAGCGCTTGAAGTACGGGTCCATTGTTCACGCTGTTTTCTGGTTCGATTGATCGCTTACTGCTATGCTTACTTTTATTATTCGCTTCTTGAATCGTTTGAATAATAAATGACATTGCATCTATGATTCCTTATGCTACTATGTGTTGAACAACACTACTATCCATTTGGTTTCCATTGTTATTGATGCTCGGATTCTCATTAACCACGTGAATGTTACTCTGGTTATCATTATTCAGATTTCCTTGATTTCCTTCGTCGGCCATCTGAATTTTAAACATTTACCCCGTATTAATATCACAAATAATATTATAATATAGTCAATCACATGACACGCATTTTAGCCAAAAGCGTCGATCATTGCGACTTTACTCTATTCATCTACTATATATCTATTACATACCAGTACTGAAATAAAAATTACAATACCAACAGAAATAAATAATAGTAGGCATCCGTACACACCGATTTTATTTTATTTTTATTTTATTATTTTGTTATTATATTATTATTACTATTACCATCTCCTCCATCACATCACGGATATGGATTCATCCAAAAATCCATATTGCACTCATCGTATTTCCATACGAGTCGCTCTCCCACCTGTCGCATTCTCTCACTGCTTTCTAAAATTTCCTCACCAAATGTCCTAAGTTCTTGTACGTTTTCTACACTCATTGGGGGTGCAGGTTCTAGGACTGTGTTAGTGCATACATCTGTCGACTTCGTCTTGTATCGAGACTTGTATGTGTATAGATAGACCAGGGCACGAAATTCGAGAAAACTGTCAAAAATAGGTTAGAACGTAATTTCGCACGAAATTACTTGAGCATAATTTCGCACGAAAGTAATTTCGTACGAAATAGCAATTTCGTGTGAAATGTGATTTCGTTTGAGCCAGTTCATGCGAAATTAGGATGCCTATATATAGTTGCCCGGTCTATATCATTTGTAACGAAATTACTTTCCGGTTTGAGAGCCGAAGTGCTGCCGAAGTGTCTACTCGCTGTAAAACTTTGTCAAATCAATCTAAAGACAGTTTAAAGTGATTTGCAAGCTGAATTGAACTTGATACATCTGTTTCCACCTTTCGTATTAAGAAAAACTCTTCTGAACGACTCGTTTGGTCGGTAAAACGATCCTACATGTGGTATCAGAGCTCAGGAGGAAGAGTTCACACCAATTCAGCTGCAAATTCTGATTTCTACACCTTTTTTTTCAAAATTAAACTTATTTTCACGGTCAAAATGTCTTGAATTTCACATTTTATACGCACAATAGTGTTTTAACAAATCCTTGAAAGTTTCAGACCTAAAATCAGACAAAAACCTAATCAATTTTGACAAAAACAGCTCGAGATGATGACATCAGTAGTATTTCGCACGAAATAAGCGTTATTTCGCACCAATTTGGAATTTCGCTTGAGTATTTCGTATGAAATTAGAATTTTGCTTGAGTATTTCGTACGAAATTAGTTTATTTCATTTGAAAGCTGATTTCGTTTGGTTATTTCGTACGAAATTACATATTTCGTTTGAAAATTTTGATTTCGCATGAGTTAATTTCATTTGAGTGTGTTATTTCGCACCAAGGGTATTTCGCTTGAATTGTTATTTCGTTTAAAACTGCCTGAATTTGTGAAACTTGTTATCGAATCATGGAAGAGGAATTTTATAATGCGTTTGCTACATCCCCGACTACTCCAGCTGCCATAGCTCAAAGCATGAACATGGAAAATGAAACTGGAACTATGCAAAAACCCCCGAAGCTAATGGGAATTGAGGAGTATTATGGTTGGAAAGATTGGTTTGAAAACTGGGTTCAAGCAAATCATTTGAGATCTTGGGAGTGTGTTGAGAAAAAGTATGTACTACCACGTACAGACTTGGGAGTTAAAAAGAAAATTTATGAATTTACGGATAAAGAACGAGACATGTACAAAGCAGAAAAGATGATGATCAGTTTACTCCAGCAAGCTATTAAAGAAGACATATTCATTTTGCTTCAACATCATAAAACTTCACGATCAATTTGGGAAGCACTTCGAATTAAGTTTGAGGGAAGTGAGAAGATGATCAAGAGTAAAAAGGCATTGTTAAAGAAAGAATTTGATTTATTTACAAGTTTGCTAGGAGAAGATACAAAGAAATTGATTGAAAGATATTGTCACTTAGTACGATCAATGTCATTGTTAGATATCAATAAAGATCGTGAGGAATGGGTAGACAAATTAGCTGATGCTTTACCTCAGAAAGAATGGGGTACATTTTTTATGATATTAAAGAATACTGGAGAATATGATGGATTGACAATTTCCCAGTTCATTGAGAAGATTGAAGGACAAGATCTTGAACAACAAAAGATTGCAAGAATGAACAATCCAAGTGCACAACAAGATGTTAAAATGTATTACAAAGGAAGTGTTCAGAATAATGAATTAAGTCCAAAAATCCAAACTGCTTTTAATGCTGAAAACTCATCTGAATTAATCAATCAAAGTTCAAACAGCAGCAGCAGTGGATTCCCTTCATATCCGAGTGTTAATCCTAAAGCTTCAAGCTCAAGTCATCAATTTCAAAGCTCAAACAGCAACAATGGTCATGTCTTAAATTGTAACATCGCGTTGCATCTTCAGAATGGTCAAAATTTTTCTGAAGAAGTTGTCAAAAGTCATATGGCATTACTTGTTACAGTATTGGAATCATATGAAGGTTTGGTTACAGGAAGAATTGGAAATCCTATGTTGACGAAAGAGGATTATGATCAGATAGATGCTGAAGAAATGGAGCTGATGGATATAAAGTGGTGTTTAGCGAGTGTGTTGAGGAGAGCTGAAAAGTTTAAAATGATTACAGGAAGAGATGATTTATTGGATGCAAAAGTTTCTACTTTCGGTTTTGATAAATCTAAAGTTACTTGTTTTCGATGCAGGGAAAAAGGACATTTCAAGAGGGAATGTACCAATCGAGAAGCAAGTGGAGCAAAGAATCCATTCGGTGGAAATGATTATTATCGAAAAGCCATATATCAACAAATTGCTCATCAGCCTTATCAACAAAAAGAACCACAAACTGCACATGCTAGAATGACCGAAGATGCAAATAAGAAAGCTTATTATGGCATAATTGATCAAGATGATGAAAAGGTGGCAGAAGGTTTCAGTTGGGATAAATATATTCCACCTGATTCAAAAACCATGGCGTTAATTGCTCAGATAGTTCAAAAACCAGATTTGTTGACGGAATGGATGAAAGTGTTTTCCAGTGATGAGAAAAGTCAAGATGAAGAGTTTGTTTCTTCAGATGATAGTTCAGAACAGACTCAAGTGTTTGATCAATCATCAACTGATGATAGTGATGATGAGGAAGAAAAACATATTAATATTGCAAAAACTCATTTATCTCCTGAAAGTTTTCAATTTTATTTTGCAGATCGTGTAGAAAAGCTAAAGGAGAAACGTGCAGCAAAGAATCAGAAACAAGTAAAAAGCGAGATTGTTACACAGGAAGAGATGTCTGAACAAAGTGAAGAAGTCAAAGTTACTGAGCAGGTGGTTGAAATTGAAAAGGTAGTTGATGATGAGAAGATAGCAGTAGCTGATAAGGTGTTTGAAGATGAGAAAGTAGTTGAAGTTGATAAAGTTGTTGAAATTGAAAAGATTATTGAAGTGGAAAAGATGATTGAAGTCATCAAACCTTGCTTAAAGTGTTCAGAGTCATGCAAGCAGTGTGAGGAGAAAGATGAGAAATTGAGTGAGCAAGATAAGATGAAAGAATCATATGATGTGTTGAATAGAACGGTAACTGGTCTACAAAAGACAAATTCTGAAAGAGAAGATGCGTTGACTATGATGAATGTTGTGATGATGACAAAGCAGAAGGCTATTAACCATTATATTGAGGAATGAACAAAGTTGAAGCAAGAGTTGGAGACTAAAAAGATAGAGAATGAAAGAATCAGACGATTACTGCAAAGTTATTCTAGTTCTGATTATTTGATTGATAGAATTTATCCAACTGTTGCAGGTTTTGAAGTATTTCAAGACAAGAAGCTTGAAGAGAAGGATACTGGTAAGAAACAAAGTGCAAATTATAACAAGTGTCCGCCTCCGATTTGGGAAGGTTATTCTCCCAGAAAACCAAATGAGGAGCAAGTAAAAAAGGCAGTCAATATAAAGTTAAAGTCTGAAACAACTGACGAGTTACCAGAAAATATTGACGTCATATTCACATCGTCTGACACTGATCATGAATCTGAGTTAATAAAAAAGGTGGTCGATCAGGTGTTGGATAAAGATGAGGAGTCGGAGTCAAAGTCTGAGTCTGAAAGTTCGAGAACATCATCAGTTGACAGTCCAAAGTCGTCAGTAAAAAAGGTTTACAATAAAGAATTCTTGTTATCAAAATCTAATTTGAATGAAGAACCAATCAAAGTGGCATATACTTTGAATGATTCAGACAAATTATATTCTGATGAGGAATTTCCAATAAGAGGTGTTAAACCAGAAATGATAAAAAAGTTTTCAAACTAACAGAAATTAATATTTCTAAAATAAAAGATGTAAATCTTTCTGAAAAACCCAAACTTTACACCTCAAGAGTTCAACAACGTTTAAACAAGAAAAAGGGTTACAGTTCTGGTTCTGGTTTTCAAAAGAAACCAAACCATAATGGAAATCACAAAAAGATAGGTCTAGGTTTTATTTCACCGAAAAATCATAAAAATGAGAAAACTTATAAACCAAAAACTGTATTTGTTTCAGGGATAAGTTCAGAAGAAGAAGAAAAGAGATCATTCTGGAAACAATCAAACAAAGAGTTCTTTGCAGAAAAACAAAATTTTGAGCAGAATGGAGTTTATAAGAGAAAAGAGACAAGAACCTGTTACAGATGTCAAGAAGTTGGTCACATCGCTTGGATTTGTCCAATGGCTACCAACACAAAACAGGAAGTTGTTTCTAAACTCAAAGAGAAAATTGTTGACAAAACTGAACCACCAACTGAAAAATTCAAAATGTTTAAAAGTTCAACATATGAAGTTGGTGAATGTTCGAAAAGATTTTACAAGAGAAGAGTGAATCTTGACAACCAGAAGTGGGTTGTTAAGAAATCAGATGTGAAAACTTGCGATGAATCTGATTCCACAAAGTCAGAGGAGCCACAAGTTGAGCTAAAAATTGAAACATCAGTACCGCCAATGGATGATGTCAATTTTCCACCATTGAGGGCTGGAAATTTTAAACTAAAAGTTGGAAAAGTTGAGATCTCGAATCAATTTTATTCTGAAAAGAAAGAATTTGATGTTGAAAAAGTTTTTCATGGAAATGTGAAAAAGATTTTTGGGAAGATGGTCGATGGAAAGGTTAAAGGGGTTAAAGATTTTTATGAAACAAAGAAGGCAACTTACACCCCAAGTGAAACTGAAGAGGTCACATCCAAGTTTGATGAAGCTTGGATGTCTGTTTTTCATAAGTGAAAAGTATGACTTGCCGGAGCTTCCAGGTTGGTAAGTGTGGAGCAGGTATCGACATCTTTCTTGAGAAATTCACTTTGGTGATATTTCGACTTACAAGTGGTAAATCAGGGGCATTAAGTTTTACTTGATTTTATACAAGTGGTAGTTGTTGATTGAAACTAAAAATGTTAAATTTTTCAAGTGATTGTGAAAAAACAAGGTGATGAATTGATCCCCTAACTTACAAGTGGTAAAATCAACAAAACTTATTTTCAAGAAAAACCATTTGATTAAAACAAACTTAAGTGTTTTGAAATCATAATGGGAAAATAGTTTGTTGTAAGGGGAGTTCTGATTGTTTATGCCAAGTGGATGGCGAATTGAAGCAATTCACAACAGTTGTCACTTTATTTGTATAGTTTGTTTTCAAATTTACTTTTAATGATTTTGAATTTTAGGGGGAGTAAGAAATATTTCAGAAAATCCAAAAACATTTGAAAATTTGAAAAAAAAACAAAAACATGATCAAATAAAAAATGAGTTTTGTTGTGAAAAAGATGAAATGATAGTACATCAGTGGACTATCACAGCATGCTAAAGAATTGAAAAGTCAAAATGTGATAAACGGTCTCACTGATGATGTGCCAGTAGGTTTTTATACATTTAGTAGATTGTGTCGAGATATAAACCTAAATTTCAAACTTACTTATATCGTGGGGAACATCTCTCGGATATATAGGTAACCCCCGAAATCTTGTTTGAAAGGTCCCTCTTTCTGAGATACTAGGTCTTTATACTCAGTGATATCTGGGGTATTATCCCGGGACTTCTGATTTTGCGGAAGCAATGGCCTAGTCCCCGTATAATACTTTGTATTTGCTTTAATCTTAAAGCTCGCCCTCGGTACAAAAAGTGATGAAACATTGAAAAATGCTAATCATGTGCTGTTGAAGAAAAGATTCTCTAAAGGGAACACACCAAAAGTCGAAGCCGTCATCTCTCTGATTTTGCGGAAGCAATAGCCTGAGCTCTCACGGCCCTCGCATTTAACCCTTTACAGATATCATCTAGGTATACTCACCTGTAAGACTGAATATTGGGATCTGGATACGGGAGTATATTCTGAGGTGGGACATGCGAATAAGTTTAAGTGCTTAAAATATTAATCTCGTATCTCGAAACAGTTGAAATTTGTGTGAAAATTTAAGTGGATCAGTATACTAACAATCTAAGTGAATCGTTTAGAACTTAAAATGTTTAAAGCTTAACGGTGTTGGTGATTTGTCTCAAAAACTGATATGATCCTCTTACACAAACTCACAAAAATATTGTTTGTAAATATTTCTTTATTGCATTTTCTTTAAATTTCAAAAATCCAAAAAGATTTTAGTGTGTTTTAGCATAAAATTTTGATAAATTCAAAAATATTTTCGACAACTGATGTTGGAGAGCTGATTTTCAAAATTCCAAGTGCTGAACATGACGACAAAAGGTTTGGGAGATTTTGTTTGTGATGAAAAATTGTTTGAAAAAGAAAAAAATGGTATTTTTACAAGTGATCATCAGAAATTTTTTAATGTTAAATCATTTTGAATGATACTTGCAAAGGATGATGTTTGTATCTACAAGTGGTAAGCAGAGTATAAATTTGTGAAATTTATTTCTGGGTTAAGAATGTGCAGGTTAACCAGATTTCGATCCTGAGCAGGATGTGAGCCAGGTCGATGTTGAACCTGTGGAAGCCAGACTGCGATCCGAAGCACAATTTAAGGGGGAGTCTGAATATAGTAGAGCCAGATTCAGATCCTGAAAATCGCGCAAATTGCAAAAGCTGATGAATATAAAGAATCAAGAGATCTGATCAAGAGAATTAGAGTGAGATAAGAGCAAGGTGGAGATCCTGGAGATGAAGAGAAGAAGAAAAGATTGAGGATGCTTTATATTGTTAAATACTTCAGAAAGAGCGAGAAGGCTGATAAAGACTGAAGATGTTGAAGACATGTATTAAAGACTCGTCGACATCTGAGGGGGAGTCTGTTAGTGCATACATCTGTCGACTTCGTCTTGTATCGAGTCTTGTATGTGTATAGATAGATCAGGGCACGAAATTCGAGAAAACTGTCAAAAATAGGTTAGAACGTAATTTTGCACGAAATTACTTGGTAATGTCGTACAAAATAGCAATTTCGTGTGAAATGTGATTTCGTTTGAGCCAGTTCATGCGAAATTAGGATGCCTATATATAGTTGCCTGGTCTGTGTCATTTGTAACGAAATTACTTTCCGGTTTGAGAGCCGAAGTGCTGCCGAAGTGTCTACTCGCTGTAAAACTTTGTCAAATCAATCTAAAGGCAGTTTAAAGTGATTTGCAAGCTGAATTGAACTTGATACATCTGTTTCCGCCTTTCGTATTGAGAAAAACTCTTCTGAACGACTCGTTTGGTCGGTAAAACGATCCTACAGACTGGGTTCGGAATCTGGGGTGCTGGTTCCTGATATGGGGGTGTAGGTGCCTGAAATCGGTAAGGATCTTCTAAAATATCCCTAACGTATTCATCATGATAATAGGGATCTAAAGGGTCCAAACCTGGATAGGCTCCTATGGTTTGCATGGGTGTGTCTTCATGTATCGGGTAGCGTTGCACATAGTCCTTAACTTCATCCCACCAGGGATCATAATTTGGGTCTAGGGGGTTTGGTGTAGGTACCCTAGGGATTTCTTCTGGATCGAAGTCATGCATCTCTACTTGGTTTTCAGGGTTTTCTATCTCCATCGGTTGGTCTGGGATTGGTGGCTGTGGTTGGGGTGCTATTATTTGCTCCAGATTAGGGTCAGTTACAGTGGTTGCTAGGATGTGAATATTGGCTATACCCCTATTTATCATATCCTGGGCATAGGCATCTGTCTCTCTCTTGGCTGCTGCTAGTACCCTATGTTCCTGTAACTTTTTCATACGTTTTCTACGCTCGTGTGCCCCTCGACTGAACCATCCCCTTTTTTCTGAGGAAATGGCTCTTCTGACTGAGCCTTAAACACAAAGATTCCTTCTTCCGTATCAGCAGAGTACCCTGAGAGGGCAGGCTGAGAAGAGGAGGTGCCTTCGCTTCTAGGCGAACCAGACAATTGACGGTACACGTCAGATGGTCCTTGGTCGCTCATACTGTAAACTAACAGATAGTCAAATAACACATAGCAATAAATTACAGTTATGCACGTATTTCCGTAATTTATTTCCTAACACTTTACATTTTGATGTCAGCAAAACATCTCTATGGCTGAATCAGTGGCTTAGCTCTGATACCACCTCCTGTCGCAACCCCCGATCCCACTTCCCCGGGAACGGGCGGCCGCGAGCCAGTTTCGGTGGTATCTCGTATTGTCTAATTTGGCAGCGAAATTTTTCATCAGGACCGTAGTTAGGAAATATTTGATCAGAGTAAAATACCACCATTTCATAGTATTAAACAAATGGGTTAAAACCCAAGTTCATAGTACACACATTTTCATAGGAATAAATCCTATTTATTTAATAAAAACATCTATTTTATTTTAGGTAACTTTATTGCCACTTTTCTAAGCCTTCAGTGCTGTCCAGATGGCTTCTATTTGGCTTTCACATTTTGTTACCTGAAACGCGTTTTAAAAACATTTGTCAATGGGAAATACTGGTGAGTGAATCCTAGTTTAATCAAGTTTAATAAAACAAATCCCAGTGTACAGTATTGAGGGCGATCCCGTAATTATATTTGTTTCCAAGACATAACAATTAACATACATGGTACTGTCGAACCCGACTTGTGGAAATGTTACTCCTTGACCAGGTGGTAACAAATTTTGTATATAAAACCCCAACATACTCATCATAATTGTATTCTTACAAATACTCAATAACTGTTATTCGCATGGAAAAGTATTTAAGGTTTTGTAAAACAGTTAACAAAAAGGTTTACAAAAAGTGGATCAACTCACATTGCTATCTTAGATTTTCTGTAAGGATTTCCTGGTGATAATCTAAAATTTACACAAATGCACACGCGTTAGTATAATAACCCATTTTAACATTAGCAATACCCTCCCCGAGACGGCATTCCAATGACTACGTCGGGCAGAACCACGACAGCCATTACGGAACCCTAGATCAATCGGGCAGCGTATCTAATACGTATCCAGGGGTTATAATACTTACAACGGAGAAGAACTTCGCTATTTAGGGGGGTATAATACACGCGTATAAAGCCTACTATTCTGATTTTGAGATTAAGAAAAGAAAATGGGACGAACAGACTGAAGATCCGAGGCCTCCTACTTATAGTGCCTGATTCTGGTCTTCACGCGGCCCGCGTAAAGGTAAGCTAAGGCTTACGCAGCCCGCGTTGACCTCAGGTCAAAGCGTAGCCCATCCGGATCACTATGTAGGCTCGACATGTGTTGGGCCATGTGGCTGCACCGGGCTGCGCCACAATTTGGGTCTCTAGCGGCCCGCGTAAGGTTGAGGTGGGGTTCACGAGGCCCGCCTCAACTTAACTTTCAGATTTTTATTTATTTTTAATACTATTTAATATATTTGAGGCCGTTTTCGTGTATGGGGTGTATTTTGGGATATTTTGGGATATTTTAAAATATACTAGGGTGTCAGAAAATAATCGAGGGTGTCGGTTTTATTGAGGATCGTTACAAAGTGAAGCTTAAAATCCATTCGGCAACAATGATTATCATCGAAAAGCGATTTATCATCAAGTTGCTCCGCATCAACAACAATTGCCACAAACTTCACATGCTAGGAAGGAACTGATCGAAGAACCATCAAAGAGAGCTTGTTATGGTCTGATAGATCAAGAAGATGAGAGGATTCCAGAAGGTTTTAATTGGGACAATTATGATCCTAACAGACCTTCAAATTCTAAAGCATTTGTTGCTCAAATTTTTGAAGATACAACTGCTGAAGATGAAATGGCATATGTTTATTATGAATCTCAGCAATACAGTCCTAAAAAGAACGAAGAAGAACCAGTTTCAACAAGAAAGGCTTCAGAAAGAGCACCAATCTTTGATCACTCATCAGATGAAGAGAGTGATGATGATAATGAAGAAATTCGAAAACTTGAATATTATAAAAGAAAATTTTCATCTGATAAGGATAATTTGTGTTTTGCAGGTAAAATGGAAAAGATCAAAGAAAGACAAGCTGTGAAACCTGAAGAAAATGTTCAAGCAATAAAGAAGCAGGTTAAAGAAAGTTCAGCTATCAAGGTTGAGAAGGAAGCAGATACTGAAAAGATGCCTGAAAAGTGTGAAAATTGTGATACTGTGAAAAGGCACAACAACAAATTGATTCATAACATGAACAGACTGAAAGAATCTTATGATGTTTTAAACAAAGCTATGAATCAATATAGCAAGTCAAGCATTGAACAAGAGAAAGCTATAAAGACACTCAATGGAGCGTTCATGACGAAGCAGAAAATCATCAACCAGTACATTGAGAAATGTGCTGAACTTGAACAAAAATTGGAAACCCAGAGGATAGAAACTGAGAGGGTAAACAGGTTATTGAAAAGTTATTCATGTGCTTCTTATGTGATTGACAGGATTTATCCTACGGTAGAAGGCATGGAAGCATTTGAAGAAAAGAAATCTGAAGTAAAGGATACTGGTAAGAAACATAGTACCAATTATACAAAGTGTCCACCTCCGCTTGAAGAAGGATATTCTCCACGAAATCCTAATTCGGAGAGAGACAAAAAGGAAACCAATTTAAAGTGGGAATCTGAACCTTCAGATGGATTGCCAGACAACATTGATGTCACATTCACATCGTCTGACACTGATCATGAGTCTGAGTTAATAAAGAAAGTGGTCGATCATGTGTTAGATAAAGATGAAACCGAGGAGTCAATGTCGAAGTCTGACACTTCAAGTCCAACAGTTGAAAAGGGCAAAAGGGTTTATAATAAAGATTTTCTGATGTCACAAAATAATTTGAATGGCGAAACATTCAAAGTTTCATATACTTTGAATGATTCTGACAAATTATATTCTGATGAAGAATTTCCAATAAGAGGTGTTAAAACTGAAATGATTAACAAGGTTTTCAAATTAACAGAAATTTATATTTCTGAAATAAAAGATGTAAATTTTACTGAAAAACCTAAAAAATACACTTCAAGAGTTCAACAAAGGTTAAACAAGAAAAAGGGTTACAGTTCTGGTTCGGGTTATCGAAAGAAACCAAACCATAACAGTAATTTCAAAAAGAAAGGTTTAGGTTTCATTCCAAAAGAAAATGAAAAATATGTTAAAGATTTTAAATCAAAAGTTGTTTTTGTTTCAGGAGCAATCTCGGAAGAAGAAGGAAAAAGTTCATTTTGGAAGCAGACGAACAAAGAATTCCTTGCTAAGAAGCAAGAGGGAATGAAGAATGATGCTGCTCTGTAAAAGGAGACAAGAACCTGTTACCAATGCAAAAAAGTTGGTCACATTGCCTGGAATTGTCCAATGGAAACCAACACACAACAGGGAGTGTCTTCTAAACTCAAAGAAAAGATGGTTGATAATGAACCACCAACTGAACAATTTAAAGTGTTCAAAAACTCAACATATGAAGTTGGTGAGTGTTCCAAAAGTTTTTACAAAAGAAATGTGAATCCTAACAATCACAAGTGGGTTGTTAAGAAATCAGAGATAAATTCTGGCGATGAATCTGACTCGTCAAAGTCAGAGGAGTCACAAGTTGAGCTAAAAAGTGATACTTCCGTTCCGACAATGGATGATGCAAAATTTCCACCATTGTCAAACGGAAACTTAAAACAAAAAATTGGCAAAGTTGAGATTTCAAATCAATTTTTTTCTGAAAAGAAAGAATTTGATGTTGAAAAAACCTTTAACCCTAAAGTTCTAAATATTTTTGGAAAAATGGTTGACGGGAAGGTCAAAGGGGTAAAGGCATTCTATGATAAGAATAAGAAAGGAAAGAAACCGAGTGATGATGACTCAGAATCACCCAAGGACCGTCAGGCTTGGGTGAATCTCTTTAACTAAAAATCCTGACTTGCCGGAACTCCCAGGTTAGTAATTGGGGAGTAGGAATCGGCATCTTTCTTGAGAAATTCGCATCTGTGATATTTTGACTTACAAGTAGTATTGTTGATAAGAACCTACAAGTGGTTAATCAAGGTCATTAAGTTGAACTTGATTTAACTTTCATTCAAGTGGTTTAAGAAAAGGAAAAATGATTTTACAAGTGGTTGAAAGAACAAAGTGATGAATGAAACCCCATGTTTGTGAATGACAAACAAAACTAATTTTCTGGAAAAACCATTTTGATTAAAACAAACTTAAGTGTTTTGAAATCATAATGGGAAAATAGTTTGTTGTCAGGGGGAGTTCTGATTGTTTAAGCCAAGTGGATGGCGAATTGAAGCAATTCACATCAGCTTGACAGTTTATTTGTACAGTTTATTGCTTTTACGTTTCAAATTTTCCTCGAAAATCAAAAATTGAAACATATTTTTTGATTTTAGGGGGAGTAAAAAATTTAGAAATTTTGAAAATTTGAAAAATCCAAAAACATGCTAAAATATAAAAACCAAAAACATCGAAAAAATCAAAAATGAGTTTTGTTGTGAAAAAGAGGAAATGATAGTACATCAGTAGACAATCACAGTACGCTAAAGAATTGGAAAGTTAAAATGTGATAAACGGTCTCACTGATGATATGCCAGTAGATTTTTACACGCTTAGTAGACTGTTGTCGAGATATAAACCTAAATATCAAACTTACTTATTTCGTGGGGAACATCTCTCCGATATATAGGTAACCCCTGAAATCTTGTTTGAAGGGCTTTCTAATTCTGACATACTAGGTCTTTGTGCGTGATGATATCTGAGGTATTATACCAAGACTTCTGATTTTACGGGAGCAATAGCCTAGTCCTCGTATAATACTTTGCATTGCTTTAGTCATAAAGCCCACCCTCAGCCTAAAAAATGATGAAACATTGAAAATGATAATCATGTGCTGTTGAAGAAAAGATCCCCAAATGGGACACATCGAAAGACGAGCCATCATCTCTCTGATTGAACGGAAGTTCTAGCCTGAGCTCTCATGGTCTCGCATTACCCGTTTACAGATATCATTAGTGTACATTCACCTGTAAGACTGAATATAGGAGTCTGGATACGGGAGTATATTCTGAGGTGGGACACGCGAATAAGTTTAAGTCCTTAAAACACTAATCGCGTATCTCGAATCAATTGAAATTTGTGTGAAAATTTAAGTGGATCAGTAAACTGACAATCTAAGTGAATCGTTTAGAACTTAAAGTGTTTAAAGCTCAACGATACTAGTGATTTGTCATAAACCGATATGATCCTCTTACACAAACTCACAAAAATATTGTCTGTATATAGTTTATTTCCCAAAAATCCAAAAAGAGTTTAAGTGTGTTTTAGCATAAAATTTTGAAAATTCAAAAAGATTTTATTTCATCTTATTTTCGACAACTGATGTTGGAAAGCTGATTTTCAAAATTCCAAGTGCTAAACATGATGAACAACAGGGTTGGGAGAGTTTGTTTTGAAATGAGAAATGATTTTGAAATCAAATTTGAATGTTTCAAATATAAGTGGTAAGCAGAGATTAACATTGTTATAAAATGAAATTTACTTTTGGGAAGAGTTTGTGCAGATAGAGAATTCCAGACTACGATCCCAGCTTGTCGAAAGGGGGAGTCTGAAGAGGTAAGAGCCAGGAATTGTTCCTGAACCTGTGAAAGCATAAGAGCCAGTTTATGATTCTGGAACAAAGCTCGAGATAGAAGTTGCAGATTGCTGATGAATTTAAGGAATCAAGAGACCTTATCAAGAGAATTATAGAATAGAGACAGGTTGAGATTCTAATTAAAGAAGAGAGAGATTGAAGGATGCTTACTGAGAAAGATACTTTGGGAGAGAGCGAGAAGACTGATCAAGACTGAAGACTCAATACACCGAAGACTCGTCAACATCCAAGGGGGAGTTTGTTGGTGCATATGTCTGTCGACTTCGTCTTGTATCGAGTCATGTAATAGGTTAGAAAGAACAAGATACATAGTTCGAGAAAAATGAGAAACAGGTATGAACCAGCCAGTTCGTACGAACTGACCAGTTCGTGCGAAGTGGTCCAGCACCAGTTCGTGCGAACTGGACCTGCATGTTTGGTGCGAACTGGCTGACCCTATATATAGGTGTTCTTGGTTCTTCATTTGTAACTTCTAATTCCAGTAGCGAAGCTCTGCCGAAGTGTCGCCAAGCCTGTAAAACGTTGTGATATCAATCTAATCGACATTTAATCTACTTCTAAGTGTAAATCAAGCTGAATGAAGATCAAATCAATGAATTCTGCCTCTGATTTGGTCTAGAACTCTTCTGATTGTCTAGTTTGATCGATTCACCGATCCTACAATTAAGACTCAAGATTCAACAAGATTTACATAGATTAAGGATTCAAGTTTCACATAGATTCCAATAGACTCAACACCACAACCCCACGACCTTCGCATGGTACGTTGTACGAAGTTTGACAACAGGCCAGAAACGCTTATATATAGGAAGTACCAGCGGCGTATCCACCACGCTTCGGGCACATTGCTTCCGCCTCGTACTCGGTGTCATGTTATGTGTCGCAAAACACACTCATCATCATCATCATACACACGTAGATTAATCCGATAGATTCACATAGATTAACTCAATAGCTTCACATAGATTCCAATAGATTCCAATATATTCACATAGATTAGAGTTAATAACCTCATCGCAAAACAACGAAATCCTGCATGGCATGTGCTACGAAAGTTCGGCAACATGACGAAATCACTTATTTATAGGAAGTACCAGCGGCATATCCACCATGCTTCCATCATGCCACACCCGTCTCGTCATCGGTGTTATGCTTCGTTAACCACAACATTAGATTCCATCTCATCTCACATAGATTTCACGTAGATAACCCAGATAGATTCAGTAAGATAGATTAACCTAGTAGGTTCAACAACTTCAACCCAAGTCCACAAAACTACGAATTTCACTTAGCGCGTGGTACGAAGGTTTGGTAACATGCCAGAAACACTTATATATAGGAAGTACCAGCGGCATATCCACCATGTTTCGGACATGCCACGTTCGCCTCGTCTTCGGCGCTAGGATACGTTTCATATTTTGTTACTCAAAACAACACATACATAGATTACACATTGATTACGCTAGAGTACACATAGATTACGCGTAGATTTCACATAGATTACACAAGTAGTTTCCCATAGCTTAGATTTTAACCATCTCATCACCGGTCTGCAAACACTAAGTCTCGCATGGCACTTAGTACGAAAGTTGGTAACATGTCGGAAACACTTATATATAGGAAGTACCAGTGGCGTATCCACCATGTTTTGGACACGTTTCTTTCCCTCGTATTTCTATGCCATGTTACATTTAGTGCTTTACAATCACAATAACACATAGATTCATCTAATAGATTCACACAACATCATAGTCGATCAAGATTCCCACATAGATTATTAGCATGCATAAAGCCTCATAAATTTAGTTTGATCCTGAGATTAGAATTAACGTTTTAGATTGCGGACATACGTGCGAATCGTGTAAAAAGCCTCAAAATAAAAGAAGAATCGAGTTTAAACCACACATAAAATCGAGATAACATAAAAGATAGGCTCATAAAACATAGGATTGTTCCGGGTAGAGGAACGGTGATTAACCGAAGTGAATCGAACCCCTTTCAAATTGAGGCAACGTGTCTTGACTTACTTAGACAAATACGTCATTAATGTTAGGTCTACGATATTCGTCTTTTTGGTCATTTCACGTTCCTAATTGATTGGAAGTTTCGAGACATTGGCGAGACATAAAATCAAAGTGTGGGACTAGTTATCAAGGTCTGAGTTTCACCTCTAACTTGACAACATTGTACCCTAATAGCGTCGGTACTTATCCGTAGACAAGACCTACTAGAATATAATAAGGAAATTTCCCATCAAGGTTCGGATGTTGGTCCCAGTTTGGACTTAAAAACTTCTTTTCACGTAATATGGCAAGTGATTTCAGCAGATGTGAAAATAGTGTGCGGAAATAGAAATCAGACTTTCAAGAAACAAGACCTACAGAATTATCAAGTTTATATCACTTTGAAACAAAATGGTTTACAAGGCGATTGTAAGATTATTATCTATTACAAATGAATACTTGAATTCTGAGGGTGAAAGGACAATGGAGTTTGTAGTATGTATTGTATGCTAAGCTTAACTCAATGTCCTCTGCTTGGTGAGCCTTCTATTTATAGACGGTTGAATACATGAATAAACATTTGTTTATTCATGTATAAGTCCTGCATAAAGTAGCTATTTGACATATTCATTGAATCCAACAGTCAAGTTGCCTTTGTAATCATGATATCCAATAATGTCAAGTTGCTTCGGTTATTGTGGCAGGATAGAGCTGATTTTTAGACAAGTGGGGTATTCATCGGAATTTCAGATAAACCACTTCATCAGAAATTCTGGTGAACAAATCATCAGAAAATCTGATGATCAGAATTATCAGAAACTGATGATACTTCATCAGAAATATCATCAGATCCATCAGAAAGACCTTATCTGATAATCTTCTTCAGCTCTTGATCAACTTATGATACTTTGAAGTAGATGTTGTTCTTCTTAAGTTGTCCTATCTGATCTTCTTCTTCTTGTTGTGATCTTCAGGACTGTTGTCTTCTTCATAGATCAACTTGAATATGATTTTCTTCAATACTTACAAATAAAGTTTCCTAACAGTTTCCCCCTAAGTATTGTAAGAAAATGAACTATCTCATGAACAGAAAATTTCCAAACAGTGGAAACTTAACATTTTCAAATCAAACCAGTTACTGATGTTCTAAAAAACAAATTATATATAAAAATGAGAATAAAAAATGTTCTTCAAGTCAGCTTTAATTTCTTGTGCACATCTCCTCTCTTTAATTGCTGCTTGTAAGAGATATACTTGTTGCAGATGTCATACATGTCTTTATACCAGGTTCTTGCTTGAATCCATTCTTCAATCATTTGTTCAATTTCTTGTCTATGATCCTCCAAGTTCATTCCTGTCTTCTAAATTTGTTCTTGTCGCTTGTTCATACTTTTCATGATAAACTTTAGAGTCTGATTTGAGTACTTGAAAATATCAACACTTCTGAACAGAGCTTTGTTTCTTTCAATATCTTAGAAGATTACACCATAGTTATGTCTTTAATTTTTACTTGGCAGTTCAATGATGTCTCCAGATCTTACATTTTCCAATATCTCTGAGGGAACTTTTGTCTTTGGTGCACTGATATAGACCTTTTTGTTGTGCACATAATATTAGTTGATGCATAAATCAAAGTCTGAAAAAGCCATTCTTTCAAACAGCTGTATTCCAGCCTTTGATATGCCCTTTAATGCTCTTCTGACTTCTTTGTTTTTTTTTTCTTTTCATATATATCCTTCATAAACAGAATGTCTAAAGGATGTAATTTATCAGCAATTTCCTCATCAGTCACTTTTTCTTCTTCCTCATTTTCTCTTAGAAGTGTGTATCTGTTCTGCATATAGGTTCCACCAACACCATCAGTTCCAACTTTTACTTCATCCACTTTTAAGATTCTTTTTACTGGATTTTCGTTGGTGTAGTTAATGCTTCTTAGACCTCTCTTTAACTTCTCTTCCCTTATAGCCATTCTGACAGGAGTTGGTGGCCTTGCTGGTACATCTTCTTTTGTCCAATAATAATTCACCAGATTGTATTAAGGGAATATCATTATATCCCTGACAATCTCTCTAACCAAGATAGACTGAGTTTCAGAGATTTTTCTTTTAACAATCTGTGGTTTTCTTGAATCAGCTTCTTGTTCCCATTCATTCATTGTTTGCAGATTCATCAATTTACTTATGGTAGGGTCATTAGAAGAAGTTGGTTTTGGAACATTTTGAGAAGTTATAAGTTTCAAATCTGTGATAACTTGAGGTTTTGAAGTTGCTAACCTTTTCAGCATTTCATCTTTTGAGACATTTGGAGGTGGACCCATCATAGTGGTTCCAGCTTTGGTGATTGGTGTAGCAGATGATTGTTGTGGGGTTGACTTTGGAATTTCTTGGTGTGAACTTTCAACAGGAATTTCTTTCATGATTTCTTTGGGATCCACTTTGGCCAATCTTGCAATGTTGAATTGCATTTTCTTCACCAGTTATTGCACCTCTCTTACCTGATTTGAGTTGCTGGCTATACTTTTCTAAACTTTGGTAAATTCAGTTTGAGCTTTCATCTGTATAGCAACCCATTCTTTTGACAGCTTCTCAAGGGCATCTGTGATACTGTTGTTGCTTGCCCTTAGGATGGTGTCTTCCTCCAAAACTCTGTTTGCACTGCTTGATTGTCTTGATTCCACAGCATTTGCAACTTGTGTCTTGATCTTTTCTATTTCTGTGAGAATCTTCTGAACTTCTGATGCAGAGATGTTGGTTTCTGGTGCTTTTTCTTTCAACTTTTGAAGAGACTTTAGTGCTTCAGTATTTCTTTCAGTTTGTGTCTTTATCACCTCCACTGATTCAGACAAAGTCTTCATATCTGCCCTTTGACCTTGTATTTCTGACAGCAACATATCAAGCTTTTCTTCTACTGGATTTCTTTTGCAGGCTTTGTAAACATTTTCTAGAACAATTTCCAAATTGTGTTTCAGGGATATTTGGAACAACAGATGTTCCTTCTAACATTCCAGCTGCAAACACATCTGCTGCTGTTTTGGAAATGATAGGGTCACTTTTGGATTTACCAGATTTTGGTGCAGCCTTAAGTGTACCAGAATCATCTCCACCAGTGGTGAAAAACACATTTTCATCCTGGATTTCCTTATGTCCTTGAATCATATCAATATATGATTCTCCATAAGTTTTTGAGGTAAACAGATTACCTTTTACTATATTTCCTTGATCAGTTTCCTGATCTCTATCTGTTGAGATCTCAACCTCCTCTTCATTTTCAGATTCAGAGTTGAGATGAATGGAACTAGTAACCTCCTCATCAACATCAGTTTTTCTATATTCTAACTTGTAAGAAACATTAATTGAACCTTCTGAGTCTGTTCCTTTTGAATGAGTATCAACTAAAACTGTGTTTAAAAGAGATGTACCAGCAACCCGAGATTCATCATGATGTATAACTTCAGTGGCTTCATTTGTTTTACCAGCAAAGTGAGTTTCTTCATAATGTTGATCTTCAGTATCTTCATGAGTTCCTCCAGCAATATGAGATTCTGCATAGTGTTCATGTTCTTTCTCTTGATGAATATCAAACTCATGACGAATTCCACCTTCATGAATCTTTTGGCTCTCAGCATGTTCTGTCTTGTTTTCTGGTGAGTTAGTTATCTTCAGAACTCCTTCTCCTCCTACAGCCTCTGTTTCTGATGACTAGGACTTCTCAACTTCTTCTTCTTCTGGTGATGAAGAACAATTAACAACTTCTTTTCTAGGTTCTTCTGTTGGAGTATCTGATTTGGCAAGAAATTCTTCATGTTGTAATCTGTATTGTGAGTCTGGTGCAATGAGGCACAACATGCTTTATGGTAACTCAGGGATATCTTTGTCTGATTCCCATCCATGAGTGGAACTCCAGGCTTTCATGGTATTTGAACTCCAGATATCTTCCAAAATTGGAATTTCTATGTTCCTTTCAGCAAATGTTTTAGAAATAAAAATTGAAATTAACCTTGGATATGGCAGGTGTGAGGTTATTCTTCCATTTCTGGTAAGGATTGATCTTTTGAGTAGGTTAAAAATTTCTGTTCCATAATCAAGTTTGAACCCAGTTATGATTCCATACATGATTGTCAGAATTGCTTGACTGACTTGATCAGCTCCTCCTATCTTTGATGTGAGGCATTTGTTTAACACTTCCATCATCACTTGCCAGATGGCTGGCATTTCATTTCTTCTTATTGCTCCAATTTTGTTGATTTTCTTGTCTTGTAACCAAGCTCAATGATAAAGCTTATCAACTCTTCTTTACTTGGTGCTTCAATGTAATTTTCAAGAACTGGAAGTTCCAGCCATTCTCTTACCCTTGCAGGAGTTAATGTTACTGAAACATTTCCCCATACATGAGCAGAGACCCGATTTTCTTCATCTTCATTGAAAGTATGAATGAATTGATGTAGTAACTTTTCTGGTACTTCTCTTCCTTTTGTTAGTGCTCTTTAGATTGGACATTTCATAAGATATTCTACCAAAAGTTGACATCTCACATCATATTCCAAATGCTTTGTATTCATCAGCAGATTGTTTTCTTTCATTGGTAGAAATTCTGTGTCTTCAACAAAAGGTACATCATGTTGAACAATTGGGATGTTGAGGTTTACTTCTGCCATTGTTGAATTTGTGAATTAGGGTTCGAAATTTAGGGATTTTTGGATTTTGAGTGAAGAACAGGGGATATTGCGGTTTAAAGTTTTTGTGAAGAAGGTGAGTGATTTTTGAATTTCTGCTAAGTGTGAGATTATATAGTGAGGATTTTAGCAGAGATTTGTGGGTTTATGGAGTTGAGGGGATATGGAACGTGCCATGTAATGGCGGTTAAAAGATCATTAATTGTCTTTATTACCTTTAGATCGTGTGATGTGAATTTTGGTTCAGAATGTAATCGTTGGATCGTGGGTATCAAGACATTTAATGACGGTTGATCGTGTAATCGTGGTTATGCCCTTTCAACTTGTAGTTTCTTCAATCATTCCTTCACAAAGCTTTTAAACTGAATTTTGATTGGAGAAAACTATCGGTCACATGACACCTTTTCATCTTTGTGGACCCCATTTTGTCAAAGGTCCAATTAGCTTTCTTCATCCTCTATTCCTTATAAGTCAAAATTCCATTCTGATGATGTCATCAGAAATTCAACAAAAAATCTGTTAAGAATATGTATTCCCTTTTGTTTTGACTTTTGTTGATTTTTAGATGTGGTCAACAGAAGTCAACAATTTTCAACAGAATTTCTCAATTGAGATTCCCCCTAAATTTGTGACTCTTTTCAACAGATTTTGAAGTTTCTCTTTTGATTGATTAAGAGGGTTTTTTTTTTTTTTTTGAGATGAGAGGGAATGAGATAAGGTCAGTTGACTTACATATGATTCTTCTGGTGGCATCCAAGTCTCTTAACTTTTTCTGATATTTTCTAAAACTTTTCTATCATTTTGAAGTTTTAACAGAAAAAAGATTTAGAGGGGTATTTTAAGTTTGTATTACCAGATTTTGTCTCCTGTCATCAGAAACTCAGAATTTTTGTGTCAAATGTTTTTTTTTTTTCTGATGATCATGTTTCTCATTTATCTTTACCCGTTTTTCTTTTCCTAAACCATGAGCCAGACAACAAAGCAATATTAGAAACATACTATATAAACATATTAACATGGAGAATATCTACACAAACTAAGTTTAAACAAAGATGACCTATTCAAGATCCATTCCTTTGCCATTATCCATCTCAAGGAGCAACCATAGATCAGTCACCAAACCAATATGCTGATTAGTAGGTATGAGCATGCTGAGATTCATGTTTTGTTGAAGTCTCGTCTCTGCTCTGGGATAACCTGCAGGAACACCTCCAAAGCCCAGCTGACTCGTGATTATCCTCATTAGAAAACGGGGATAAATCAAGAATGACCTGCCAGACCACATATTACTTGCAAAATCTTTTATCAAGTAATATGAGAAATTGTAAGGTGTATCTAGTACGAGTGCTTGTACAGGCACCATCAACCTTTGGGATGCTTCAGGATGATTGGTGATCTTCTTTGAGAAGCACGCACCCATTTGTGTGATCAGATACTGCCATGGCTTGATGAAGCCATTTTTGGTGATTGCTCGTAGTGAGTTTACAGGATTGTAACCCATCTGCTCCAAGGTTTCTTCTATTTCTGCCTTTGTGAACATCAGAACTTCATTATCATCATTGAGTTGTAGAACCGTCCTGATGACACCTTCGGTTACCCGAACTCTTTGGTTTAGCACCACACTTTCGATAACTATCTGTTCTCTACCCTCATATTCTGATAATGTTGCATTTTTCCATAACATTTGAAGAATGTCTGGGTAGACCATTATGTTGGCTGTGTGGGCATATTTCAAACTACTTCCCATGATCAGATTCAGCACGGTTTGGCATCCTTGCCATTGAGGACCCTCAAGGTTGGTCCTCAGTCTGAGGTTATGATAGGGATGATAAGGAAGTGGGAAACGATCAACTTTGATGGTAAGCATATTTGTGAGTGTGAGAAAGTGTGAGTATTGAAGAAGAAGATGAAGTTAACTTTTCTGGGGTTTCCTTATGTGATGATGATAGTCTTAGCTCAAGGTGGTGATCATTTATAGTAAACTTGAAGTTTACCAAAAATGACATCTACCTACTTATAGATTTTGTTCATCACAATCTTTGTTATTAAATTCTCTATCAGATGGCATAAGGAATAACTGAGATAAACTCTCCTGCATTAAATGATTTAGGTGGCCATTTTCTGATAATATATCATTATTACCTACCAATATGTCACTTCAATCTCCTTAATATTAATGAGGTGTATTTAATGAGGGAGAGAAAAAGCTTTACAACCACTAACGAGTTCCCAGAAAGTTTTCTGTCATATGACGTTATCAGCACTAAGAGAAAAAAAACATGCAATAAAAAATAATGAAAAATAGACGCAAGAACTACAGATTATGAAGATGCAGATATGAGATATAAATAAGGATGATGTCATGCATGAATTTGTTCTAATAATAAAAGATGATTTTGATTTTTCAACATGTTTTCTGATGAATTACCAGAATTTCTGATGATTCATCAGATATTCTGATGATATATCAGACTTTCTGATGATACATCAGATTTTCTGATAATTTATCAGATTTTCTGGTGTTTTATCAGATTTATAATCTTGTTTTTTATTATCACTAAAACAAATTATCAAGCATTTTTTCTAGTAATAAGGTTATCTGAAAGACCTTTATCACATAATTGACCACAACTTAGCAGATTGTACTTTAAGCCTTCAACATAGGCTACTTTCTCTATGGTCAAACATCCATACCTTATGCATCCATATCCCATGATCCTCCCTTTTACTCCATTTCCAAAATTTACCATTTTACCCAGTTTTGAAACAAAGTTACTGAGTAAGCTCCTGTCCCCAGTCATCTGCTTGGAGCTTCCTGAATCGCAGTACCAGATCTGCTGCACATGATGGTCCTTAAATGGAAAAATTAGAGGGTTTTTGGTACCCAGACTTGCTTGGGTACTCTTTCTGATGAGATTTTCATCAGATTATTTTCTCTTAATGACCTTTCATCAGAATATCTGTTATATGCTGAGCCATAAACAGATTTTTCACTTTTCTTTTGGAGATGGTGTTGAACAAGCTTCAGTATGTCAACACACATACAAGATTCTTTATCAGAATTTTCTGATATTTTTTCTTGTGATGGAATGAGTGGATAATTTTGAATCAATGAGTGAACTGCTTCTGGAATCCTTAAAGATTTTTGTTTGCATTCACTTTTTGCTTTAAAGTTGGGTTTTTCAAAAGAGTATTCAGAACAGGTTGATTTGCATGATTTAGAATCAGATTCTGATGAAAATTTATCAGAAATCTGATGGGTTGCTTTTACAAAGATAGTGGGTTTGCTTTCTCTTGTTTTTATATATCCTAAACCCTCTCCTTTGTTCTTTGGTGTGGACTCAATGAAGTTTATGAATTCTTTAGCTTGTTGAAAACCTCTTACATTAATTTTCTTGTCATTAATTTTCTTGTAAAGATCTTTTCTTTCATTTTCATAGAACTCAAATTTAGCTCTGTGATCGAAACTTTCTTCTATTAGCAATTGGTTTTCAAGTATGATTTTATTCATGGTCCTTTGCAACTCATCAGATTTTTTACTATCTGATTTCTGCTTATCTTGCAGATATAGAAAATCTGACATGAGCTTGTTTAGCTTGTGTTCAAGATTATCTAAATTTACCTTTTGTCCTGAAGTTTCTGGTAGGTCATCAGAAAGTGGCATAAGGCAGAAATTAGCCATTTCTTCTTCTTCTTCTTCTTCATCAGAAGAATCATCAGATAACAATGTATCAGTCCCTGCAATTAAACTGACTTGTTGCTGCTTCTTCCAGCTTCTTCTCATAATAAGCAACATCTTTCAGTTTCTTCGTTTTGCATTCTGATGCATAGTGGCCCCTCTGCTTGCACTTGTAACACACAACTTCAACCTTTCCCTTATCCTTAGATCTACCTTCTTCCTTAGATCTTCCATCCATCCTCCCTCTGTCACTTCTCCGGTATCTTTGGCCTCCTCCCCTCAACCTTTGCTCAAATGTTTTGGTGAGCAGTGCTATTGCTTCAAAAAAAAGCTGAAAAATCTGATGATGTATCAGAAATTTTAAGATTTTGACTGTTTGAAGGTTGTGGATCATTAGTAGGTGGTGTTCTTTGTGAGTTTGAGATAAGAGCTAAAGATCCCCTTCTTTGAATGGTTTCTTCAAATATTTCTTCTTCTCTGGGGACCAGAATGTTGTATAAGTCATGAAGACTCATATTACCTAGTTCTAAGGTTGAGGACAAAGTCATAGTTAGACTTCTCCATTCTCTAGGTAAGGCATCCAAAAATTTTATGTTTCTTTCATCATTTGATTTTGTTATTCCAAATTTCTTTAGCTCGTTGAAAAGTTTTGTAAACCTTTGATATGTTTCATTTAATCTTTCATTAGGTAAACTTTTGAACCTCTCATATGAGGAAACGTTGTTTGTTCTCTTGTTTCTTTTCATCATTTCTCCTCCTTCACAAAGATTTTCCAACTGATCCCATATTTCCTTAGCTGATGCACATGCATCAACTTGTGAAAATATGTCATTAGGGATAGCCATTATTAAAAGTGACTTTGCCCTTTCATCTCCAGCTACCTTTTCCTTGTCTTCCGGGCTCCAAAGTATTTCACTTTTGGGAGCTCGGGAGGCAGGGTTTGCAGGTGATTGGTCAGGTGCTGGAATAGCTGGTATTTCAGTCATTGGTATATGTGGACCCCTTTCAATGGATTGAAACAGAGCTCGGTCATGACCATTAAGGAAATTGACCATCCTGATTTTCCATTGGGGGTATTCCTCTCTGACCAGAGTCGGAGGTTTAGACATAGAGCCAATGTTAAAAGCATTATTCCATGATTGAAAGCTGACCATATTTAGAGAAAAGAAGATGAGTGATTGATCGTTTGAAAATGATTTATTCAATCTGCTCTGATACCAATTGTTGGTCCCAGTTTGGACTTAAAAACTTCATTTCACGTAATATGGCAAGTGATTTCAGTATATGTGAAAATAGTCTGCGGAAATAGAAATTAGACTTTCAAGAAACAAGACCTATAGAATTATCAAGTTTATATCACTTTGAAACAAAATGTTTTACAAGGTGATTGTAAGATTATTATCTATTACAAATGAGTACTTGAATTCTGAGGGTGAAAGGACAATGGAGTTTGTAGTATGTATTGAATGCTAAGCTTAACTCATTGTCCTCTGCTTGGTGAGCCTTCTATTTATAGACGACTGAATACATGAATAAACATTTGTTTATTCATGTATAAGTCCTGCATAGCTATTTGACATATTCATTGAATCCAACAGTCAAGTTGCCTTTGTAATCATGATATCCAATAATGTCAAGTTGCTTCGGTTATTGTGGCAGGATAGAGCTGATTTTTAGACAAGTGGGGTATTCATCAGAATTTCTGATAAACCACTTCATCAGAAATTCTGGTGAACAAATCATCAGAAAATCTGATGATCAGAATCGTCAGAAACTTATGATATTTCATTAGAAATATCATCAGATCCATCAGAAAGACCTTCTCTGATAATCTTCTTCAGCTCTTGATCAACTTATGATACTTTGAAGTAGATGTTGTTCTTCTTTAGTTGTCCTACCCGATCTTCTTCTTCGTGTTGTGATCTTCAGGCCTGTTGTCTTCTTCATAGATATTCTTCATAGATCAAGTTGAATCTTATTTTCTTCAATACTTACAAATAAAGTTTCCTAACAGATGTCACTCCTGTCTTGAAGGCAAATCTCGTGCAAAATACAAACACTGATTAGCAGTGTTTTCGAAGTTTCAAGTGTATGTTATGTCAGCCTTAGGAAAGGCATGTAAGTTTAACAGGAAAATGTGCTGCTAGGAAGCAGATACGGTAGAATGCATAAGTCTTAAACAACAGATAAGAATCAAGGTTCCTAGAACTATAGACTAGGGCAAGTATTCCTACTTATCCTAATTCCCTATAGTTATGGCTCTGATACCAATCTGTCACACCCCAACCGATGGCGGAAACATCAGGGTGCGAGCACTAAGCATTCAGATTGCTCATGAGTTTCCATAACACTAATAGTTTCAGTAGTAATTAAATTGATTCCATGCAAAAATTGTCTAAACATCAAAAATCCAAAATCACATAACATCAAACATCACCATAGTTTCAAAAGTTACTAGATTAGCTAAGCGTAGTTTCTAAGCTTCATCCTAGCTTGTTTCAATAATCCTAGCATCCTGTCAACCTGCAACATGTATTAAAATAGAGTCAGTACAAAAATGTACCAGCGAGTATACAAGTTTGAGTATTTAGCATAATAGATTCAAAAGACTCATATCCACAATGTGAATGATAACAAAATAGTTTCAGCCGTGCTAGTGTTTGCAGTCCAAGTGATAGCTCAAGTGTCCCGATGCTTTAGTGTTTTCCCAAGAATCAAGGAAAACTAGAATCCTCCTAACAATACCCCCGAGAATAATGGGGAGGTGCATCTCCTATAGCGCTACTATTGTTAAAGCGGAACTGCAGACTCTGGATTAAACATTCACATAGCACAAAGAATCAAGAATCACAAGTTTCACATACACATAGGATAGAGTTTAGATTCCAAAAGTTTCAAGTATCATAGTTTAATAGAATACATGTTGCATCCCAAATTTTAAAATAAAAAGGGATCGAGTATACTCACAGTGATTGCTTAACAGATTAACTGTTATTGGATCAAAGGGATCTCTTTAGGTTTAGCCTGATTAGATTACAACAGGTAAGTGTCGGACATAATTACGAGATTGTGCAAAGTGTCGGATCGGTCACTGGATCGGATGGCTATCCGGTCGGATTGCCATTCGATTGATATGACTGTTGTGAGTGAGGGACGGATTGCCATCCGATCGGATGGTCATCCGTTTGGATGGCCATTTGATCGAATGGTCATTCGATCCAAGCATTAAGATTTCATATTGATACCAAGTGTTCAAGTTTCTGAAAAAGTTTCTAAGTGTTGAAAGATTCCAAGACATATTGTCACCTCGATCGGATATCCGATCGGATTGCCATTCGACGATCAAGATTCAAGTTTCTAAAATGTTTAAGGTTACGAGGCAAGTGTCACCTGATCGGATGGCTATCCGATCGGATTGCCATTCGATTGGGTTGTCCTTGTCCTGTTCACAACCTTGTAAAGTTTCTAAGTTTTTGCTTCGACGGTGACGACACGATACGTCTTGAGACAACGGTAAACACATCAACGTTCAACCGGTCTGATCGGATGGGAATCACCCCAATCCGATCAGTCGCCTGTTCGTGACGGTGCTTATGTCGGAATCCGTACTCTGGTCATCTCCTCAGGCAACAATCCATTTCCAAGCCGACTCAAGACTAATCATCAAGTCTTCAGTCCGTTCAGATCCGGATTCCACCATTTTAAGTGGAAAAAAAGTTTAAGAATCAAAGATGAAGGAGATAAACATAAGTTTTAGTTAAAAAGTCTAGATTTAGTTAAGATTCAGTGTAAAACGCATGAAATTCCTTAGACCTGAGCTAGATCTTGAACAGAAAGACATCACTCAACAGTTTGTACAAACCGCCATGATGACGTCACCCTCAAGAGCTCAAATCTCAGAGATTTCATGGTGAAATGTGAGATTTCAAAGGAGAATCTCGTAGAGCATAGTGTATAGATCAAAGATGTACAAGAATCTAGTGTAAAACGTACCGAAATCGCCGAGAAATGGAAGAAAATAGGGAGTGCGTGCGTCTGGTTCAATGGAGGCTGTCACATCAGTGAGAAATGATGTGACAGGCCTATTTATAGTGTCAGAGAGGAGTGTGAGGCGGTGTGCATCGGATCGGATGGGAGGTCGGTCAAATGGCCATCCGATCGGTTGGTCATCCGATCGGATGGTCATCCGATCGGATTGCCATTCGGTCAATCCCATCCTTTCCATTTCACCGTCTTTGATTCGTTTTGCGAGTTAGATTAAGCGTTGCGTTGCGTATTATTGGACAATAGAATCACATAACTAGATTATCTCATTAGCTTCAAAGTTTCATAGTTTCCGCCAGTGACAAGACTCTAGTCTCTCGTTCAACCAAGTCTCAAGTTTCACGAGTCTCAAGAGTCAAGCACCAAAGTATCAAGAGTCAAGAATGTAGATTCCAAGTATCAGGAATCATAGTTTCCAAGCATCAAGTATCTAGAATCATAGTCCATAAGAATCAAGAGTCTAGTTTCCAAGTATCAAGTATCAAGAATCATAGAATCATAGCATTAAGTCTCAAGAATCGTAGTATTAAGTATCAAGAATCAAGATTCAAGTATCAAGAGTCTAGTATTAAGAATCAAGTTTTTAGAATCAAGAATCAAGCATCATAGTATTAAGAATCAAGGATCTAGATTCAAGCAGCACAAGCATCAAAAGTGTCAAGTATCACATAGTTTAGGGGCTAAAATTGGCAAAAGCTAAAAGTCTAGGGACGTAGGCGTTACAGTTGGAGTGCCTGAAGGGTCCCCATGCTCAGGATTTTTTGTCCGTTATCCCGATTGAGGGGGCTGGGACAATGTATGGCAGCATTAGAATACAGAGCCATACTTAAATACCGGCTGATAATCCTGCCTGATATGCCGTAAAGTTTGTATAGATAAATACGGAGAGCACGCAATGCATTGTAAAGAGCTCACTGGGTTCAAATATCGGCATGGCTGGGTGCGAGATGTTTTGTGGGACATCCTGAGAAGAGCTGGGATTTCGGCTAAGAAAGAGGCTCCTGTGAATTTCCTCACGGACCCTATGGAAAGGAGATCTACTCTGCGACCAGCGGATCTGCTCGTCTTTGGTTGGGCTAGGGGAAACATGCTTGTGTGGACCTCACGGGGGTTTCCCCTTTGGTTGGTTTAAGGGAAAACGGGTTTGTAACTGGACAAGCAGCAAGAAAGGCAGAATCGAAGAAAGTTGATAAGTACGCTAAAGCTTGTGCAGAGAAGCAACATGTTTTTGTCCCTTTTGCCTTTGACACATTTGGCTCCCTAGCACAAGAAGCTATCCAATTCCTGACCAGGGTCCAACGGTTTATCTACAACAATTGTTCAGCCTCAGGGGTCAGGGTTTTGTGTTTGGTAGATTAGTGTTTGCAATTCAGAAAGAGGTGGCGACACAGCTTGTTGGCTGTCTATCATCTGTTTTAATCTAACTTGACAAGTATGAATGAAAATACATGAATAAGTTTTAATAAAAAAGAAAGTTAAAATTATTCTAATTATACGCATTTTTATTTTGTTTTGGTCCTATCATGTATTAATTTAGTTACTGTTTAGATGCGTATTTGGTAGGTTTTATCATTTATAACGTCAATCAACAAATTTATTGAGGGGCAACTGGGCAAACAAAAAAAACCCTAAAAGTAAATAAAAGAATTATTGTGGTGTAGCTTAAATATCATCTTTTATCAAATTCTTTTTTTTTTCTGCATCGTCGGTTTCGTTTTTTGTCATTTATATGTCTAAGATCGCTTATTTATACGGTTGACTTTTTTTTTATTAAAATGACCAATCTACCCTTGCTACTAAAAACCAAAAAAGAATAGAAATATACATTGTCCTCCATTTTTTTAACCGCAAATTTCTTTTATTCTCTACTGTGTTTGTGAGACTTGAACCCAAGATCTCCTCCTCTCTCAAAGTGTTTAAAGGTTTTACCTTTATCAATGCACCACTACCCCATTGATCATTGTCCTCCATCTACTCTCTCCTCACTCCATCTTCTTATTCGGTTTGGATTTTTTATTAGGGTTTAGTCGCAAAAACACCACTGCTGAGTCTGAGTTTAACAATTTAGAGGACGTTTCTTTGGTTTCTATTATTTACAAAATCAAAAAAACAAAAACCATATTTTACCTACAAATAGGGGTGTTTATTGGTTTGGTTACGGTTTATTTGGTTTATTCGGTTTTCAAATTTTGTACCCAAACCAAAAACCAAACCAAATTAAGAATATGCAAACGTAACCAAATTCAATTCGCTTTAGAAACTAAACACACCAATTTCAACCAAATCTAACCAAATTGTATCAAAATACTTTTTTCCTACTTTATATTCTTGTTTGTGTTCCAACTAACGAACATCAAGTCAATAACTAATCTAAACCAAACGATATATAAATAAAAGAAAGTTTCGAAGCAAAATAAAGCAAACACGTCCAGAAAATAGTCATACACACAACCACAAAGTTAAAACTTCAAGGTTAGAACATTTGTAAAACCCAAGTATTTTGATGTTCAAAACAAGGTAAGAGTAGAAATGGGTGGGCTTAATTTGTGAGTTGAGCTTTATATTTATCATGTGGGCTAATAAAATTTATATGGTTTATTAGATATTATTATTTTTGTTTAAAAATTAATTAAATTAGCGGTTTATTCCGTTATCCAAGTAAACCGAATAAGCCAAATTAAAAAAAAAAACACGTGGAACCAAAAACTAAATTCACAATTCAGTTTCGGTTAAAAACCAAACAAAACATCAAATTCGTTATTCAGATCGGTTTTTTAGGTTACGGTTCAGTTTTCGTTTTATTTTGGTTTTTCTAAACATCCCTACCTGCAAACACCAAAAAAAAATCTTAAAAAAATTGTACAAATTTGACACAAACTCAACGACTTCAACTGTAACATTAAATAAAGTTTCGAAAGTTAAAAAAAAAAAAGACACCATATTTTACCGGACACTTCTTTGGACTTTTTGCGACTATTAAATCATCTCCCACGTGCTTTCATTTATTTCACAACCTTAATTTGACCAAATTATAATTTATTTCACATTCATTTAAACTACGTTTTTAATTTGTAAAAATCACAATAAAATAAATTGTCATGAGCAAATTGAAACAAGACTGAAAAACAAGTTTTATAACTCGATTATGATTTGTATAAATAAGTAAAATAATATATCACATGTCATAAAATAAAACCTTTGTTAATGAATCAATCTATATTCACCACTAGTGACACCATGTAAGGAGCATTTGTTGCACCAATGAGTACCTGAAAATGTCGTTGGTTCAAAACAATAACTCTCACCTACATTTTGTGCATTTATTTCCCCTCCTTAAAATCCCAGAAATTGGTTAGAAGTTGGAAAAGGATGACAATCATTAAAATCGACACTCTATGACCCAACCCCACACGAAATTTGAACGATTGCGTGGAGTTTCGTATACCCGCGTGTCATCTCCTGATACGTCTTGTTTAGTCAAACAAGTAACGCTAAAAACATAAAATTTGATTGCATTTATCTTCGTTTTTTGAATGGCGAAAGAAAACATATATAAATAAACAAAAGGCGACCTAGGTCCTAGAGGGTGCGGACCTTCAGTTACTTGTTGCCTTGGTTAATTTATTAATATATATATATATATATATATACACACATATAGGGGTTGGTTAACGTAGAATTGGTCTTAACGTACGATGCGTACACTATCAAAATATAACATGTGGAATTGAGGTCATAAACTCGAAGACTCACAAACCCGGAAGATTCATCATGCAGCTTAACAAACCCAGACGATTACAACATACGGACTTCACAAACTCTGAAGCATCCAACATGCGGTTTCACAAACTCGGACACTTCCAACATGTGGTTCATAAACTCGGACAAATTCCAACATGCGTCTATTTTTTTAACATGCAGAGTTTTGTTTTTTTCATGTACATGCGAATTTACCTCCCATCCAAAACACCGCATGTTGTA
Source organism: Helianthus tuberosus (assembly GCA_030545235.1). Classification (NCBI taxonomy): domain Eukaryota; kingdom Viridiplantae; phylum Streptophyta; class Magnoliopsida; order Asterales; family Asteraceae; genus Helianthus; species Helianthus tuberosus. The sequence goes on from CM060414.1 coordinate 74,185,919, forward strand.
TTCCCATAATCCGCATGTTATAAATTCATAGCGTATGCAGCGTACATTAACCCTAATTGTACAATACACCATATGTATGTATGTGTGTGTGTATATATATAGAGAGAGAGATAGAGATTTGCCATTTATCTAGTGTATGTCAAAAACTAACAAGCTATGTTAATGAGCTTCTTTTGAACTAGTTTATGTGTTAAATGTGCTCTCTAGACCCAAACACTTGAAATTTTTGACCTTTTTATTAAAAAGTCAAAATTAATATTTCAGATCTTTGACTTTCCTTCTGAAAGGAATTGTTATATAAAACATTTGTATTAATCAACATGGGAAAGTTTTTATACACACTTATAACTAAGGTTGGTTATATATATCTAATATAAAAAAGAAAAAAATCAAAAAATCCGAGCACCCGATCGGAGTTTTCCGCGATATATATGTGTCGTTTACTTACACGCTCGATCTCCATATCCTTCCTTCGAGTGAAATTACAATAACCGAAACGTCATCATGGTAACGCCTTCGGTCCCCTTGTGGTATCTCTAGCAACTCGTGAAAATCCATACCTACAAAAGATAAAAACGAGTGGTCACTACAAGATTGTAGATAATTTTAGATTTTGCACATTTTTAACGGTTTTGATTAATACCAGCTTTCTTGGCGGCCCGAAACAGTACTTCCTCAACTAAATGTTGAGCGGGGTCCCCTTCGGGTGACCATCGAATGAAGAGTTCAACTTCTGAAACCGCTTCCTCGTTTGTGAAGTATTGGTATAACCCGTCCGAGGATAATATCAAGAACTGGTCTCTCGGGCCGAGTTTGTGATGGTGAAGATACGGGTTACAATTTATGTACGACGAAGTTCCTACGTAGTCGATTCGAAACATTTCTAGTAATGCATTGTTCCATTTAGGCTGCAAATATATATATAAAAAACACGATTATTAGTAATATAGTTACATTTTAGTTCCTTTAAAACTGGCCGGGTTCAAAAGTGGCTATGATCTATTAGTTACCTTCTTAAGGAAACCAGCACCAAAAGCGCGAGTGACCTTTAGCGAGCCTTTAACGCGATCGTTCACAACCGCACAAGAATCATCTACGTGTTCGGTTTTTATTCTTTGAACTTCCTACAAAAGAAACCCGAAATAATATATGAATTATGAGAACATAACGTTTTTTAAGGTTATAAGAATGATGAATTATGAATGATGTGTTCTTTTACCTCGGCAACTGAGGTACTATGATCAACGCTAAGCTGACACGCGGTTAGGCTGGGATTTATCGCACCATTATCAGCACTCGAATCCTCAAGATCGTATAAAGTCTCTTCGTTTATCCGTTCGAGATCTTGCCTAAAGAGATCAGGCTCGGGTTTTTGAGCTAAAACCGCGCGACTATCACCAACATTCATCACGTAAACATCTTCTCCTTTCATCAACATAACAAGAACACACGAACCCATTAAAGCTAGTTCGGGATTTTCGTCGAGCATCTGGTCCGCGATATCCAAAAACGAATCCTCGGTTTTCTTTAATCCTCGCGATAATGCTTTCAAAACCTCGGAATGGTTCGAATCAGGCCCGTTTGAATTCGAATATTCTTTTAATCTCCGATCCAGTTCTAACCTTTCGCGATCGAATTGACACTTCCACCATCGCTGATTCTCTGAAACCCGATTCCTTCCCTTGGAATTCTTGCTCCTCTTCCTCCGCGAACCCTTTAAATCCTCTGTCCCCGATGGGTAACTTTCTTGCAAATCGACAGAGTTTGGGCTTGAAAATCGATTTGTTTCACGTTGATCATCTACATGAGAATCAAAACTATCCAAAGACTGCACCGAAGAACTCGAATTCGACGAGTTAAGTTTAGTATTATCCTCATCATCCCATAACAATCCTTTGAGCTCCTTATAAACCGATTGATACAAATTCGATAACAAGAAATCGGGTGCATCCGGACCGTTAAATCCATCATAAATCCCAACGAAAACCCACCCGTGTTCTTCGGATACTACCACTTGAACCCGATCTTCCCCTGCTTTCCCTTGAGCCCATTGAAGATTCTGACTATGATTAAAACACTCATCATCATCTAAAAAACTACTTTCACTGCTCAAATTCGCACTACTAATCGTTAACTCATTCGTTTTCTCCGAATTCCCACCAGTCCAATCGTGTTGTTTCAACGAAACAACACTCTTAGCAACCGGTGCAACAACCGAGTTCTGGTTCTGTCCACGGGAAACAAAAGTCCTCGAAATGGCCCGTTGGATAACCCGAATCAACGACTGTTTTCTCAACCTTTGTTTTAACCCAAACCCCCCTTGCGAATAACTTCGCTGAAACTCCTGTTCATGACTACCCTTTTCCAAGGAGCCTGAAAGGGTAGTCAGGAACAGTGGGCCTGATTGAAACCCGCGTTCAATTGGGCCCGATAGAAACCCTCGTTCAACCGGGCCCGAGAACTGAACATGGCCCGATAACGGGTCAGAGTTAACACAGTTCCTGGGCAGCGGTTGAAGAGGGATTGAAGCAAAAGACGTCGAGCTTTCGAAAGCCGATGCTTTGTTATCAATAGCGTTATACGAGTATATGTCAGTTGAGAGGGGGGTGGCGGTGTTGGCGGAGACGGCGGCGCCGGAGATTGACCGGAAAGTTGTTTCCTCGGCCGAATGAACTTTCGATGAAGAAATACAACTTGGGTCGGGTCTAATGTAGCAAAAAGAGTGACCCAGATCATCTAACGGGTCGGATATGATAACCGAAGTGTCTTTTCGCCGGTGAACGACGTCGTTTCCGGTGAAACATATCGTAAGCTTCCCTACACCATTTCCCATCGAAAGTTGATAAAATTTTCAGAAAAATGATGATATTTTTTTTTAAATTCAAGCTTTATGGAACTAAATCATCAAACCCTTTTAACGAACTGGATTAATTTTGCGGAATTTGTATGCTATTTAGCATGAACTGATGAGAGAGAAACAGAGAGAAAATTCGGAATATTTTATAAAAATTGCAGAGAATTGATGGATTTTTTTTTTTTAAATTGGAGGTTTATAGAACTAAATCATGAAACCCTTTTAACGAATAGAAATAATTTTGTGGAATTTGTGTGATATGTAGCAGGGATTTGATGAGAGAGAAACAGAGAGGACGGAGGAGTTGACTTTTGTGGGCGGAGATGTTTGAAATGATTAAAAAAACAAGGTTTTTAAGGCGTGTTTTTCTATAACAAATATTATTATTAAATTATTAAATTTTCTGTTTTTTTCTCTACGCCATTCTCATTCACTGCTGTTTGAAAAGGGGAAAGTTGACTTTTTTTATTTTTTGAAATAATATTAATAAGAGGGTTGACAATTGGAAAGTGGAGTTTAAAGTTTGGAATCAAGATTAGAGAACCACTTGAATAGAGAGGCGCGTGTGAGTCACTCTCTGTTAAAAAGTCAAATTTTGTTGATGAGATATTGTTGGCTGTAGCAACTCTCATATGACCTATAGTTTTAAATGGTTGGTTGTGTTAATTGTTGGCTGTAGCAACTCTCATATGACCCTATAGTTTTAAATGGGTAGTTGTGTTAATATAATAGAAGTAGATATTTTCAACTTTACTTGCCCACACTTTTCTTGTTTACTTATTTTTTTTAAAATTAAATACGCGAATTCATGTAATTTATACAGGTTGGTACAGTAGGCCAATTTTCAATGACTTAGGCAAAGCTTTTAGAAACATCTAAGGTTTGAATGTAATGGGTTCAAGTCCCATAAGTCACATGATTAAATCAATTCGCCGTTCTAAAAAGGTAGACTAAGGTGGTGTTTGTTTTTTCAGATGTAAAAGGTCTGCAGCCTGCGCACCACATCTACAAACGTCTGCACGAGAAGAGGTGGACCAAATGTATGCAGAATGTAATCAAAAGAGCGTTTGGTTATCTCAAAACCCCACATCTGTAAACCTTCTCTTCTCCAAAAACCCTTTCTCTTTCAGATCTGCAAACCTTCTCTTCTCCCACTTATTCTTGTTCATTATACTAGATCTTTCAACTTCATCAATGGCAGAAAGAGAAGAAGATCTCTCCGGCCGTAGAATTGCCGAAAACCTTCTCTTCTCCCATCTATTGCTCCTGAAGCTGTTACAAATAGAAGAAGATCTCTCCGGCCACAGAATCACCGGAAAAGAAAGAAGATTGGATACTCTCAAGCGAGAAGTTTTCCAACTTTGCCTCTTTTTCTTCGTGTTTCACGGTCTATTCTTGACGATTTTATTCGGGTCATCGAGTGACGATTTGGGTGTTTCTGTTTGTCGAAAATGGTGGATACCGATGATTACTTCGTTGTCGTTTTGCCTCTTTCTCTTTCAGATCGATGGTAGCAGTATCCACCGGAGTCCGGCAGTTCCGTTTCGGTTCAGGTTTCAGGTTTGGGTGGTTGAGAGAAGGTTCCGGCAGGTTCCGGCAACGATGGTTGAGAGGAGGAAGGTGTGGAAGAGGTGGGAAGACATTGGACCATACCTGCGTAGGGAAGAGGACGCGCAGAGGTTTGAAGATATTTTTAATGAAATGTCTTCTAAAAAATAACCGGTCTGCAGAGCTAAACATATGCGCATGGTCTCGCGGCACAGACATAAGAGGCCAGAGGAGGTTAAACTGAAAAAACAAACACCCCCTAAGTCTCAATCTCAAACAAAATTTTTCATCTACGTGTATGCCCCGAAGGTGACCAAAGATGGCTTGGTGAGTGTGTTTCATATATTGTGTTTTACGATATGTTAAAACTTGTAAAACCAAGGTATAAACCTACCCATAAACTATAGATTTAATCATCTAGCAAAGTGAACAAAGGCGAGACCATTTTTAAAATATAAAAATGTTAAAAATATTAAATCAAAACGAACTATATTATCCTTATATAATCTATTTATAAAAATAAAGGTCATCACTCAAAAAGGATGGAGACTCAAGAGCCGATAAACAATCAAGACAAAGTATTTGGTGTGTGTGGTGTGTGAAAGAGGACCGATGGAGATTGAATCGTGTCTCTTGTACTATACGAGTCTTATCTATACTATATAATAAAAGAAACCATGTTAGGGACACATGTTACATGTTGCTCTATAAGGCAGTCTTAATTAATTATTTTTTCTAAATATTTATTGTGGAAAGTCAATTATTGATAATATTAAATTTAAAATTTGTAGAAGAGATTTTAATGATAAATACAAAGATAACTGATAATAATATATTAATTATTATAATCATATATTAATTATTAAAATCTAAAAAAAAAATATTAGCGTTTTAAATATAAAGATAAAGATTTTATTTAATTGATAGTTTTAATTGTTTTTATATTTTGATGATGAGAACAAGGATAACTGATAATCACATATTAAAATAAAAATATTTATATTAATCAACTGTTTCGTTAAAATGATTTATTCAATACATGTAGAAAATATATACTTTTTATACATGTGGTATATTTAGAATCCTACTTTTAATAAAGGATCTCATTATCCCGTTTTACACTCCAATGAAATAATAATATTAATGTCACACCCCAACCGATGGCGGAAACATCGGGGCGCGGCACTAAGCGTTCAGATTGCTCTAGAGATTCCACAACACTATTTGTTTCAATATTAATTAATTAAGTTTCATGAAATTGTCTAAACATCAACCACAAAATCACCATCACGAAAGTATCAAATACATAACACTCAAATATTGTCCAAATTCTTGTTTTAACTAGATGAGTTTCTAAGCATCGTCCTAGCTTGTTTCTTTAGCGTTCCAAAGTTATCAACCTGCAACATCTATTAAAATACTATCAACAAAAATGTTGGCAAATATACAAGTTTGAGTACGTAATAGCATAATAGTTTAAAACGTTTCAAAACTCATATCCGCCATGAAAACATATAACAAGTTTCACCATGCTAAGCTAACGCAGTCCCTATGTAACACGCATTTCCAACGCAATTAACATAGCAATCTCAAGAGTCTGGCGAGAGCTATAAACGTTCATTGCCTTTCCCAAAGTCTAACGAGAGGTTTGATCTTAACAATACCCAAGAGAATAGCAGGCGAGGCGTTACAACCTATAGCATATGCATAGTACCATAATTGTTAAGACATGTCACATACAAGGATTAAACGTCACATAGCATATAAGTCTCAAGTTTCACAAGTATCCTGTTTCCATGTTTAATACGGATAGAGTATATTTCCAAATAAGTTTCAAGTGTCAGGTGTCATGTTTATAGAATACATGTTGCATCCCAAAAGTGTTTAAAGACAAAAGGAATCGAGTATACTCACAGTGGGTGCTAAATATCAACACCAACTAATTGGATCTAATGGAGCGCTAGAGTTAGCCTGATTATAGTATAACAGTTTAAGCGTTGAACAGAAAGTCGAATCGTACGAGAATCGAGTAAAAAGTGTCTGACAGGTTTCCTGATCGAATGGTCATCCAGACGGATGGTCATCCGGTCGGATGACCATTCGAGCCATATAGACCCCATTCGATCGGACGGTCATCCGATCGGATGAGTATTCGATCAATGGTGTGTTTGCAAATCGTTTCAACTTTTGAATTTTTTGCTGTAGTATAAGATCAAGTCGTTCGATCGGATGGTCATCCGATCGGATGATCATTCGATCGGATGACTATTCGAGTGAAAATTTTATAGTTCGAAGTTCTAATTCAAATAGTTTAAGTGTTGTGGGCTACAGGGAACAGGTCAGTTGGTCGGATAATCATTCGATCGGATGATTGTCCGTTCGGATGATCATTCGACTGTAGTGATCTTGTTCCTTTGAACTTTTGTAAAATTTCTAAGTTCGAGTTTAATGGGGATGACATGACACGTATCGAGACAATGGGAACCCACCAAGGTTCAGCTTGTATGATCGGAGGGGAACCACCCCATTCGATCAGGGTAACTGTTCTTGGCGGAGTTTCATGTCTGACCCGTAATTTGGTCATCTCTCTGGTGGAATTTCGTTATCGAGCCGACTCTAGACTAAGTACAAGTCCTAGGCCTATTTTGGGTCTAGATTCCACCGGGTTGAGTAGAAAAGTTAAAAATGTTTGAAGTAAAGTTGAAAAGCATGAAGTCAATTTAAGAAAATGTTTAGATTTTGCAAAGATTTGTGTTAAATGTTGTAGAATTCCTTTAGATTTGCACCATTTTCGATATGATGACGTCATTCCACCGGTGACATAAGCAACCGTGATGATGTCACCTTCGAGGGTCCAAATTGAGTGATTTCATGAAGGAAATCAGTGATTTTGATGGGGAAAATGGTGAGGAATTGTGTAAGATGATAGAAGCACAAGATTCAAGTAGAAAACTTACAAGAATCACTTGAAATTGGAAGAAAAGTGCCTTAGAACGAGTTGGAAGCTTCTGGGTCGGACGTGGCTGTCACATCAGTGAACAGTGATATGACAACGGGTATTTATAGTGTGAGAGGGACAAGTAAGGCGGTGGGATAGCATGGATCGGATGACTATTCAATCGAATGGTCATCCGATCGGATGGTCATTCGATCAGATGGTCATCCGATCGGATGTCCATCCGGACAGCCAATCCCCGTTTGCTAGTTTCCGACTTTGGTTCGTTTTGTGGGCTAGATTAAGCGTTGCGTATTATTTTGTGGGTAACCATTACAATGGTATAGTTATATAATTTAACACAAAGTTTCCATGTTCCATGTTTCAAGTCTATGTTTAAGCTAGCTAGTAAGTATCAAGTTTCTTGTTTAACAAAGTATCAAAGTTTCTAGTTCAATCAAGTTTCTCGTTCAATAAGTATCAAGTATCAAGTATCGAGTTTCAAGTCTCAAGTTTCTCGTTTAAATTGCTTCACATAACTCAAGAGTCAAGATTCAAAGTATCAAGATTCATATTGTTAAAGTATCACAAGCTTCAAGTTTCACATCGTTCACCAAACGTCCTAAATGTTTCACTTAGAGTAATACTTTCACATAGTTTTACATAGTATAAGGCTCAAATAGTCAACACTAAGTATTACATGGACTAGACTTGCCAAAAGATAAAAGATTCGAAACGTAGGGCGTTACAGTCTCCCCTCCTTTAGGAGATTTCGTCCCCGAAATCTAAGAGGAACACAACTCGAAGAGTTGTGGATACTTGGTCTTTATCTCACTCTCGAGTTCCCAAGTGAATTCGGCACCACGCTTTCCTTCCCATCATACCTTAACTATGGAAATTTTGCTACGCCTCAACCGCTTGGTACCTCAGTCCATGATTTTGACCGGTTTCTCCACAAAATGAAGAGTCTCGTTTATTTGCAAGTCTTCGATGGGAACCTGAAGTTTCTCATCTGCTAAGCACTTTCTGAGGTTAGATACGTGGAACGTTGGATGTACGTTGCTAAGCTCTTATGGCAAATCGAGTCGGTAAGCCACCTTGCCAATCCTTTCGAGAATCTTGAAAGGACCCACATAGCGAGGGGCAAGCTTTCCCTTTTTACCAAAATGTATAACTCCTTTCCAAGGAGATACTTTGAGTAGAACATGATCTCCAACATTAAATTCCAGAGGCTTACGCCTTTTGTCAGCATAGCTCTTTTGTCTGCTCCTAGCCTTTATCAAGTTATCGCGGATCTGAAGAATCTTATCCGTCGTCTCTTGAATGATTTCAGGGCCAGTAAGTTGCTTGTCACCAATCTCATGCCAACTGAGAGGAGATCGGCACTTGCGACCGTATAAAGCTTCGAAATGAGCCATCTGAATACTGGAATGATAGCTGTTGTTGTACGAGAGCTCGATCAATGGTAAATGTACATCCCAATTACCACCAAAGTCGATGACACAAGAACGGAGCATATCCTCTAGGGTTTGGATTATGCATTCAGACTGTCCATCCGTTTGAGGATGAAAGGCTGTACTAAGATTCAAGAGAGAACCCATAGCAGACTGAAAAGTTTTCCAAAGACGTGAAGTCAAACGACCATCGCGGTCGGAGATAATGTCAATGGGTATACCATGACGACATATGATTTCATCGGTGTAGATACGAGCAAGTTTCTCCACTTTGAAATCTTCCCGAATTGGAAGAAAGTGGGCTGATTTGGTCAAACGGTCAATGATAACCCATATACTATCTTGCCCAGCAGGCGTTCAGGGTAGTTTAGTTATAAAGTCCATAGCGATGCTATCCCATTTCCAAACAGGGATTTCGGGTTGTTCAAGAAGACCTGAAGGACGTTGATGTTCGGCTTTAACCTTCGAGCAAGTAAGACACTTTGAAACGTACGCAGCGATATCCTTTTTTATGCCAGGCCACCAATAAGTCATACGCAGATCATGGTACATCTTATCAGCACCCGGATAAATAGAGTATCGTGATTTGTGAGCCTCATTCATAATGAGCTCACGAAGGTTATCGCGATCTGGTACCCATATGCGATTGAGGTAGTATTGAAGTCCATCAGACTTTGTTTCAAGTTGATCAATTGTAGCGCCTTGTATTTCCACATTTAGACTTCATTCGTTTGCTGACGAGTATTGGGCTTCACGGATACAAGCATGAAGATTACTAGTGATATGAGAACAAAGAATGCTACTAACATGAGTCTTACGGCTAAGAGCATCAGCCACGACATTCGCCTTGCTAGGATGGTAGCGAATCTCGCAGTCATAGTCGTTAAGAAACTCTACCCATCGTCGCTGACGCATATTCAATTCCTTTTGGTTAAAGATGTGTTGTAGGCTCTTATGGACAGTGAAAATCACACACTTGGTACCGTATAGGTAGTGTCGCCAAATCTTTAACGCAAAAACAACTGCGCCAAGCTCTAAATCATGGGTAGTATAGTTTTTCTCATGTATTTTGAGTTGTCGGGAGGCATAAGCGATGACCTTGTCCCGCTGCATGAGCACACAGCCCAAGCCACGGTTCGAGGCGTCACAATACACAACAAAATCATCATTCCCATCAGGGGGAGCAAGTACATGAGCGTTACAGAGCGAGTTCTTAAGAGTTTGGAAGGATTCCTCTTGCTCGGGACCCCAAGCAAAAGGTTTCTCTTTCTGAGTCAACGAAGCGAGAGGAACGGCAATCTTTGAAAAGTCCGAGATGAATCGACGGTAATAACCCGCCAATACCAAGAAGGAACGAATCTCAGATGCAGATTTAGGCGTACTCCAATTCTTCACAGCTTCGATTTTGGAAGGGTCAACATGAATTCCTTGTTTACTAACAACGTGCCCGAGAAATTGTACTTCAATAATCCAAAATTCACATTTAGAAAACTTTGCGTATAAGCGTTCACCATGTAAAAGTTCTAACATGAGTCGTAAATGTCGTTCATGATCAGCTCTAGTTTTTGAATAAATAAGAATATCATCAATAAAGACTATCACAAAACGATCCAAATAGGGTTTACAAACACGATTCATAAGATCCATGAACACGGCGGGTGCGTTGGTCAAACCAAAAGGCATGACCACGAACTCGTAGTGTCCATAACGAGTGCGAAATGCGGTTTTGGGGATATCTTCTTCGAGAGCACGGAGCTGATGATAGCCAGATCGAAGGTTGATTTTAGAGAAACAACTTGCGCCATGTAGTTGGTCGGACAGATTATCGATACGAGGAAGAGGATAACGATTCTTAACGGTGAGTTTATTAAGCTCACGGTAGTCGATACACATACGAAACGAACCATCTTTCTTCTTGACAAATAACATAGGAGCACCCCACGGGGAGGTACATGGACGTATAAAGCCTTTTTCGAGTAGTTCTTGCAGTTGACTAGATAATTCTTGCATCTTAGAGGGTACAAGTCGATAAGGAGCCTTGGCAACAGGAGTCGAACCAGGTATAAGATCAATACGAAAGTCAACAGATCGAGGAGGTGGAAGACCAGGAAGATCTTTAGGAAAGACATCGGGGAAATCACACACTACTGGAACATCGCTTACGCTCTTTTCCTTGCCTTTTTGTTCCACCACGTGGGCCAAGAAGGCAAAGTACTGTTTACGTAAACACTTATTCGCTTGAGTGCATGACATCAACTTCAGTCCTCTAGAAGGTCGGTCTCCATAAACGTGCAAAGTTTCACTAGACGGAAGAGGTAAACGAACGTACTCCTCGTGGCAAGCGATTTTGGCATGGTTCTGACGCAACCAATCCATGCCGATTATGATATCAAAACTACCCAATTGCATGGGTATGAGGTCAATAGCAAAGACGTGGTCGTTAAGAGTCAAGGAACATCCACTGAGAATAGAATCAACTAGAATACACTTACCATCAGCAATCTCAACAGAGAACGACTTAGGTAGTTTAGAGTGTGGACAGTTTAACAAAGATTCAAATTCTACAGACACAAAGCTTCTGTCGGCACCAGTATCAAATAGTATCGAAGCGTAAAGATTATTGATGAGAGACGTACCATTAACGACATCATTGTCATTACGAGCCTGGTTTGCATTGATGTTGAACGCTTGTCCTCGAGAGGCTGGCTGTTGCTCCTGGTTCAGCTGGGGACATTGGTTATGGAGATGAGTAGTGTCTCCACACTCGTAGCATGTGCGAACATTGTTTGCCGGTCTGGGATTCTGTGGGGCTGGTAGAGCTAGCTGGGCTGGTTGTACTGGCTGGACCTGGTTGGCTTGATAGCAGTAAGGGGTTGTGTGACCATAGTGATTACAGTTGGTACACAAACTGCAAGCTGAGTTGGCTGGGTGATGAAAGTTGCAAGTAGCACACTAGGGATGAATCCTAGTGTATGGCTTCTTGTTTTCTGGAGCAGGAGGGTTAACAACAGCAACAGGCACAATTGCATTACCTGTAGGGTTTGCATTTGCAGCAGGGACAATGGCATTGCAGCCAGAACCCTGAGATTTTCGTTTCTTGTTCTTGCTGCCACTTGGCTGCTGGGTGAGTTGGTTAGCTGGTTTCGAGGGAGCAGAGTTTCCAAACTATTTATCACGAACACGATTGTTGTTCAAACTTGCTGCCAGACGGTAGACTTCTTCAACGGTGCTGAGTTGAGCTGCTTCAATGGCGTCACGCATAGCAGGAGGTAACCCATAAATGTACTTGGTGATCATGCGTTTAGGAGTAGACACCAAGTGAGGCACAATGATGCTGAGTTGCTTAAAACGGGTAGTATACGCCAGGTTGTCATCACCAATTTGCTTCAAATGTCAGAATTCGTCCTCAAGTTTCTGCTGCTCATGCGGAGGGCGGAATTCAAGCATCATCAATTCCCTGACCTCAGCCTAGGGTAGAGCATAAGCTTCATCATTCGAGTGAATGTTTCTCTCGTTTGCCCACCACTCGAGAGATCTTCCTTGAAACATGCCTGTGCACTCCTAGTCTTTAAGTGTTCTGGGCACTCACTGTTGATGAAAGTAACCTCGATGCTGTCGAACCACTCCAGCATTGCAGTCACCCCATCACTGCCCGTGAAAGGCTTAGGGTTGCAAGAGACAAAGTGTTTGTAGTTGAAGCTCACAGGCTTTGGCTTCTCTACTTTAGAGTCAACAGAGGAGGGAGGAGTGTTTGATCCCTGGATCTCAGAGACGATCTTAGGCACGATGCGAGCAATCTGATCAGCCATGAAAGACATCATTTTCTTCTGAGAGTTGGCCTTGGATCTCTTGAGAGAGTCAGATAGTTTACGGGAAGACATCTAAAGATCCAAGAAAAGGGTCGAATGAGACTAGTTCATAATGTCTCATTCAGTAATAATATAGTTTCACAAACACATAGTCATAGTATAAAGTTTAACATGATCAAATAGAATACTCAACTTGTTTCACCTTTCACAAAACGTTCGATCATGTTTCTCATAGCACAAAATGTTCAGCTTCTCATCATCGAACAAATCACATCTATGAGTTGCAAAACACTGAATTTCGCATGGCACGTGGTATGAAAGTTTAGTAATATGATGGAAACACTTATATATAGGAAGTACCAGCGGCGTATCCACCATGTTTCGATCATGTTACGTCCGTCTCGTCATTTGGTGTCATGTTACGTACCGTGTTTTGCCACGCACCATAGTACACTCCATGACCTTCACGCATTTCTAACAGTTACGTATGTATTAGGGTATACATAGATTAATCAAGTTGTTTCACATAGCATAAACGTTCAACATGTTTTCCCATAGTTTCACCAAGATTCCACGTAGTATAATACATTGAATAAAGCATCATAAATTTAGTTCGATCCTAATAGATTATGATTATTGTTTTAGATTGTGGAGATACGTGCGATTCGTGTACACGTTTTGAAACGAACAAAGAATCAAGTTTAAAACCACATGTAAAATCGGGATAACATAAAAGATAGGCTCATAAAATGTAGGATTGTTCTGGGTAGAGGAACGTTGACTAACCAAAGTGAATCGAACCCCTCTCGAATTGAAGCAACGTGTCTTGGCTTACTTAGACAAATACGTCATCGATGTTAGGCCCACGATATTTGTCCTTTCAGTCACTATACGTCCTAATTGATTGGGAATTTCAAGACCTTAGCGAGACTAAAAGTCAAAGAGTGGGACTAGTTATCAAGATGTGAGTTTCACCTCTAACTTGACAACATCGTACCCTAATAGTGTCGGTACTTATCAAAAGATAAGACCAACTAGAATATATTATGGAAATTTCCCTTCAAGGTTTGGATGTCACTCCTGACTCGAGGGTAAATCTGGTGCAAAATACAAACACGGCCCAACAGTGTTTTCAAAGCATCCAAGTGTGTATTGTGTTAGCCTTAGGAAAGGCATGTAAGTTTAACCGAAAATGTGTTGCTAGGAAGCAAGTACTGTAGAATGCATGTCTTAAACAACAGATAAGAGTCAAGATTCCTAGGACTATAGACTAGGCAAAGCATTCCTACTTTCCCTAATTCCCTATAGTTATGGCTCTGATACCAATCTGTCACACCCCAACCGATGGCGGAAACATCGGGGCGCGACACTAAGCGTTCAGATTGCTCAAGAGATTCCACAACACTATTTGTTTCAATATTAATTAATTAAGTTTCATGAAATTGTCTAAACATCAACCATAAAATCACCATCACGAAAGTATCAAATACATAACACTCAAATATTGTCCAAATTCGTGTTTAACTAGATGAGTTTCTAAGCATCATCCTAGCTTGTTTCTTCAGCGTTCCAAACTTATCAACCTGCAACATGTATTAAAATACTATCAACAAAAATGTTGGCGAGTATACAAGTTTAAGTACGTAATAGCATAATAGTTTAAAACGTTTCAAAACTCATATCCGCCATGAAAACACATAACAAGTTTCACCACGCTAAGCTAAAACAGTGATATGTAACACGCATTTCCAACGCAATTAACATTGCAATCCCAAGAGTCTAGCGGGAGCTATATTTCACACCCCAACCGATGGCGGAAACATCAGGGTGCGAGCACTAAGCGTTCAGATTGCTCATGAGATTCCATAACACTATTGTTTCAATAGAGATTAATAGATTTCATGCAAAATTATCTAACAAAACTTTGACACCAAAATAAATCACAAGTATCAAACAGAACATCGAGCATTAAACATTGTTCATAATTTTAATTAACTAGGTGAGTTTCTAAGCTTCATCCTAGCTTGATTCCATGTCATCAGCATCCTATCAGCCTGCAACATGTATTAAAATAGAGTCAGTACAAAACTGTACCGGCGAGTATACAAGTTTGAATAACAGCATAATAAATTAAAACAACTCATATCCACAGTGTAAGAATAAAAATAGTTTCAGCCGTGCTAGTGTCGCAGTCCACGCAGTGATAGCCCAAGTATCCCGATGCTTTAGTGTTTACCCAAGACTCAAAGTAAACTAGAATCCTCCTAACAATACCCCCCAAGAATAATGGGAGAGGTGCATCTCCTATTGCGCTACTATTGTTAAGGCGGAACTACACACCCTGGATTAAACGTCACATAGCACAAATAGAATACTAGAATGCACAAGTTTCACATACACGTAGGATAGAGTTTAGTTGCGAAGTCTCAAGTTTCGTAGTTTAATAGAATACATGTTACATCCCAAAGTTTAAAGCTAAAAGGGATCGGGTATACTCACAGTGATTGCTTAACAGTATAGACTGTTATTGGATTAAAGAGAGCTCTTTTAGAATTAGCCTGATTAGATTACAACAGATGAGAGTCAGAAAAATTACGAGATTGCGCAAAGTGTCGGAACAGTCACTGGATCGGATAGCTAGTCGACCGAGTGGCTAATGTTAGGGGGAACGGATGACTGCCCGATCAGATGGCTGTCCGATTGGGTGGTCACTCGATCCAAGTATCAAGTTTAGTGAGTTGGTCACCTCGATCGGATGGCAGCTCGATCGGATGGCTATCCGATCGGGTTGCCACTCGATTGAGATTTCCAAAGTTCCAAGTTTCTGAAAAAAGTTCTAAGTCCTGAATGCTAGACAACTGCTACCCGATCAAGTGGTTGTCCGATCGGATGGTCATCCGATCGGATTGTCAATCGATCGAGTGATCCTTGTCCCGTTTGTAACTGATGTGTTCAAAATGTAACATATAAATTTCATCAAATGAGGCATAAAACTAACCCTTTTGTCTTCCTTTTGTAATGTTGGAAAAAGTGTGTTTTTGTCTTCCTTTTGTATTTTCAGGATTAAATGAGCTCAAACTAACAAAAGAAGCAAAAAGACATCAAAATCTAACATAAATACAAGAAAAGGAACAAGACGTGGCATGCCCGACCCCACGACAGCATCTTCCCAAGCAAAACAAGAGATCAGAAGCCTGAACACGCCCCGTGCTCAGCCAGCACGGGGGCGTGCCCAAGTGTTAGCAGAAAAGACAAAGTAGTAGAAGCTTCTATTGCCCACCACGGGGCCGTGCTCAGCGGACACAGGGCCTTGGTCAACTATAAGATTCGCACAATCCAGGAAAATCTTCATAGTATAAAGATTCTTCTGCACACGGGGTCGTGCTCAGCGGACACGGGGGCGTGGTCAACTAATAAGACAAAGCTGCATTTAATGAAGAAAGAGAGGATGTGGACACGGGGCCGTGCCCACTGGACACGGGGCCGTGCCCGAGCTTCTGTTCAGCCTATAAATAGAAGTGCTTGGCTCAAGCTCAAACCATCCCTTGGCACACCACCTCTCTCACACTTCACCCACCACCCACCACCACCATAACACCATCATCCACCACCATCATCCATTGTCCATCATAGAGTGTGTGAGTCATCTCGGGATCCAAGATTGATCGTAAGAGTTCTTGACAATCAAGGTCATGTTTGCCTAAGTCTCTTACATCACTTGGTGAAGACAAAGTGTCTAGTGTAATACTTTTTATTTCTAATCTTTTGCACTTTTTATTTGGTTTTGTATTAATGACTTTAATAACTAGTTGCTTATGTTGAAGGTGATCTTTCCTTATCGTTTGTCCGTGGTGTCTTGGCATTATTTTACTGTCTATATAAAATAAAAGATTTTCACCATTCATATCTCCACGGTCTATATGGAGGTATGTTGGCTACCTGGTCGGGGGTTAAGGGAACGGTTTGGTAAAGGTCTTGCCATTGTTCAGCGTTTAAAGGTCCTGCAATGGACCTGGGTCAAATTTAGTAGGACCTCCTTCAATACTTAACGGTATTGGATGGCGGGGGTCCAAACTCTTTGATCCCCTCATAAGTTAACTACTATTAATACTATAACCCGGCTATTTATGACTGTATCCCTGCTGACTCAGACTACTTAGTCGAGGGTAACGTCACCTCCAAAAGAGGGGCCTACCATAATTTGCATTAATAACTTAATTAATTATCTTCCAATAATCCACCCTTTTAGGATTGTATCCTTGCTGACTCAAACTACTAGGGTGAGGGTAACGTCACCTTCAAAAGAGGGGCCTACTACAATAACTAAGATAATCTCTTAATTATGTGCAAAGTGCGGAAATAATCAAAGGTTACACTAGATACGAGTCGGAACCAAGTGATTCATCTTGTCTATTTGTTTTTCTTTTTATTTTTATTTTCAGCATTTTAGTTAGTTTTTATTTTTCTTAGTTAAAAACATTTTTCTAAACTTTTTATTTTGATTAGACGTTGAGGATAAACCGGTACTAAAAGCTCTTATGTCCTTCGATGACCTCGGTATCTTGCCAACACTATACTACGCTCACGATGGGTGCACTTGCCCATATGTGTGTTTAGTGTTAGTAAAATATCGTGTTTTATAAATTTAAAACTTGGCTAAAAATATGTGTTAAAGGGGCTTAAAATATACACCTAATATATATAACACTTCACACGCATCAAGTTTTTGGCGCCGCTGCTGGGGACACAAGGATTTTAAGAAAGTTAGGAATCAACGGCCTAATCGTTTTTCTTATTTTTCATTATTTTAGGATTTTTTTTTTAGTTTTTCAGCTTCTGCAGAACCCAGCACGGGCCGTGCCTGCTGAACACGCCCCGTGCCCAATCATTGGAACTGGCAATCCTGTTTTAAGTCAGACAGTAAGCTGAACACGGGGCCGTGCCCACTACACACGCCCCCGTGCCCAAGTTTCAGTTACTGAAAACAGAACCGTAAGATCCCGACGGTTGGTAAATTTTGACACAAACATGAGTGATACTGATACTTTTTACTTTCGGCACTCTTATGGTACTATGTGGTGTCAATTATGTGGTGGTAACCATAAAGAATTAGAATGCTTTTTTCTAAATTATAAACCCCACTATATAGACCCATCATTTCCTAGTATCCTTAAGAGGGGCGAAAGTAAAAATAATCCCTATCGCTCCCTCGAATGCGCCCAACCGGATATTCTAGGAGAAATGCTTCTCGATGAATTATTTCAACTAGAAGATCTAGTTTTTAATTGGTTAGAAGAACTTAGGGGAGACCTCAAAAATCTTCTCCAAGACGATAACCAAGAAGAAAGGTTGGAAACGCATTCAAACAACTTCATTGTTTCCAATGATACTTCTAACTCTAGTGAGGACTTGAGCGATAGTCGTCCCTGTGTCGATTGTGCCGTGAAGGACTCCCCATCGACTTCGTTCGATGCATACATAGACCTGAGCGATTCGACATACACCTTCTTTAACGAGAGCCCGGAAAAGGGTTGGACTTGTCCACCTACATATAGCATAGGAATCACCCTCACCGACAACCTCTTGCGTTCTCGTCTTAATCTAGATCAATTAAGGTATCTTAGGCACTTTGGGGTTGTTCCATCCAGTAAGGAACCACCCGATCCGGGAAAATTCCTTGAAATTTGAAGAAATCCTTAAGACAGCTTCTAGACACGGGGCCGTGTCCAGGTCAGCACGCCCCCGTGTCCACCCAAAAGATTCCCTTCTGATTTTGTCAGAATGCGGACAAAAATGTGTCAGGATTCCATCTGCACACGGGGCCGTGTCCAGCCGACACGGGGCCGTGCGCAACGTACTGTCGTTTTCTATAAATGCAGCCAAGAATCCTACACATTTGAACCATTCCAGGGACAGAGATTTGAGGAATATTCTCACATACCATCCTAGGTATTTTCTAAAAGAAGTTTCTCAACTATCTTCTTGTCCTTTCCTCTTTTATCCACTTTCATCTTCTTCAATTTTCTTCATACTTCCATTAAAGCTTGAACCTTCTATAGTTCAAGCCTTATTGAGATGTTTGTTAGATTTTTGTTCATGGAATCTTGATAAAAATAAGTTCTATAACAATGTTTTAAGTTGTTTAAGTTCAAAAATGCTTCAAAAATCATAAAAACAATTTGAAACCCCAAGATTCCTTGTCCATAAATCCTGCAGATATCTGAACACGGGGCCGTGTTCACTGAACACGGGGCCGTGTCCGAAGTACTGGACCTGTAAAATTGAACTCTTTTAGGCATGTTTTCTCAGAATGGCAAGCAGAACAAGTGGAAACTCTTCGTCGCATTCCAGGAACAGCCGGCAGGGGAGAAGATCATCTACGGTTGAGGATTCTCTTGTAAACTATGTTTACGCCTTAAGAGAGGCTCTTGATGAAGTAACAAGTGTGGAAGAGGCATTGGTCGACCGCATTAATCATTTGACGGTGGGACTAGAAGGATGTCTCCGGGAAGTCAACCTTTTGCACCAAAGGTTGAACATTCTCGCCTCTCCTCCTTTGGTACCAATTATCACCCAAAGGGCATGGAATGTAGTGCCGGAAGTCATCATTCCAGCCGAATGGTACGCCCTACATCAAGAACCTCCTCGAGACATCCTACAAGGGGTTCCAATTGGTGTCACTCCTCCTCCTCCTCCTCAAGAGGTCGAGGAGCATGAAGCCGCCTCCCTTCTCCCAAGGGAGATAGAAGAATGGCTTTAGCAACATCTAAGGAACACCGTTCGGCTTGGAGCTCTACAAGGCTTTTAAACCGGAAATCTATTTCCGGAATTTTGGTTCTTATTGTAGAAGTAGAACTCCTTAGGAAGATTTTACGGATCACTTGACCTATTTAATATTAGGACTTTTAACTTTTATTTTCTACTTTATTTTTCATTTTTGGGACTATTATGTAATTCTCTCTATGATTAATGAATGATGGTTTTAGTTAAATTGGTGTTCTGGATGGTGTTGAAATGAATAAAACACACTTGAGATGGCAAAGGATGCAAGGGAAACTTGAACCAGTACTCTATGCAGGAAAACAGAACCGCCCGACAAATTTCTTCATTTACAGTAAGCTCAGCACGGGCCGTGTCCACCCAACACGGCCCCGTGCTGCACAGTCTGCAGAAAAAGACCCAGTTCAGGTAACTGGACACGGGCCGTGTTCACCCAACACGCCCCCGTGTCCAGACTTCTGTTTCTCTTGTTTTAATTTTGTTACTGGCACTTGAACACGGGGCCGTGCCCGGATCACACGGGGCCGTGTTCAGCGCCCAGTAACACAAAATTTTTGCTTTTTACACCTTTTTACACATTCAATCAACCTAAAAACTTATTTTTGAGACACATTGAGGACAATGTGTAATTTAAGTGTGGGGGGAATGCTAAAACCTTGAATCTCGCAAGTCCTAAATACAAGCCTTACATAAAACTCTATTGGAATTGCTAATCACCCCAAATTTTTTTCAAAAATTTTCATTTTTTACTTGTCTAGGTTTAACTCGGGAATTTCAAGTTCTAAAAAGGTTATATTTTTACAAATTTACAACCGATAGCGTCGTGATAAAAAGAACCAACATAAGAAAATTATGAAAAGGCATGACAAGCTTAGTTAAAATTTAATTATATATACTTGATCACATAAAAACTCATTCCCACAAAAGTGAGTTTTGAGCCTTTATTGAGCAAACACTTACATATCATTTTACTAAATGCTCATTTTCGTTTCTTGTGTGAATAGCCGCTTGGTTCTTACGACTCTAGAACTTGCCATGACGATACATTCCCAATCCTTGCCAACTTAAACTCGAGTAAGTAAATGATGGAGGCATTAGGACTAACCCTTTTTATTTCTACACCATTATTTTTCTTTTTTTTTACCACTTACCCAAAGTCCCCCTAGTTAGCCCCTTTGAGCCTAAACCTTTTCATTTCATAACCCAAACCAAACACCCTTTTTACCCACCAAAACCTTTTTTCTCATTTTTACCCCTTTGTTTTAGTAACAAGTTCGATTTTTCGTATGACTTTTCAAAATATATATATATATAGTGTTGATGATGAAGTAAAAGAAAATAAACAAACAAGTTCATCAAAAATAACTTTGTTTGAATAAATAGCTTCATCAAAAGAAAAGTTACAAAAATAGAAAGTCCTACGAAAACCGAAACTTGTTACGCTTTTCGCCCTTTTTCTACTAACCACTAACCACCAACCCAACCACCTACCTTTAACCCAAGCCTAACCCTTAACCCACAAAGTCCTCTTGATATTTACAAAGGTATATAAGTTAAAAAGGAGGAGGATTGATTGCTTGGCAAGCCTATGGTAGGAGTAAGTTCCATGCCGCTCTCGAGTGATCCACAAAAATACATTTTCGGCCGAGTGTTGAGTGATCCCCGTGAGGTATGTGAACTTGTATATAAATAGAATTTTACAAAGGCATGTTATGCCCTAATAAGTAATTTATCCTATGAAAAGTTTTAAATAAATCATGATGAATAGGATTGTAAATAAATAAAAATAAAACTAAATAAAGAATCTTGGAAATCCCGACACTCTATGACAAGCCCAAAACTTTCTTTTCTACCCATTCCATTTGGGAGTGTAAATAGCCACATATTAAAGAGTTTTGCTTGAGGACAAGCAAAGATTCAAGTGTGGGGGTATTTGATGTGTTCAAAATATAACATATAAATTTCATCAAATGAGGCATAAAACTAACCCTTTTTTAGTACTAATGTTGGAAAAAGTGTGCTTTTGTCTTCCTTTTGTATTTTCAGGATTAAATGAGCTCAAATTAACAAAAGAAGCAAAAAGACATCAAAATCTAACATAAATACAAGAAAAGGAACAAGACGTGGCATGCCCGACCCCACGACAGCATCTTCCCAAGCAAAACAAGAGATCAGAAGCCTGAACACGCCCCGTGCTCAGCCAGCACGGGGGCGTGCCCAAGTGTTAGCAGAAAAGACAAAGTGGTAGAAGCTTCTATTGCCCACCACGGGGCCGTGCTCAGCGGACACGGGGCCGTGGTCAACTATAAGATTCGTACAATCCAGGAAAATCTTCATAGTACAAAGATTCTTCTGCACACGGGGTTGTGCTCAGCGGACACGGGGGCGTGGTCAACTAATAAGACAAAGCTGCATTTAATGAAGAAAGAGAGGACGTGGACACGGGGCCGTGCCCGAGCTTCTGTTCAGCCTATAAATAGAAGTGCTTGGCTCAAGCTCAAACCATCCCTTGGCACACCACCTCTCTCACACTTCACCCACCACCCACCACCACCATAACACCATCATCCACCACCATCATCCATTGTCCATCATAGAGTGTGTGAGTCATCTCGGGATCCAAGATTGATCGTAAGAGTTCTTGACAATCAAGGTCATGTTTGCCTAAGTCTCTTACATCACTTGGTGAAGACAAAGTGTCTAGTGTAATACTTTTTATTTCTAATCTTTTGCACTTTTTATTTGGTTTTGTATTAATGACTTTAATAACTAGTTGCTTATGTTGAAGGTGATCTTTCCTTATCGTTTGTCCGTGGTGTCTTGGCATTATTTTACTGTCTATATAAAATAAAAGATTTTCACCATTCATATCTCCACGGTCTATATGGAGGTATGTTGGCTACCTGGTCGGGGTTTAAGGGAACGGTTTGGGAAAGGTCTTGCCATTGTTTAGCGTTTAGAGGTCCTGCAATGGACCTGGGTCAAATTTAGTAGGACCTCCTTCAATACTTAACGGTATTGGATGGCGGGGGTCTAAATTCTTTGATCCCCTCATAAGTTAACTACTATTAATACTATAACCCGGCTATTTATGACTGTATCCCTGCTGACTCAGACTACTTAGTCGAGGGTAACGTCACCTCCAAAAGAGGGGCCTACCATAATTTGCATTAATAACTTAATTAATTATCTTCCAATAATCCACCCTTTTAGGATTGTATCCTTGCTGACTCAAACTACTAGGGTGAGGGTAACGTCACCTTCAAAAGAGGGGCCTACTACAATAACTAAGATAATCTCTTAATTATGTGCAAAAGTGCGGAAATAATCAAAGGTTACACTAGATACGAGTCGGAACCAAGTGATTCATCTTGTCTATCTGTTTTTCTTTTTATTTTTATTTTCAGCATTTTAGTTAGTTTTTATTTTTCTTAGTTAAAAACATTTTTCTAAACTTTTTATTTTGATTAGACGTTGAGGATAAACCGGTACTAAAAGCTCTTGTGTCCTTGGACGACCTCGGTATCTTGCCAACACTATACTACGCTCACGATGGGTGCACTTGCCCATATGTGTGTTTAGTGTTAGTAAAATATCGTTTTATAAATTTAAAACTTGGCTAAAAATAAGTGTTAAAGGGGCTTAAAATATACACCTAATATATATAACACTTCACACGCATCAGTAACTTTGAAAAAAATTTATAAGTTTCTAGATTAACGACGACGGCTCAGGACGTACTGCGACAATGGTAAACTCACCATCTTACATCCGTTCTGATCGGATGGGATCACCCCTATCCGATCAGTCGTCTGTTTACAGCGGTTTATGTCGGAATCCGTTCCATGGTCGTCTTCTCCGACAACAACCTGTTTCCAAACCTACTCCGGACTACCCATCGAGTCCACAGTCTGATTATGCCCGGATTTCACCGTTTTAAATTAAAAATTGAAGAAAAGATGAAGGAGAACTTAAGTTTTATTATAAAAGTCCTAGATCAATCCTAGATTTGGTGCAAAACACCCGAAATTCCTTAGATCTAAGCTAGATCTTGTCAGAAATGACAACATATGGCAGTTTGTACAATCCACCATGATGACATCATCATTAAGAGCTTAGATCTGAGAGATTCCACGGTGAAAAGTGTGATTTCCAAGGTGAATCACGTAGAGAATGAAGTGTAGATCAAGAAAGTACAAGGATCTAGTGTAAAACGTACCGAAATTGCCAAGAAAATGAAGAAAAGTTGTGTGCGTGCGTCTGCTCGAGTAAGGCTGTCACATCAGTGAGAATGGTGATGTGACAGGCCTATTTATAGTGTGTGAGGGTGTGAAGGCGGTGTGGCATGGATCGGATGGTAGGCCGATCGAGTGGCCGTTCGATCGGGTGGTCATACGATCGGGTGGCTATCCGGCCGGGTGGCTATCTGATTGGATGGCTATCCGATCGGACGGTCATCCGATCGGGTTACCACCTGGTCGATCCCATCCTTTCCGCGTTCCCGTCTTCGATTCGTTTTACGAGTTAGATTAAGCATTGGGTATTATTTGGCAAAGGAATAACTAGATTACATCATAAACACCAAAAGTTTGTCCAAGATTAATAGATTCCGCCAGCGACAAGACTCCAGTCTCTCGTTTCACCAAGTATCAAGTTTCACGAATCTCAAGTGTCAAGCACCAAATATAGATTTAGACATTCCAAGCGTATAGATTTAGGCATTCCAATCATAGATTTAGACATTCTAAACATAGATTTTGACATTCCAAGCATACAGATTTAGGCATTCCAATCATAGATTTAGACATTCCAAACATAGATTTAGACATTCCAAACATATAGGTTTACCAAGATATCAAAGTGTCACACATCGTATAGTTCAGGGGCTGGACTTGCCAATAGCTAAAGTTCAGGGACTAAATATGTCAAAAGTCTAAAGTTTAGGGACGCTGGGCGTTACAGTCTCCCCTACTTTAGGATATTTCGTCCCCGAAATCTTAGAAGAAGACTGCTCGAAGAGCTGCGGGTACTTGGCCTTCATATCACTTTTCAACTCCCAAGTGAATTCGGCGCCACGCTTCCCTTCCCTTCCCATCGAACCTTAACAATGGGAATTTTGCTACGCCTCAGATGCTTGACAGCTTGATCCATGATCTCGACCGGTTTCTCCACAAACTGCACAGCTTCATTTATTTGCAAGTCCTCAAGGGGAACCTGAAGTTCCTCGTCGGCTAGGCATTTACGTAGATTGGACACGTGGAACACCGGATGTACGTTGTTTAGTTCTTGTGGTAAGTCGAGTCTGTACGCCACCTTGCCAATCCTTTCGTGTATCTTGAAAGGACCCACATAGCGAGGGGCGAGCTTTCCCTTCTTACCAAAACGAACTACCCCCTTCCAGGGAGATACCTTGAGAAGAACTCGGTCGCCAACATCAAATTCCAGAGGTTTACGCCTATTATCAGCATAACTCTTTTGTCTGCTACTAGCCTTGATCAAGTTATCACGGATCTGAAGAATCTTATCCGTTGTTTCTTGAATTATTTCAGGGCCAGTAAATTGCTTGTCACCAATCTCATGCCAGCTGAGAGGAGATCGGCACTTGCGGCCATACAAAGCTTCGAAAGGAGCCATCGGAATACTGGAATGATAGCTGTTGTTGTACAAGAACTCAATCAATGGTAAATGTACATCCCAGTTACCACCATCGTCGATGACACAAGAACGAAGCATATCCTCTAGGGTCTGAATAGTACGCTCGGTCTGTCCATCCGTTTGAGGATGAAAGGCCGTGCTAAGATTCAAATGAGTACCCATAGCGGATTGAAAGGTTTGCCAAAGACGTGAAGTAAAGCGACCATCACGGTCCGAGATTATGTCAAGAGGTATGCCATGACGGCATATAATCTCATCAGCATAGATTCGAGCAAGTTTCTCCACCTTATAGTCCTCACGAATAGGAAGAAAGTGGGCGGATTTGGTCAAACGATCAACAATTACCCAGATACTGTCGTGACCAAACGGTGTTCGAGGAAACTTAGTAATAAAGTCCATAGCGATGCTATCCCATTTCCAAACTGGGATCTTGGGTTGTTCTAAGAGTCCTGAGGGACGTTGATGTTCAGCCTTAACTTTCATACAAGTGAGGCATTTGGAAGCATACACAACAATGTCCCTCTTCATGCCAGGCCACCAATAAGTTGTACGCAAATCGTGGTACATTTTATCAGCGCCTGGATGAATGGAGTAATGGGATTTATGGGCCTCCTTCATAATAAGCTCACGGAGATTGTCACGATCCGGCACCCAGATGCGATTGAGGTAATATTGCTGTTGGTGCAGTTGTCTGTCGACTTCATCTTCGTTCGAGTCTTAGATTAGAACTGATAGATTAGGGCTTGTATTATAAGAAAAGATCAGAATTTAGTATGTTTAAAGGTTGATTTCGCTTCAAGGGACATTTATAGAAGATTTCGCTTCAAGCAAGTTCAAGCGAAATCTACATGACATGATTTCGCTTGAACAGCTCAAGCGAAACCTCAACTTCTATATATACCCTGAAGCGTAATCAGTTCTTAGTAGCAGAGAGTTGTTAGTTTCCGACACAGAGTTGCTGTCGAGGTGTCTCCAAATCTGTAATCTTTCATAGATCAATACAAGAAACAGTAAATAGTATTTCTAGTGTGTTACAAGCTAAACAAAGACAGAATCAATGAATTCCGCCTCTGATTCTGTCTGAGCACTCTTCTGATAGACTCGTTAGGTCGTTTCACGATCCTACATGTGGTATCAGAGCACAGGAGGAAGAGTTCTTACCGTTTAGCTCGTTTTCGCTGGAAAATTCTGACTTCTACACCTTCTTTTCAAAATTAATCAAGTTTTCGTGGTTAAAATGGACTGATTTTCATATATTGTGTGCGAAACATTGAATTAACAAATCCTTGAAAGATTCTGACCTTAATTCGACCTAGAACTTGTTCAATTTTGCAAAAATCAGATCGACTTGATGATGTCAGCATGATTCAAGCGAAACTGAGAGGTTGATTTCGCTTGAAATATAGATTTCGCTTGAAGACTGATTAGTTTTCGCTTCAAGAGTTTCAGGATTGATTTGTATTTCAAGCGAAATCTTAGGTCTCGCTTGAAGTTTTGACCAAATTCTGCTTGATTTCGCTTGAAAGGTTATTTTGTTTGATTTCACTTCAGGGTGTTAATCAGGTTAAGATCATTCAAGCGAAATTAAGGTTTTCACTTCAAAGGATTTTTTCTGCCTTAGTTGTTTCAAGCAAAATTAAGTGTTTCGCTTGAACTAATATTGTAGTTAATCTTTTGATTTCGCTTGAAGATTGTTTGCAGGTATCTCGCTTGAAGGTTGCTGAGTGCATTTTGTTTTAGATAATGACAATGATATTTGATGAGAAAGAAAATGAATATCTTGAAAATTTAAATCGTTGGTATATGAGAACTGTGGACAGTAATTACAGAAATGTAGATGTGGATGTTTGGGTAAAGAGTTATGAAGTATTCATTTGCCAAAAGAATGAAACTTTGGATGAGATGGAAACACGATTTAAAGTTCTAACGGACAATTTGTGGAGAAAGGGTATTAGAATGACAAATGATGAACATATATTGAAATTGACAACTGCATTACCTGCTAAATGGGATGAATTCATGGTTGAGCTAAAAGGAAAAGATTTTTTCCAAGAGCTTAATCCACATCAGTTCTTTAATGAGGTTCATGCAGAGTGTCGTAAAGAAGAAAAGAAAAGGAGGGATTTTTTGTCCAAGATGGAAAAGAATTTAAACAAATTGGAGTTGAATGTACTTATTGAAATTGATAAAAGAATTTGTGGATTTCTTGCAACAAAGAGTACTCTGAAATATGATATCAAAAGGAAGTGTTATATTGATGACAATATGAATCCTTCTGATTTTGTTAAACTCTTTTGTGCAGGTACATACAAGATGGAGACAGAACAAGTTCAAAAGAATGAAGAATCTGTGAAGCTTGGATCTTCAAGTTCTGCATCAGTGTGCTCAAAATGTGAGAACTTTAAGACTGACAATGACAAACTCTTGAAGAATGCGGAAAGTTTGACATTGGAAGTTGAGAAGTTGAGAAACGAGAAGCAAGCTGATGATAAGCAGATTCTTATTCTGAAAGAAAATTGTGAGAAGCTGAAAATTGAAAATGACAAACTGTTGGGTAATTTGAACAGTTTGACATCAGAAAACAAAGTTTTTGAAGAGAAAATGAAAAATTTTGAAAATGAAAAATTAAAGATTGAAAAAGATTTTCAAAGTCAACTAAAAATTTTAGAAGATGAGAGAGATTTGTTTGGTAAAGACAATCTTGAAAAACAAATTGCAATTAATTCTCATCTTGAAAAAATTATTCGACTTGAAAAGGAAGCAGAGTGTGCTCAAAAGAAAATCAAAGAGTTAGAAGGTAAAATCAGGAATTGGGAAGAAAAGTTGAAGGTTTTTGTTAATACTTCAGCTATTCCTTGCCCAAAACCTGTTAATTCCGTTCCAATAAGTGACAATGTCACAAACTTTGACAATGTCAAAGTTGAAGATTGTGATGAAAAATCTGATGATGAAAAAGTAAAAATTGACAAAAAGAATTTACATTTGAAGTTAAAAGAAAAATTTCAAAAAACTGTTCCACAGTCAACGGAAAAGGGAGAATGCTCTAAGCAAAAACCTTTGAAGAAGAAAGTGGAACAGAAACAAAAAATTAAAAATGTGAATAATGTTAAAAAAGAGAATAAAAGTTCATCAGATCAATCATCCAATCGAAATCAAAAACCACAAAAAGTAAAAAATGAAAATTCAAAAATAGTTGGTGAAAAGTGGTGCAAGTTGGACCACAGTGCTTCAAGGCCAAATCAAGTTTACAGGAGGAGAGAGGATTATCACCAAGCCAAACAGTGCTTTGATTTAAATGTTTGGGCTGAAAATGGTGATTGGTACGATAACAGAGTGTGTTACCGATGCGGTTATCAAGGACACATTGCTGTTAACTGCCAGAGTTGGAGTTATGAGACGAGAAGATGCTTTAATTGCAACATCATTGGTCATATTGCTAGAGATTGCTCAATGAGATCAATGAAAAGATCGAGAGTTGAATCTCAGAAGCAGGTGAAGAAACTAGTCTCTGTCAAGCCCAAAGAACAGAAAGTTCAAGAACGTAAAGTTCAAGAACTGAAAGTTCAAGAACCGAAAGTAAAACTTTCTCAGGGGCAAAAAGACAGACTGAGGAAGAAGAGAAAGAAGGTCAGAGAGTATCTAGAAAGGATTTTGTCCTCGGATACAACTGGTAAAACAGATAAAAGTTCTGATAAATCGTCTTGCTCACCAAAGAACAACAATTCAAGCAAAACGCATTCATCAGATACAAATCTGAGGACGAAAGAGGAAAAGAAGAAGAAAGTTTGTGGCAATGAATCTGTTTCTTCGGAAACAAAGGAGCCACATGTCGGCGATGAATCTGGCTCATCAAAGTCAGACAAGCCACATTCAGGCGATGAATCTGGTATGGTAAAGCCAGAAGAGCCAGTTGTTGAGGTAAAGACTGAGAATTCTAGTTTAACAATGGATGATGAAAATTTTCCATCGTTGTTGAACAAGAATTCAAAATCACCCAAGAACGGTCAGGCTTGGGTGGATCTGTTTAAATGAAAAATCTGACTTGCCGGAGTTCCCAGGTTGGTAAGTGTGGAACAGGAATCGGCACATTTCTTGAGAAATTCACGAAAGTGATTTCGACTTACAAGTGGTAAATCAGGGACATTAAGTTGTACTTGATTTTCTACAAAAGGTTTTTGATATGACAACAATGTGATGAAACCCCTAACCTACAAGTGGTAAAATCAACAAAACTAATTTTCCGGAAAAACCATTTTGATTAAAACAAACTTAAGTGTTTTGAAATCATTATGGGAAAATAGTTTGTTGTGAGGGGGAGTTCTGATTGTTTATGCCTAGTGGATGGTGAATTGAAGTGATTCGATATCAGTTGTCACGTTCTTGTACAGTTTGTTTTCAAATTTCCTAAAATGTGTTTGCATTTTAGGGGGGGTAAGAATTTTAGAAAATCCAAAAACATTTGAAAATTTGAAAAAGCCAAAAACATTGATAAATGCAAAAATGAGTTTCGTTGTATAAAAGAGGAAATGATAGTACATCAGTTGGACTGTCACAGCATGCTAAAGAAATGGAAAGTCTAAATGTGATAAACGGTCTCACTAAAGATGTGACGATAGGCTCAGCTAGACTAGTAGATTTGCGATAACGATACAAACTTAAATGAAAAAGCCTAGTTCTAGTGGGAAACATGGTCGAAAGCATAGTACTTAGTTTTGTCCTTCTTGACTGTGTGCCTACTCAGTAATCGCTGATTGTCGAAAGACATAAAACTGGTTAAGTTTGTGAACTTTCACAACTTTTCTAAAAAGTCGCTGTGATTGTGCATTTTATTTTGCAAAGATTTAAACTTGTTTTATTTCTTTATTTTGTTTAAGCATCGGACATCCTCTGCGTATACGTGAGTATCGACCTGGATGTTGTTGCCTAAACGTTCTGCTTTATTTTCTTTGGTGTTTCGTTTAAGCTTTGGATCACCTCTGCGTATACGGGAGTATCGACCTGGTGGTTAAAGCCTAAACAACTTCAACTTGTTTTATTTTTCTTATTTTGTTTAAACATTGGACTTTCTCTGCGTATACGGAAGTATCGACCTGATTGTTAATGTTTAAACATTCTGCTTTGTTTTTCGCACAAATCACAGTCGATAAAAGTTTAAAGGCATTACTTGAGTCAGTGTATTGCATGATGAGGGGATATGCTGAGATCGTGGGGTCCATAAGAATTTAGTGCTATCTAAATATACCTTAACGTATCGGTAAGCATTTTGAAAGTTTTTAGTTTGAGTTTATGTGGACAACAATATCGTCAATCAACGTGAATCGTTTAGAACTGAAAATGTTTAAAGCTTAACGGTGTTGATGATATGTCTTAAAAACTGATATGATCCTCTTGCACAAACTCACAAAAATATGTTTGTACATATTTTATTTCTGCAGTTAATTTCTGTTATTGCATTTATGTTTCATATTTTGAAAAATTCAAAAAGATTTTCGACAATTGATGTTGATGAGCTGATTTTCGAAATTCCAAGTGCTAAACAAGATGAACTGGTTTGGGAGTGTATGTGCTAAAAATAGAAATTTGTTTTGAGAAAGTAATTGAGATTAGTTAATCAGGGTCATTAATTTGAACTTGATGTAACTATTTTTAGTAAGTTTTTCTTATTGATTTAAGTGAAAACTTATGTTTTGGTAGAGAGATGTGTGTAGGAGAAATGAAGGTTTCTGATCCTGTTGCTACGATAAGCCAGGAGATGCATCAGAACCTGTGGAGAGCTTAATCTGAGAAAAAGCCAGGATTTAATTTCAAAAGCAATAGCTAATTCCAGACTGAAAATCCCAGCTTGATGAAAGGGGGAGTCTGATGAAGTTAGAGCTAGAGAAAAGATCCGGGTTCATGATTTCAGGAGAAAGTTTTGAAGAAGACTGATCAAGATTGAAGAGTCGTCACATTGAAGACTCTCACTGAAGATTCCGTCAACATTCAAGGGGGAGTCTGTTGGTGCAGTTGTCTGTCGACTTCATCTTCGTTCGAGTCTTAGATTAGAACTGATAGATTAGGGCTTGTATTATAAGAAAAGATCAGAATTTAGTATGTTTAAAGGTTGATTTCGCTTCAAGGGACATTTATAGAAGATTTCGCTTCAAGCAAGTTCAAGCGAAATCTACATGACATGATTTCGCTTGAACAACTCAAGCGAAACCTCAACTTCTATATATACCCTGAAGCGTAATCAGTTCTTAGTAGCAGAGAGTTGTTAGTTTCCGACACAGAGTTGCTGTCGAGGTGTCTCCAAATCTGTAATCTTTCATAGATCAATACAAGAAACAGTAAATAGTATTTCTAGTGTGTTACAAGCTAAACAAAGACAGAATCAATGAATTCCGCCTCTGATTCTGTCTGAGCACTCTTCTGATAGACTCGTTAGGTCGTTTCACGATCCTACAATTGCAGTCCGTTAGGTTTAGTTTCAAGCTGATCAATTCTAGCGCCGTGGATTTCTTCATCTAGACTTCCTTCATTTGCTGATGAATACTGGGCGTCATGAATGCACGCGTGGAGATCATTAGAGATACGAATAGCATTGACATACGTTTTACGGCTAAGAGCGTCGGCCACTACATTTGCCTGGCCAGCATGATAGCGGATTTCGCAGTCGTAGTCGTTAAGAAGTTCCACCCAACGTCTCTGTCGCATGTTCAGTTCCTGTTGGTCAAAGATGTGTTGAAGGCTCTTATGGTCAGTGTAAACCACACACTTAGTACCATACAGGTAGTGTCGCCAGATCTTTAACACAAAGACAACTGCACCAAGCTCCAGATCGTGAGTAGTATAGTTTTTCTCATGTACCTTGAGTTGTCGAGAAGCATAAGCAATAACCTTGTCCCGCTGCATGAGCACACAGCCCAATCCACGGTTTGAGGCATCACAATATACCACAAAATCATCATCCCCATCGGGTAGAGTAAGTACAGGAGCGTTACACAAAAGGGTCTTAAGAGTCTGAAAAGATTCCTCTTGCTCAGGACCCCAAGCAAAAGGTCTCTCTTTTTGGGTTAACAGAGTGAGATGTACAACAATCTTAGAAAAGTCCGAAATGAATCGGCGGAAATAACCAGCCAATCCTAGAAAAGAACGAATTTCGGATGCGGATTTTGGCGTATTCCAATTCTTCACAACTTCGATTTTAAATGAGTCAACATGAATACCTTGCTTACTAATGACATGACCAAGAAATTGTACTTCATCAATCCAAAACTCACATTTAGAAAATTTAGCATACAGATGTTCACCACGTAAGAGTTCAAGCATGAGACGCAAATGTCGAGCATGATCCGCCTGAGACTTAGAATAAATAAGAATATCATCAATAAAGACTATAATAAAATGATCCAAATAGGGTTTACACACACGATTCATGAGGTCCATGAACACAACGGGTGTGTTGGTTAGCCCAAAAGGCATAACCACGAACTCGTAGTGTCCATAACGAGTACGGAATGCGGTCTTTGGAATATCATCTTCAAGGACACGCAACTGATGATATCCAGATCGAAGATCGATCTTAGAGAAACATGACGCGCCTTGTAATTGGTCAAATAAATCATCAATACAAGGTAAAGGGTAATGATTCTTCACGGTAAGCTTATTAAGTTCACAATAGTCGATACACATACGAAATGAACCATCCTTCTTCTTGACAAATAAAACGGGAACACCCCACGGGGAGGCACTTGGACGTATAAAACCTTTGTCGAGCGGTTCCTGTAGCTGACTGGATAATTCTTGCATCTCGGAAGGTGCAAGATGGTAAGGAGCCTTGGCGACAGGAGTTACGCCAGGTACGAGATCAATGCGAAAGTCAACGGTTCTAGGTGGGGGAAGACCAGGAAGATCTTCAGGGAAGACATCAGTGAAGTCACACACCACTGGAACGTCACTTATATTCTTCCCCTTGCCCTTTTGTTCCACCACGTGGGCCAAGAAGGCAAGGTTCTGTTTACGTAAGCATCTGCTCGCTTGTGTGCATGACATCAACCTCAGTCCTTTTGAAGGTCGATCTCCATAGACGTTCAAAATATCACCAGACGGAAGAAGAAGACGAACGAGCTTATCATGACAAACAATCTCGGCATGGTTCTTACGCAACCAATCCATGCCGATAATGACATCAAAGCTACCCAAACGCATAGGTATGAGATCAATGGAGAATATGTGATCGTTAAGAGTCCGGCAATAGTCATGCACAATAGAATTAACCAAAATCGACTTACCATTGGCGACCTCAACAGAGAACGACTCAGGTAACTTAGAGCGTGTACAATTTATCAAAGACTCAAATTCAACAGACACAAAGCTTTTATAGGCACCAGTATCAAATAGGATCGAAGCGTAAAGCTTATTAACGAGAAACATACCATTCACCACATCATTGTTGTTGCGAGCCTGATTGGTATTGAGATTGAATGCTCGTCCACGAGCGGCTGCTTATTGTTCTTGATTCAGCTGGGGGCAACGATTATGAAGGTGGGTAGTATCACCACACTGAAAACATGCACGAACAACGTTAACTGGACCTGGATTCTGCAGAGGTGCTGGAGGTGCTGGTAGGGCTGCCTGAGCTGGGGCTTGTTGAGGTTGCTGGGCTGGGTTAGCTTGGCGACAATTGGGAGTCGTGTGCCCATATCGATTACAGTTGGTACATAGACGACATGCAGAAGTAGTAGGGTGATGGAAATTGCAAGTCGTACACTTGGGGTAAGACCCAGTGTACTGTTTCTTAACTTCTGGGACAGCAGGGTTAGCGACCGCAGTAGCCGAAGCAGGTTTTAGCAGCAGGGTTTGCAGCAGGAACAATAGCATTGCAACCTGAACCCTGAGATTTCCTTTTCTTGTTCTTGCTGCCACCTGTCTGCTGGGTGACTTGATTTGCAGACTTGGTGGTAGCAGGAGTAGCAAATTGCTTGTCACGCACACGGTTGTTGTTCAAACTTGCTGCCAAATGATAGACTTCTTCGATGGTGTCGAGTTGAGCTGCTTCAATTGAATCATACATAGCAGGAGGTAGACCATTGATGTACTTGGTTATCATTCGCTTATGAGTAGAAACCAAGTGAGGAATGATCAAGCTCAGCTGCTTGAATCGGGTAGTATAAGCCAGGTTATCATCACTAACCTGCTTCAGATGCCAAAACTCTTATTCAAGCTTCAATTGTTCATGAGGAGGGCAGAACTCGAGCATCATGAGTTCTCGCACCACAGCCCGTGGAAGAGCATAGGCTTCTTTATTAGAACAGATGTTTCTCTCATTCGACCACCACTCCAACGCTCTGCCTTGGAACATTCCAGTTGCACTCCTAGTCTTTAGATGATCTGGGCGTTCGCTGTTAATGAAGGTAACTTCGATGCTGTCGAACCACTCGAGCATAACAGTCACCCTATCACTGCCCATGAAAGGCTTGGGGTTGCAAGAGATGAAATGTTTGTAGCTGAACTTGGTAGACTTTTGCTTTTCGGCTTTTGAGTCCACAAAGGATGGAGGAGTGTTTGATCCTTGGAGCTCAGAGACGATCTTTGGCACGACTCGAGCAATCTGGTCGGCCATGAAAGACATCATCTTTTTCTGAGACTTCTCCCTAGATCTCTTAAGAGTGTCGGATAACTTTCGAGAAGACATCTAAAAGATCCAACAAAAGGATTGTATAAGTCTAGATTAACATAAGATAGACTAAGACTCAAGATTCACAAGATTCATATAGATACCGCAACCACGACCTTCGCTTGGCACGTTGTACAAAGTTTGGTAATGTGTCAGAACCGCTTATATATAGGAAGTACCAGCAGCGTATCCACCACGTTTCGGGCACAATCGCTTCTGCCTCGTACTCGGTGTCATTTACGTGTTGCAAAACACACTTATCATTGTTATCATAGGTTCACATAGACTT
Source organism: Helianthus tuberosus (assembly GCA_030545235.1). NCBI lineage: Eukaryota > Viridiplantae > Streptophyta > Magnoliopsida > Asterales > Asteraceae > Helianthus > Helianthus tuberosus. The sequence continues at coordinate 74,220,901 of CM060414.1, forward strand.
CAATAGATTACGATAGTTTTCAAATAGTCCTCAATAAACTCAATAGACTTCAATAGACTTCAATAGATTTCAATGGGTTAAATAGGCTTTAATAGACTTCAATAGACTAGTATTAACAATCCACAACCGACTAAATCTCACATGGCACGCGCTACGAAAGTTCGGAAACATGACAGAAGCACTTATATATAGGAAGTACCAGCGACGTATCAACCATGCTTCGATCATGCCACGTCCATCCGTCTCGTCATCGGTGTCATGCTTCGTTAACCACAGCATTAGAATTTACCATAAGATTTCCACATAGATTGACCAGGTAGATTCGATAACATAGATTAAACCAAATAGATTTCACAACATCAACCCGAGCCTACAAACTACGAACTTCACTTAGCGCGTGGTACGAAGGTTTGGTAACATGCTAGAAACACTTATATATAGGAAGTACCAGCAGGGTATCCACCATGCTTCGGACATGCCACTTCCTCCTCGTCTTCGGCGCTAGGCTATGTTTCGTATTTTGTTTCTCAATCAACCTATACATAGTTTTCACTTAGACTTCACTAGAGTACATGATAGATTTCACATAGGTTTCACATAGAGTACACAAATAGTCCTTTCGTAGTTTTATAATTTGATAACATCATCACTGGTCCATCGACACTAAGTTTCGCATGGCACTTGGTACGAAAGTTGGTAACATGCCAGAAACACTTATATATAGGAAGTACCATCGGCGTATCCACCATGCTTCGGACACGTCACTTTTCCCTCGTATTCCATGCCATGTTACATCTAGTGCCTTACAATCACAATATCACATAGATTGTTCAGATAGATTAATATCGTAGATAACTCTTTAAATTTAGTTCGATCCTGAGGAATTAGAATTCACGTTTTGGATTGCGAACATTCATGTGATTCGTGTAAAAGTATACCAAAATGAATGAAGAATCGAGTTTAAAACCACATTCACAAAATCGGAATAACATAAAAGGTAGGCTTATAAAACATAGGATTGTTCCGGGTAGAAGAAGGATGACTAACCAAAGTAATTCAAACCCCTTTTGTATTGTAGCAACGCGTCTTGACTTACTTAGACAAATACGTCATCGATGTTAGGCCTACAATATTCATCCTTTTGGTCATTTCACGTGCCCAATTGATTGGAAGTTTCGAGACCTTGGCGAGACATAAAAACATCAAGGAGTGGGACTAGTTATCAAGGTCTAAGTTTCACCTCTAACTTGATAACATCGTACCCTAATGTCGGTACTTATCCGCAGACAAGACCTACTAGAATAATATGGAGATTTTTCATCAAGGTTCGGATGTCACCCCTGTCTTGAGGGCAAACCTTGTGCAAAATACAAACACTGGTGAACAGTATTTTTAAAGTATCAAGTGTATATTATGTTAGCCTTAGCAAAGGCATGTAAGTTTAGCAGGGAAGTGTGCGGCTAGGAAGCCGGTACGGTAGAATGCATAAGTCTTAAACAACAGATAAGAATTAAGACTCCTAGAACTATAGACTAGGGCAAGTATTCCTACTTATCCTAATTCCCTATAGTTATGGCTTTGATACCAATCTTTCACACCCCAACCGATGGCGGAAACATCGGGGTGCGAGCACTAAGCGTTCAGATTGCTCATGAGATTCCATAACACTATTGTTTCAATAGAGATTAATAGATTTCATGCAAAATTGTCTAACAAAACTTTGACACCAAAATAAATCACAAGTATCAAACAGAACATCAAGCATTAAACATTGTTCATAATTTTAATTAACTAGGTGAGTTTCTAAGCTTCATCCTAGCTTGATTCCATGTCATCAGCATCCTATCAGCCTGCAACATGTATTAAAATAGAGTCAGTACAAAAGTGTACCAGCGAGTATACAAGTTTGAATAATAGCATAATAAATTAAAACAACTCATATCCGTAGTGTAAGAATAAAAATAGTTTCAGCCGTGCTAGTGTCGCAGTCCACGCAGTGATAGCCCAAGTATCCCGATGCTTTAGTGTTTACCCAAGACTCAAGGTAAACTATAATCCTCCTAACAATACCCCCGAGAATAGTGGGGGAGGTGCATCTCCTATAGCGCTACTATTGTTAAGGCGGAACTACACACCCTGGATTAAACGTCACATAGCACAAATAGAATACTAGAATACACAAGTTTCACATACACGTAGGATAGACTTTAGTTGCGAAGTCTCAAGTTTCGTAGTTTAACAGAATACATGTTACATCCCAAAGTTTAAAGCTAAAAGGGATCGAGTATACTCACAGTGATTGCTTAACAGTATAAAGTGTTATTGGATCAAAGTGAGCTCTTTTAGAATTTGCCAGATTAGATTACAACATATGAGAGTTGGACAAAATCACGAGATTGCGCAAACTGTCAGAACAGTCACTGGATCGGATGGCTGTCCGATCGGATGGCTATCCGATCAGATTGCCAGTTGATCGAGTGGCTAATGTGAGGGGGAACGGATGACTGCCCAATCAGATGGCTGTTCGATTGGGTGGTCACTCAATCCAAGTATCAAGTTTAGTGAGTTGGTCACCTCGATCGGATGGCAGCTCGATCGGATGGCTATCCGATCGGGTTGCCACTCGATTGAGATTTCCAAAGTTCCAAGTTTCTGAAAAAAGTTCTAAGTCCTGAATGTTAGACAACTGCTACCCGATTGAGTGGCTGTCCGATCGGATGGTCATCCGATAGGATGGTCACTCGATCGAGTAATCCTTGTCACGTTTATAACTTTGAAAAAAATTTATAAGTTTCTAGATTAACGATGACGGCTCAGGACGTACTGCGACAATAGTAAACTCACCATCTTACATCCGTTCTGATCGGATGGGAATCACCCCTGTCCGGTCAGTCGTCCGTTTACAGTGGTTTATGTCGGAATCCGTTCCATGGCCGTCTTCTTCGGCAACAATCCGTTTCCAAACCTACTCCAGACTACCCATCGAGTCCACAATCCGATTATGCCCGGATTTCACCGTTTTAAATGAAAGATTGATGAAAAGATGAAGAAGAACTTAAGTTTTATTATAAAAGTCCTAGATCCATCCTAGATTTGGTGCAAAACACCCGAAATTCCTTAGATCTGAGCTAGATCTTGTCAGGAATGGCATCATATGGCAGTTTGTATAACCCACCATGATGACATCATCCTTAAGAGCTTAGATCTGAGAGATTCCACGATGAAAAGTGTGATTTCCAAGGTGAATCACGTAGAGAATGAAGTGTAGATCAAGAAAGTACAAGGATCTAGTGTAAAACGTACCAAAATCGCCAAGAAAATGAACAAAAGTGGTGTGCGTGCGTCTGCTCGAGTAAGGCTGTCACATCAGTGAGAATGGTGATGTGATAGGCCTATTTATAGTGTGTGAGGGTGTGAAGGCGGTGTGGCACGGATCGAATGGTAGGCTGATCGAGTGGCCGTTCGATCGGGTGGTCATCCGATCGGGTGGCTATCCGATCGGACGGTCATCCGATCGGGTTGCCACCTGGTCGATCCCATCCTTTCCGCGTTCCCGTCTTCGATTTGTTTTACGAGTTAGATTAAGCGTTGGGTATTATTTGGCAAAGGAATAACTAGATTACATCATAAACACGAAAAGTTTGTCCAAGATTAATAGATTCCGCCAGTGACAAGACTCCAGTCTCTCGTTTCACCAAGTATCAAGTTTCACGAGTCTCAAGAGTCAAGCACCAAATATAGATTTAGACATTCCAAGCGTATAGATTTAGGCATTCCAATCATAGATTTAGACATTCCAAACATAGATTTAGACATTCCAAGCATACAGATTTAGGCATTCCAATCATAGATTTAGACATTCCAAACATAGCTTTAGACATTCCAAACAAATAGGTTTACCAAGATATCAAAGTGTCACACATCGTATAGTTCAGGGGCTAGACCTGCCAATAGCTAAAGTCCAGGGACTAAATCTGTCAAAAGTCTTAAGTTTAGGGATGTTGGGCGTTACACTATAAACGTTCATTGCCTTTCCCAAAGTCTAACGGGAGGTTTGATCTTAACAATACCCAAGAGAATGGCAGGCGGGTTGTTATAACCTATAGCATATGCATAGTACCAAAATTGTTAAGATATGTCGCATACAAGGATTAAACGTCACATAGCGTATAAGTCTCAAGTTTCACAAGTATCCTGTTTCCATGTTCACTATGGATAGAGTATATTTCCAAATAAGTTTCAAGTGTCAGGTGTCATGTTTATAGAATACATGTTGCATCCCAAAAATATTTAAAGACAAAAGGGATTGAGTATACTCACAGTGGGTGCTAAATATCAACACCAACTAATTGGATCGAAGGGAGCACTGGAGTTAGCCTGATTATAGTATAACAGTATAAGCGTTGAATAGAAAGTCGAATCATACGAGAATCGAGTAAAAAGTGTCTGACAGGTTTCCTGATCGTATGGTCATCCGGACAGGTGGTCATCCGGTCGGATGACCATTCGAGCCAGATAGACCCCATTCGATCGGACGGTCATCCGATCGGATGAGTATTCGATCAGTTGTGTGTTTGCAAATTGTTTCAACTTTTGAAGTTTTCGCTGTAGTATAAGATCAATTCATTCGTTCAGATGGTCATCCGGTCGGATGATCGTTCGATCAGATGACTATTCGAGTGAAAATTTTGTAGTTCGAAGTTTTAATTCAAATAGTTTAAGTGTTGAAGGCTACAGCGAACGAGTCGCTTGGTCGGATGATCATTCGATCAGATGGTCGTCGGATCGGATGATCATTCGACTGTAGAGATCTTGTTCCTTTAAACTTTTGTAAAATTTCTAAGTTCGAGTTTAACGGGGATGACATGACAAGTATCGAGACAACGGGAACCCACCAAGGTTCAGCTTGTATGATTGGATGGGAACCACCCCATTCGATCAGGGTAACTGTTCTTGGCAGAGTTTCATGTCTGACCCGTAATTTGGTCATCTCTCCGGTGGGATTTCGTTATCGAGCCGACTCCAGACTAAGAACAAGTCCTAGGCCTATTTTAGGTCCAGATTCCACCAGGTTGAGTAGAAAAGTTAAGAAGGTTTGAAGTAAAGTTGAAAAGCATGAAATCAGTTGAAGAAAATGTTTAGGTTTTGCAAAGATTTGTGTTAAATGTTGTAGAATTCCTTTAAATTTGTACCATTCTCGATATGATGACGTCATTCCACCGGTGACATAAGCAACCGTGATGATATCACCTTCAAGGGTCCAAATCGAGTGATTTCATGAAGGAAATCAGTGATTTTGATGGGGAAAATGGTGAGGAATTGTGTAAGATGATAGAAGTATAAGATTCATGTAGAAAACTTACAAGAATCGCTTGAAATTGGAAGAAAAGTGCCTTAGAACGAGTTGGAAGCTTCTGAGTCGGACGAGGCTGTCACATCAGTGAACAATGATGTGATAGCGGGTATTTATAGTGTGAGTGGGACAAGTAAGGCGGTGGGATGGCATGGATCGGATGACTATTCGATCGAATGGCCATCCGATCAGATGGTCATCCGATCGGATGTCCATCCGGACAGCCAATCCCCGTTTGCTAGTTTCTGACTTTGGTTCGTTTTGCGGGCTAGATTAAGCGTTGCGTATTATTTTGTGGGTAACCATTACAATGGTATAGTTATATAATTTAACACAAAAGTTTCCATGTTCCATGTTTCAAGTCTACGTGTAAGCTAGCTAGTAACTATCAAGTTTCTTGTTTAACAAAGTATCAAAATTTCTAGTTCAATCAAGTTTCTCGTTCAACAAGTATCAAGAGTCAAGAATCAAGTATCAAGCATCTAGTTTCAAGTCTCAAGTTTCTCGTTTACATTGTTTCACATAATTCAAGAGTCAAGATTCAAAGTATCAAGATTCATATTGTTAAAGTATCACAAGCTTCAAGTTTCACATCGTTCACCAAACTTCGTAAATGTTTCACTTAGAGTAATAGTTTCACATAGTTTAAGGCTCAAATAGTCAACACTAAGTATTACAGGGACTAGACTTTCCAAAAGATAAAAGATTCGAAACGTAGGGCGTTACAATTAAATCATAATATCCAGCTTATCTCTTATATATTTAATATTTTTTTACTAAAATATTTATTTTCTTTTTTTTTCTGCTGATTATCCAACATCAGGTAATACGTAAGTTTCTAACCTAATAATAAATAAAAAAACAAAGTAAAATGTTATAAACCATGTAATACACAACTCTCTAATCTAATAAAAAATAAAGTGAGATGTTACAATAAGTAAATAGTACCTCAAAGTTCATTTATGTTAGAAAACACATCTTGATGACTAAATGTGTTAATGGATTACATTATTCGTGTAAGACATGAGTTTGTTCAAATCGTGCAATACACGAGTTTTTAAAAGATGTAACTATTTTATTACTTAGTATACAAAATTATATTTATTCAACCCGTGTAATACACAGAGTTCTAACCTAGTATATATATATATATATATATATAGAGAGAGGCCGGTTAACATACAAATGCGCTTATCGTACATTACGTACGCTACAATCTCAGCCGTCAGATCATCTTCCCGCATTGAAAATCGCATGTGAAATTGAATTACCACATGCGAAATTGTTACCAACATTATCACATGCGAAATTGAATTACCACATGCGAAATTGTTACAAAAAAAAACAACCTGCTATTTCATCAAAATTATCACATGCGAAATTGAATTACCACATGCGAAATTGTTACAAAAAACAACCTTCTATTTCATCAAAATTATCACATGCGAAATTGAATTACCACATGCGAAATTGTTACAAAAAACACCTGCTATTTCATCAAAATTATCACATGCGAAATTATTACAAAAAAAAAACAACATGCGATTTTCATTGCGGGAAGATGATCTGACGGCTGAGATTGGCGCGTACGTAATGTACGATAAGGGCATTTGTACAGTACTCTTTACCTATATATATATAAAGTTAGCAAGAATAGCCCCTCAACTTTCTTGTTCATCCCTACTACACAATGCTTATTGTCTATGATAATACCACTTATTTACCCTCCATACTCATGTCCTAAAATTATAAATCACTTGTAAAGACTAAAATATATAAACTTGAATTAGCATTTATACTAAATTAGAGTTTTTTTTGCTTGGTATGTGAAGATGAACAAGAAATAATAACCTATATATATTTAAATGAAATTTGGCTAAGAGGTTGTGGGTTGAAGTGCTTTCATGGTGGACCTTTGCTTTGTTGTTGTTGCAAACATTGTTGGAGTCGTGTGGGCTGGATATAATCTTTTATGATCTTGAGTTGGAGTTACTAATCACCTGACAATTAGATCAGCATAGTACCAAGATCAAAATGCCAAGGCTTAGGGTTTTTTTTTTTTTGGGGGGACGACATAAAAGTTCAAAGGGCTTAGAAGATAATAACAAAAACTTTGGTTGCAAAGTTGCAGGGGCATTCAAAAATGTCAATGGCAAATCAACAGCTGCTTTAAAAAATTCAAATAGTAAATCAGCACAGTCAGTACTTCTAATTTCTAGTCAAGAGGATGGGGAGTGGAAATGGGTGTTTGGCAGTTCCAAGAAAGATTATGGATCACGGGAAACGAAGATTAATGTGAAGATCGCTTAGCATGGTCAGAAAAAAACGTAATCCTAACTCTAGTTTTGAAAAATGAGAGTTTGTGACAACTTTAGTTTCTGTCATGAATTTTCCTAGTTCAATTAATGTAGAAGATATGTGGAAAAGATGCAGTGAGTGAGAAAATGTTACGGATGTGTACATTTCAGATCGTTTCTCAAATAAAGGTAAGCGTTTTGGTTTTTTTAGATTCACCAAAGTTAGAGATATTAATATGCTGGTATCCAACTTTCGCTTTATATGGTTTAGCTTTTACCACATGCATGCAGATATAGAAAAGTTTGGTCGCTTAGATCGCAAATCATGTGCCCAAACAAGTGGTTTGGAAAATGCTAAGATAATGGGGGAAAGAAGAGAAGTAAGATTTGGATGGTGTGGATGAGAAAGTTAGTCACGGGAAATTTAGATCAAATGATATGAAATCTTTTGCTACCATACATCATGGAAAAAGGTTGATCTCGAAGCGTGTAACTATCTATATATCATCACGTGAATGTAAGTTTAAGGAGGAAGGTGCGCCTTATATAATGGGAATATTGAATGAGGTGAGAATAGCTCCTAATTTGTTATTGATTTGTATGAAATAAAATTTTACTGATAAAGAAATATGGTATATCAAGGGAATATGGATTAAATTGTATTTCTCTTCTAGTGATAGTTGTGAAAATTTTGTGAATGTTCGTTGTTAAAGTTCTGACAGTTGTGAAAATTTTGTGAATATGGGTTAAATTGCGATTCATTGCAAGCCATGGAGATCCGATTACAGAGGATAGTTTGGTTTTATAGATCTTAAACAACTTACAACCTGAGTATATGATGTTTGTGACCAATATTGAAAATCAAGATCTCAAACCTACCTTTTGTCAGTTGAGAATGAAACTATTGATGCATAAAGTTCACCTGAAACAATCACAATCCGCCTATTCTAATTTCTACCTTTGCCCAGATTACTACTATGGCAGCTATGAACATCAATCCAACAGCTCTGCATCTATCAGATTCGTTGAATTCAACTGTTGTGTGTCAAATTTGTGACAAATTGGCCACAAAGCAATCAACTGTTATCAACGGTTCTCACAGGCGAACGACGGACATTCAAAAGGCGAATGATGGAGATCAAATCGAGGACATAGTGGTCAACGTGGTGGCTTTACTAGTCAACGTAGTGGTGGATATAATAGTTAATCAAGAAATGGGGGAAACCTGCCTACACATGTAGGGTTTGATAATCACATATTTGGTACTGGTAATGTTATTCGAGGACTTTTAGGGACTAGCCCAAATAATATTTTTGATCAGACACTATTTATTGCACCACAAACAAACTCACAAACTGATTTTGTTAATTCTTTTAGGCTTGCTACACATTTGACAGTCAAGTTGGGCCCCATGGTAATCATTATAGTAATCAATTTGGGTCGACTCACTTTGCTCAGTGGGCTGGAATTTCGAATGCGTCACAGTTTGGGTTTAATGGACCAAACCAAAATAAAGTTGGATCTAATGGCTAGAATGCACATCATTTGGGCCAAATGGGCCATAGTTCGGCTTATGGAGGATTTGTCTAGTAGTTGTTATCAGGTGGACTTTTGGGTTCCTGATTCAGGACCAACTGCTTGTCACACCTGGTCATAGGTGGAAGCACAAGGTGTGATCGTGATTGATTCTCATTGCATACGAATTAGCAAACATACTATATGATTTAAAATAAACTCCAAATGCCATTTCAATAGTTTCAAAATATAAACATGAGTTAATAAAAGTGTTTACATCACTTGAAAATAAAACAAGTTTTAAAAGTCAACAACATAGTTCAAGTTATAAAAGATAAAGGATTTATTCCCCATATCACCGCAAGGAGGGAGAATATAATGAACAACCCAACAAAAGTAGCATGGAGTTAGGACACTCGACATCTTGAAGCAAAAGCTCGCAAAGATTCCACTAATTTCCTGAAAGACATGTAAGTTTGAAAAACGTCAACAAAGTTGGTGAATTCATGCAGTTAATTTGTAATAAATGTAAATTTCTAAAATGTGAAATGTATTTGTACGAAAAGCGGAATGTAAACGTAAATGAAATCGTTGATCATTAATGTTTTGCAAGAACATTAATATGTGTGATGACATAGGAAGCAATCCAAACCTTGATATTTTTGTGTCGATTACCCTTCGACTGGGACACAAAAGCACTCTTCCGTGTGGGTCAATGGGGACCAAGAGTGGGGCTCGTCAAAACCCAATAGATCTACCCCTTTCCGTTCCTCGGTCTAAACTTAGATTAATGGTGCTTAAGTACAACCCTATTCAGACATGATCTAGTTGTTTCATTCCCTTAGTCTAGTTTTAATTTCAATTTTATTTGATGATATAGAAGATTCAGTTATCACCTCAATATTTGGCACCGTGGCTTCTTTCGCCATCTGATTCTGATCTTCTTTAATCACTTGTTGTTTCTCAGCAACAGCTTCCTCTGCTGAACTTTTCAGCTTCTAATCACCAGCTTTTTCTGATGTTTTCAACTCATCCACCATCTTCTGACTTTCGTCAACAATTTCCTCTACAGTCTTCCTCTTCTTCTTCTTCTTCTTCTTCTCGACACTAGCATATATCACCCTTCTTATGCCCTCCTCTACTTCTTTCCTGTAGTACGGATTCTCTCTTAGCCCTGCAGCCCATACACCTGCAGTTGGAATCGCAGCAACAAGTGCTTCAAAATTTACTTTTTAAGGATCAACTGTCGGGTTCACTTGAGGATCTACAAAGCATTCTCTTTCCTTATCCCATCTATTAGCACTTTTTGCTTCCATGAATATCTCATACACTTTGCTCAATTCCATTCGTGCATGACGTTCCTCTCGACTCTGTCTCATCTCATTAACCAAAGCAAGTTTCTCTTTTGGAATATATTTATTTCAATTGAAGCCTTCATCCTCTTAACTTGTTAACAAAACTTGTTTTCTTTCTTTGGATGAACCTTCATCAATCTGCTTTTGATTTTCTCTTGAGGGCTGCTCATTTGTGCGATGATAGATAGCTTTCTTGTAATAGTCTTCATGAAATGGATTCACACTATCATCAGCTTGCCGATTGGTGCATTCTCTTTTGAAGTGTCCTTTTTGTTTACACTTGAAACAAGTGACCTTAGCTTTGTCTAATCCCAGTTTCATATCAGGACCTTCAATACATTTCCTTCCAGTTATCTCCATGAACCGTTGAGCCCTTCTAATTACGCTAGCCATACAACATCGAATATCCATAAGCTCTATCTCCTCTGGGTCTACCTGGTCGTAATCCTCCTTCATCATATTTGGATTGCCGATCTTTCCTGCAACCAAGCTTTCATAAGACTCCAGAATGGAAGACAAGAAACTCATATGTTGCCATGCAAAATCAGTATTCAAGTTTGGATTATCTTTCCAATTCTGATTTGGATTGGATTTGGATGATGCAGAAGATGAATGATATCCAGAATCATTGCTCGGAGATTTGCTCTTTGATGAATCATCAGTATTTTCAGCACTAAATGCCATAATGATCTTTGGTGCCTGATTATTCATCAGCATACTTCTCCGATAATACAAATCAACATTCTGCTGATAATTTGAACTAGTCATTTTGTTTTGTTTCTGTAACTCTAGATCATGACCTTCAAGTTTTTCAATCAAACCATCCAAAGTAATTTCATCAAACCTGGCATCATTTTTAAAAACTATCATAAATGTTTTCCAATCATCGACACGTGGTAATGCCTCTATCAGTTTGTTGATAATCTCTTCTCTCTCCTTCTTGATTCCAAACCTCTTTAGCTCGATTTTCAAATGACAAAATCTTTCTATCATTTGCCGGAAAATTTCTCCATTTATGCATCCGAACAGATCAAACTCTTTTTTCAACAAAGAAATTTTGTTCTTCTTGATATCCTTTCCACCTTCGGCTTTCACTTTCAGTGCTTCCCACATTGACTTGGACGTTTCACCATGTTGAAGCAAGAAAAGAGTATCCTCTCTAACAGATTGTTGTAGTAATGTTTCCATTCTTAGTTCATTAGAGTGATCCTTTTTATCATTATCTGAAAATTGTTTAATATGAAATAGTTCATTTTTATCGTTTATGTAACACCCCGACCGTAATACAACAAACCACGACGGAAACGTCGGGGAGTCATGTCACAGAATCATTGTTTCACAACACATAGTAATTGAAGTTTTGTTTTATTTAATTAATTGATTCGTTGTTTTGATATAAACCAAACAAATACAAAAATTGTCTTTCAAATTTTAAAGTCACTAAGGCCCACATCCATCCTATGTGCAGCAAGCAATCAACAATCGTCACATAATAGAACCTAAAACATATGTGAAAAACAGTTAGCATAAGAACGCCGGCGAGTACAGAGGTTTTGTATGTCAAATTCATGGCTTGAATTCATATTGCAGTACCTCATCCAACTACGAGAGTTGTCGAGTATGTACCTTGAAATCAAAAAGTGTTTGATATTGCAATATGTTTTATCAACTTTACTAGTTGGTATAAGTAAAACAAAACATCGTAGCCATGAATCTTGACCGAAAACATTTGTCTTTGTAAAACCAAGTAGTAAATCGTCTAGTATGAAAACTCGTATGGTTTATATCTTTAAGTAAACCTCGTTGTGTGACATCGTTTGAAAACATTCGTCCAAGTGATCTAGATAACGCTACGACGTGTAATGTGATAAAAGCACTTATATATAGGAAGTACCAGTGGCGTATCCACCATGCTTTTATCACATTACACCCGTCTCGTTATCTAATCACTTACCATAAACCAATCGTCCAAATCGTCCGTGTTATAAATCATCGTTCAATTGTCCGTGTTTTAAATTGTGAAGTAAAACCTTTGGTCATTCTTTAATGAATACATTCAAACCTGTGTGATTCAACTATACCACCCATGGGGTATCTTTAATAGAACCTGAAAGGCCTCTTTAACATCGACTAACAAATCAACTCATGATTTATTAAAATAACAGATTCTGTCGTTACCCACATTATCCACCAACTCCATGGGATAGTCCGATAATGGGATTTGTCAGATCCTATGGTACCATAACATACTACTGGTCGGCTTGATCAAAGCTAATGAATGTCATTCGTCTTTCGACTAACGCACCAACAAGTTCGTTCACATTATTGTAATCGTCGTGTTTTATATAAACCATAGTCTTTGTTTTTGAAAACTTGAAAAGCACTTAGCACATATGAGTCACCCCAAAACAATTGAAAGCATAAAAGAGGGGAGCTATGTACTCACATAGTTACCTTAAAACATGTAAAAAAGGGGAGATCTATGTACTCACAAAGTTACCTCAAAACATGTAAAAAGAGGGGGGGGATCTATGTACTCACTTGGGATTGCAAAGTATCCTTGATCAAGTGAATAACAAATCTTCAATCGTGTCCTAACGTGTCCAAACATCGGTAACTATGTTAAAGTAACGGTACATAATCGGAGGAATTGGATAGAATGAGGTCTTGTAAACCAAATGAGTGTTGGAACTCATTTGATATGGTTTAACAAAGTCTACATTCTGATTTGGAATGAATCCTAAGTGCTTTTGACCCGTTATGACCCGTTAAGGTAGTTTACGCTACTTTAACGTGTCATTTGTGCAAATGCGCCTTCGGATGGTCAAACTAGTCCTATGATAAGTCTTATACGCCTAAACATGTTTAATAATATTGCAATATCAGTTTAAGTGTCAAAATTTTAGGTTACATATGCTTAAATTGAATTTATGCGCAAAAGGGCATTTTGGTCATTTCCTGAAGGCATATAAACTACCTATCATATGACTAACCAAACGAAATGACCATAAGGTATAACCTCTGGAGGTTATTCCCTATACAACTATGGTCATAATATGTGTTTGGCCGGATCCTAATGATCGACCAAACGGGTCGGGTTCGAAAGTCTAAGCGGTTGTCAAGACCGCTTGACTTACGACCCTAAATAAGCACTAAACTAGAAGTGACGAGTTAAACATGTTTAACTAAGTTGGAAAACTGGTTTGGTATCAAAACAAACCCAGAAATAGTTTCGTCGTAAAATGCACATAAACGTGCATTTTGACCGAAACTTTGACCCATCACTTCGACTAGTCAACGTGGAAATCAGTAGGTATAATCACTGGGGATTATAGCCATAGTGATTACAATCACGTTGCAAAGTTCAATTGAACTTTGTCTTGACCAATTAATGGTCAAAGCCGAAAGTCAAACACTGTTTGACTTTTAGCTTGAAGTGGCTAAAAATAAATAAACAAGACTAGGAAGAACACTTACAAGAGTTCTAGGATGAAAAGAAGACTAGAAAACTCAGTTAAGAAGCCTCCAACAAGTGTGGTACCCTCCAATTAGAGTTTAAGATGAAGAAAAATGGAAATGAGCAATGGATGAAGATGAATGCCTTGCTATTTATAGTTGTAGGGATGCCACAAGATTATGACATGTGGATTGTGTGCTCACCAAGGATCAACAAGATCATTACAAGTGTGTGGTTATGAATCAAAGCCTTGGTAATCACTAAAAAATAGCCCACAACATTGAAAACTAGCTTAGAAAACATGTGCAGCAGCTCGTTAAGAGAATTCTGTCGAACTTGAGGCGTTGCATCGCGTGACAAGGGGGGGGGGAGGGGTTGCTCTCGCTCGACGCCACCACCACCCTTTACCGAAACTTTTGAAAATTGTGTAAAATGGTCCCTGCAGCCTTTTAAATGCATTTTCGACGCATTTAACCCCTGTTAACCCAAAATTCAGGCTATACAAGGAAGATATAGCTTAGGGGACTTGAAATATGCTCGGATATATCATGGATGTTGGTTATTTTAGCCGTACGGTCGTCATTTTCGGTTAATTACGACGAACGTTCGAACAGACGCGAAAACAATCCAAATTACCCAACGAATGGTATTTTTGCATTCCCATCACTAAAATATAATATCTTAATGATTAGAAAAATTTTTGGATGTACGAATACGGTCAGAATGCAGAATATGCGCGGATTTGCATACTTTCGCAGTTTTGACGCTTTTAGTCCCTGTGATCAAATAAGCATATTTTCACACACTGAATCCCTCAAAACTTATTTCTAAGCTATGTTAAGGGTATTTAGGGTATGTTTAGCTTATGAACTTGTTCTAGAGTGTACGTTGCTATGAGAATCGGTAGACTTTTGTAGTTTGTCATAAATAGTCCCTGTGATCGAATAGACTTGTTTTTGACATACCAAACCCTTCAAAACTTATTTATAAGTTATGTAAATGATATTTAGGGTAAGTTTAGCTTATGTCACTATTCCAGAGTGTACATTGCGTTAAACTGATTACGTTTGCATAATAGTTTACGTAAAACTTCCAGAAAAGCTTCTCGAGAGTTCGAAATCATACGAAATTTGATATGTGTAATTGTCACATGTAATTATACAAATCCCGGGAATTAAACACAAGATTTTATTGGATTTGTAATTGTATGATGGTCGTAGAGGCACAAATGTCACAGTCTCCCATACTTTAGGAAATTTCGTCCCGAAATTTAATTTAGAGGAAACTTGTGAAAACAGATGTGATTATTTCGCTTTTAAATGAATTCTTCGTTCTTTAAGTAAAACTCTGGGCCATGTTTGGATTTCTAGCGAACTTTGTTAATCTTACTCGTCTGTTGTCTATAGGAAAGAGTTCAGATCCGAAGATTCTAAACTTCATTCCCATAGATAGGTGTATGATTACACCGAACCTTAAGAGTGCCATGTAATTGTCAATGTGATGTCCTTGTTGTAGCAAAATATGAAGAGCATGTGAATTTGACAAGGATTTGGTGTTTCGAACAACGGATGGAGAGAATGTTTCCTATAAAGACTGTTATAGGAAACTTGTGTGTGCTCGGAATTGGAGTCGGAGAGATAAAACAACATTGGCCAAGGTCCAGAACTTCTAGTAACTTAAATAACGCCACATTTGCAATGTAATAAGGAACACTTATATATAGGAAGTACCATCGGCGTATCCACCATGCCCTTATTACATTGTTCCTGTTTCGTTATTCTTATTACTATAGGTTCTTACACATGACAAAACTTGTTGTGGTTTCTGTGCACTGAATTCCATAATTATGTATGCATCCATAATTACGTAATACCTTGAACAATCCGCACAGTTCATTAAGTGATGTGTAGGGGAAGAAAATCAAACGAACAATCCTGTGATGACTTTGACTAGACCACCATAGGGTCTCTTTAACTAGATCAACGAATGATCTCTTTAAATAGACCACCAAAGAGTCTCTTCAACTAGATCACCAAAGGACCTCTTTAACTATATCGACGAACGACCTCTTTAACTAGATCAACACATGATCTCTTTAAATAGATTGATGAATTAATCTCTTTAACTAGACCACCAAAGGGTCTCTTTAACTAGATCAACACATGATCTATTTAACTAGATTGACGAATTAATCTCTTTAACTAGTCCACCAAAGGGTCTATTTAACTAGATCAACACATGATCTCTTTAACTAGATTGACGAATCAATCTCTTTAACTAGATCACCAAAGGGTCTCTTTAACTATATCAACACATGATCTCTTTAACTAGATTGACGAACAATCTCTTTAACTAGACCACCAAAGGGTCTCTTTAACTATATCAACACATGATATCGTTAACTAGATCAACACATGATCCCTTTAACTAGATTGACGAATCAATCTCTTTAACTAGACCACCAAAGGGTCTCTTTAACTATATCAACGCATGATATCTTTAACTAGATCAACACATGATCTCTTTAACTATGGAATAGTACTTTAAAATCCAAGGGTCTTGACTATTTGCATAGAAAAGCCCATTAAGGATTTAAGATAGTACTTTTGGATATCCTTCTAAGAATCTATCATATAAAGATATGGATGATTCTACAAGGATTTGGATAGTGAGCATTTGAATCAGCTAAACGCATAAACACATAATCACATAATTGTCAACTTGTTATCAACTTGTCGTCAATTTGTACATACGTATTTAAAGTACACCAGGAATCCAATCAAGGAGTTCAATTAGTACGTTAAACATCCTCAAGAATCTAACTATGAAGATAGGAAGATCTTATAAAGATTTGGTTTGGCATCATTGAAGCGTAACATACGTATTAAAGCACACAAAGAATCCAATTAAGGACTTTGATTTTGCGCTTTAAACATCCACAAGGATCTAACTATGAAAATACGAAGATCCTTTAAGGATTTGGTATTTGTGTGGCGAAAATGTTTTGAAAACCATGTACTAGGTATGCTAAGTCAACATACGAAGTGAAGTGTTCATGAAATCAATGTGCTAGATATGCTAAGTCAACATATGAAGCAAAAGGATCCTTGAAATCAATGTGCTAGGCATGCTAAGTCAACATGCGAAGCAAATTATCCTTGATAATCGTGTACATAGTCATATTGCATAAGACCAATTAAGGACTTATGAAAAGTACCCTTAGTTATCCAAACAAGGATTTAAAGTGGTACTTCGAGTATTCGTCAAGAGTTATAACTTGCACCTTGTACTCTGTTTCTTAGAAGAACGAGTACTTAGGATTTTTGTGGAGATCACGAGCGATCTCAAAAATGGAAGAACTACGAGAGTAGTTTGTCTTGCAAGAAACATGGTTCCTTGGTGTCGGTATAGTAGGGGTATGTCATTGTAATCACATTTGTTTTTGTACATCAATTTGGAATAAAGATTTATTCATAAACCAATCAAATTATTTCAGAGTTCTTGGATAACAAAAGAAATAAAACATAAAGTTCAATCGTTTCAAAGCAGCATCGTCTTCAAGTTAGCCAAATGCTCATCCACGGGCTGGATTTGCATTAACAAGCTTTGGGCAATTATTTCTGAAATGGCCCATCTCGCCACAGTTGTAGCAAGAACCTAGTGGAAGACGAGCTTGAGCAGGGTTGGCTTGAGGTTGGTTCGGACCACCTTGGTTTGGGGTAGTTCGACAAGCATTTGCCAAATGGACAAGTCTCCCACATGATGTGCACTGACGACACTGTAGGTGAGCTTGGTGGTGAGCATTACACCTGTTGCACAGCGGTGCAGTACCAGCATAGGTTTTCCTAGCACGAGGCTGTGCCGGTTGGTTGGGGGCAACTTGATTGTTTTGAGCAACTACAACGAAGTTCTGTGAAGCCTTACGCTTTTTTGACTTCTTGGAGGATTCAGTCTTGTTATCCTTTGATTTTTCTTGTGTAGTTTTGTCCGATGGTTTCTTATCGCCTTTCCGGAAAAGTTTACCCTTCCTGACCTGAGATTCAATCAGGGTAGCGGATAGCTTAATGGCCTGTCTAACTGTGGTAGGGTTGCTACCAGTAACAATGTCCTGAACTGGGTCAGGGAGGCCATCAATGTACTTTTCAATCACCTTATCCAAAGTCGTAACCATGGTAGGACAAAACAGACTTAGTTCCTCATATCGATCAGTGTAGGCTCGATGCTCACCGCTATCTTGTTTAAGATCGTCGAATTCCCTTTCTAGTGCCCTGAGTCCATGACGAGGACAGAATTCCTTCATCATTAGAGCTTGAAGCTCTTCCCAGGTTTGAGCCATTGCCTCATCGGCACCCCTGTCTCTCATCACACAATTCCACCATGTTAGTGCCCTTTTCTCAAATACACTAGATACAAACTCAAACTTTCGCTCGTTTGGGCATTGAACGTGTCGGAATGTGCTTTCCAAACTCTCGAACCATTGTAGGAGCCCCGTAGCTCCTTCAGACCCAGAAAATTTAAGCGGTTTAGCCGAATTGAATGTCTTATAGTTGCACTGAGCATTGTTATTGTTATTATTGTTGTTCGCTTGATTTATCTGGGTAATAAGGTTCGGGATCACAGTAGCCATTTGCTGAGCGACTAAGGCTGCTATTGTAGCATCTTGAGTTTGATCGTGTCTAGGAGGCATTTTGTGTGCTAAAAGAACAAGGAAACATGAGAAATGTGTGAGATTGACATTTAGGTAAACAAAAGAGGTATTGAAAATATCGACGAAACATAAGGAAGGTGGTCATTCATTTGTTACTTCAAACAAACAAATGACACACGGTGACTAATCAAAGTAAATGGGTCTTCATAATGTATCGCGAAGATATGCTTTAGCCTATAGGTGGACACTCACCCCAAGAGTTCCCAGGTAAGAGTGACTGGTCTGGTGATGTTGATTTGTACGAACACTCTAGCCTTAGACAGAAAACTCAGAGTACAGGCATCCACCCTTCCGGATTGCACATGTTCACATTATTAAGGCCCAAACTTTGACGAGATTTTGAAAACACCAAAGGCTTAAAATCCCAAAACAAACCATCTAAGGATAGATGATTTATAGAGTAGTTTTGGAAAAATTTTGACTCGAGAGAATGAATTGTGTTTTGTTTTTGTTAATCACCTAAGGATAGGTGATTGGTATTGTATTAAGAATCTAAACGCATGTTTACTTGCGCTAGGGTCCTAGGAAGGTTATAGACTAGGTCAAGAGCATTACTAATAACCTAATTCTCTAAACCATGAGCTCTGATACCAACTTTTCTGTAACACCCCGATAACGTAATACAACAAACCGCGGCGGAAACGTCGAGGAGTCATGTCACAGAATCATTGTTTCACAACACATGGTAATTGAAGTTTTGTTTTATTTCGTTAATTGATTCGTTGTTTTGATATAAACCAAACAAATACAAAAATTGTCTTTCAAGTTTTAAAGTCACTAAGACCCGCGTCCATCCTATGTGTAGCAAGCAATCAACAATCGTCACATAATAGAACCTGAAACATATGTGAAAAACAGTAAGCATGAAAATGCCGGGAGTACATAGGTTTTATATGTCAAATTAATGGCTTGAATTCATATTGCAATACCTCGTCCAACTACGAGAGTTGTCGAGTATGTACCTTGAAATCAAAAATTGTTTGATATTGCAATACGTGTTATCAACTTTACAAGTTGATATAAGTAAAACAAAACATCGTAGCCATGAATCTTGACCGAAAACATTTGTCTTTGTAAAACCAAGTAGTAAATTGTCTTGTATGAAAACTCATATGGTTTATATCTTTAAGTAAACCTCGTTGTGTGACATCGTTTGAAAACATTTATCCAAGTGATCTAGATAAGCTACGACATGTAATGTGATAAAAGCACTTATATATAGGAAGTATCAGCGGCGTATCCACCATGTTTTTATCACATTACACCCGT
Source organism: Helianthus tuberosus (assembly GCA_030545235.1). Classification (NCBI taxonomy): domain Eukaryota; kingdom Viridiplantae; phylum Streptophyta; class Magnoliopsida; order Asterales; family Asteraceae; genus Helianthus; species Helianthus tuberosus. Next base: position 74,240,855 of record CM060414.1, read on the forward strand.
CTCGTTATCTAATCACTTACCATAAACTAATCGTCCAAATCTTCTGTGTTATAAATCACCGTTCAGTCATTTGTGTTTTAAATTGTGAAATAAAACCTTTGGTCGTTGATGTGTGTAAAATGTAACATATAAATTACATCAAATGAGGCATAAAACTAACCCTTTTTAGTACTAATGTTGGAAAAAGCCTGTTTTTGTCTTCCTTTTGAATTTACAGGACCAAATGAGCTTAAAAGAACAAAAGGAGCAAATAAAGAGCCAAAACCAATATAAATACAAAGAAAAGGAATAAACATGACATGCCCGACCCCTCGGCAACATCCCCAAAGCAAAAACAAGACAACAGCAGACTGACCACGGGGCCGTGCCCAGCTGGACACGGGGGCGTGGCCAGGAGCCTGCAAAAAGGACAAACCTATAGAAGCTTCTACGCCCACCACGGGGGCGTGCCCAGCTCAGCACAGGGCGTGGTCAACGCTAAGATACACAGAATCTTGCAAAACCTTGATAGTACAGATACGCTGCTGACCACGGGGTCGTGCCCGCTGAACACGGGGCCGTGTGGGACCCTCTGCTGACACTTGCATTAAAAGAAGGAAGAGAAAAGGCTGGCCACGGGGGCGTGGCCATTGGACATGGGGTCGTGGCCAGAGCTCTGTGCAGGCTATAAATAGGGGTGCTCGGCTACTGACGGGGATAAAACCCCTTTTGTCTTCTCATTTTCATTTCACCATGACCCGTTTCCCCGAAAACTCTCTGGTTCCTCCGAGAATCTCTACAGATTTTCATGTTTTTCCACCGTTCAACATCTTCAAGTTATGATTCTATCATCTTCTGTAGTTAGTTTAATGATTTGCATATAGATTAACAACAAAAATTCAAGGAAAATCTAGGGTTCTTAAACTTGAACTGAACCAAAACCCAATTTTTTGCTTAGATCTGTTAGTATTAGTATAGTTGCATGTTATAGGAAGTAAATCCACTGAAATTGTTTGTAGATTTGCCCGATTTCAAGCATAAACCTCAAACCCATGTTTTTTAACCAAAAAGAAGAAATTGAAGGGTTAAACAATTTATTTCTGGAAAAACGACACTTGGGGTTTCATTCTCCGGGAAAACCGCCCCTACTCAACCAAAATTTTTCAAGTTTTGGAAACCGGGACGAAAAATGAAGATTTGGGGAAACAGAACCCTGACCACGGGGTCGTGGCCAGCGAGCACGGGGGCGTGGCCAGGAGAAACGAGATGAACACGGGGCGTGGCCAATTGCCATCGGGCCATGTCCAGCCTCCTATTTTTAGTTTTCTTTGAAAATTTATCGTTACTCGCTGATTATTTTGTGTTTTCTGTTGCAGAGATGGCCAGCAAGTTCACTAAGTTCAAACCAACAGAGTGGAACTACCAAGCCCGCTATGACATTCTTCAAACGAGGCCCGAGGAAGCACCAAAACAAGCATGCCTTGATACTTTGGAGGCTGTGGGGCAACTAGACAGCTACAACACACTGGTCACGGGTCCACTAAGGGTGGCCCTCGGCACAAGACTCCATGCGGTTCATGAGTATAGCTTGGAGTTTTACAGTTCTTTCGCGTTCAAAGCAAAAGCCGAGCCATTCGATGAAGAAGGAGTTTAATTCCAATGTGCGGGAGAGGTTCTTTCGATTTCTATTGCACAGTTCAGAGTGAATGTGGGTCTGTTTACCGAGGAAGAGTCCGGTGAAGAGGAGAACACGGGTGGTCTCCGTGAACTCCCGAACAACATGCGCCAGACAGCATGCGCTCAAATCGGGGATGGTGCATATGATGCAAGTGTCACGAAGAGCTCCCAGTTGTGGGACCCCCTTTATCACTACATTCATAAGGTCCTTAGTAACTCTCTAAGTCAAAGGCGTGATAGCACCGGTGTTGTCAACTTACGTGATCTGACGGTCTTGTATTGCATCTACAACTGCGATCCTCTTGATGTCACTTACCTACTCCTAAGGAACATGCATCTGAACCAGTTGGCTTCCTCCCTGACACCAATCTTCTTTGTGGGATGGATCTACCGCCTCTTCAAAACCTTTGTTCAACGGATGCCGAAATCATTCTACAAGGGTCTGATGGGTTGGTAAATTTCCAAAGCTTAACGTGTTTAATTTTACCGATTTGTGTGAAATTGAGTTTTAGAATACACTACTTTGAGATGGTTTGTATTTTGCAGGCCTTGACATGTTTAAGGTGTATTTTGGAAGCTTAATGGGGCTTGGGAATGAAGTTAGGAAGAACAGGAGCGAAAAACGGAGCTAAACGGCGAAAACCGGACAAAGACTTCTGAGACCGGCGTCCCAGACGCTGGTCCCCAGCGTGAATTGGGGAAACTTCTTCTTTTGATTAGTTGGAACCCATTTTCGACGGGGGAGTTACACACACTCGGTTCTAGACCTCCATAGGCGATTTTGGGAGATTTTTGAAGGTTCCATTTGATCCATCATCATATTCCATCAAGTTTGGAAGATTAATCATCAACTATGAGTGGCTAATCTCTTCAAGATCATCCCCGGGTGAAAGATTGTGAGTTTCTAGGGTTTGTTTTTCATGTTTTGGTTTGATACAAACATTTGTTAACCGTTGATTGAAATTGTATGAATCATTTGTTGGTATTGCTTTGAACTCGAAATTGTTAAGTTTTCTTGCAACATTGACATTGAGAGATGATTGCTACCATTAAGTTGTGATTTGTGCTAGGGTTTGGTTTTTGTTCTTGATTAATAAAGCATACTATTGTCTCATATTGTGATGGTTATCTTGCACCGGTTGCGTATGATAGACGATTGTTGATGTCTAAGATTAGGATTTCAAAATTAACAAACTCAAGAAGTCATTGGTGTTCATAACATAATCAAACCATTCGTGTTAAATAGCCCTAGATACTTAATAATCCGAAACCCGGGTGTGATTATTTTCTAAATAGTGTTCACAAATCCATTTTAGTTACCGTTTTAATATTCGTCATTCTAAATAACATCATTAAATCATTTTCTACAAACCAATTGGAATCACGTTGTTGGTTCACACTTTCAAACACAACTTTAAAGAAAATTAGCAAGTTTCATAATTACTTTGTACATTTTTGTAAATAGTCTAACAAGTCGAACAGGTCGTGCGATACTGACCACATGCTCTTCGTCGATACGATACCCGACTTACCCTAGCTACCTAGGTTTAATTGGGTTTTTGACTGATCGGGACGACACGGTCAGGGTCCATGGTCGGGGAAGGTAGATCTCACCCAGTGCCACTCAATGGGAATCATCCACGAGACAGTTGACGGGACAGTCCGCTTCCAAACCACTCAAGGACATGTTTGGAACCCGGAGGAAGCCCTCGTCCTACATGCCAACCCAAACCGTCCTCATCCTCAGTATCAAGGCTACCAAGCGGGTTCCTCCTCTCAAGGAGGTGGTTTTCCTAACTTTCAAAGCTTACATTATCTTTTGAAGGAAAACTTACTATGCACCCGTAACACCTACAACATGGCTAACAACACCTTTACCCGGGTCGGAGCAATGGAGCGCAACATCTCCACTATGCAAGATGACATCACCCACATCTAGGAGCATATGGTGTACCGAGGAGATGAAGACGAGGACATGGACTGATTCGGAAGCATTGGAGGTGGTGTAACGTTGGATACGGTTTCTCAGGTTAACCCTGTTCTATCCCACAAACAATTGCTGGCCTGAGTGCCATGGTTTGAACAATTTACTTCCTTAAACACTTTTTATTTTCTGCATTTTATTTTTCTTTTTTTTTTATGTGTGATGATGGATGATGAACTTTGGTAAAAGTAGGATGTTTGTTATGTTATGTATGGTGTGGTGTTAGCAAAACAGGTACCCAGGAAGCTTGGATGCACTAAGCATTAGTGCTACATAAGCCTGGAAACCCGAACCAAAAGCCAAAAACCTGTAATCATCAAATATAGAGTGCCACCACGGGGCCGTGGTCAGCGACCACGCCCCCGTGCCCACACCCATGAACTACTGTTTGTCTGAAAACTGCCCACCACGGGGTCGTGACCACCAGACACGCCCCGTGGCCATGTTTCTGTAAGCTTCTATTACTGGCACTCTGACCACGGGGCCGTGCTCAGCTGGCAGGAGGCCATGGCCAGGTGCCCAGTAACACCAAATTTTGTTTTTCAACACCTTTTTACACATTCAATCAACCTAAAAACTTATTTTTGGGACACATTGAGGACAATGTGTAATTTAAGTGTGGGGGGGGGGGGGGATTCTAACACCTTGAATCTCGCAAGTCCTAATAAGAAGCCTTACACAAAACTCTATTGGAACTGCTAATCACCCCAAATTGTTTACTTTTTTTTCATTTTTTTTAACTTGTCTTGGTTTAATTTTGGAATAACAAGTTCTAAAAAGGTTATATTTTTACAAATTTACAACCGATAGCGTCATTATAAAAAGAACCAAATAAGAAAATTATGAAAAGACATGACAAATCTAATTAAACTTTGATTATATATACTTGATCACATTATAAACCCAAAAATACATCTTCGGTCGAGTGTTGAGTGATCTCCTGTGAGGTATGTAAACTTGTATATAAATGGAATTTTAAAGAGGCATGTTATGCCCAAATAAGTAATATCTTTTTTAAAAAGTTCTAAATAAATCATGACGAATATGATTGTAAATAAAATAAAAATAAAACCCAATAAAAGATCTTGGATTCCCGATACTCAAGATGAGCCCAAAACTTCTCCTCTACCTCTTCCATTTGGGTGTGTAAGCCACATATTAAAGAGTTTTGCTTGAGGACAATCAAAGATTCAAGTTGGACACCCGGCTTTTCAGGCCGTACCGTACAATTGTGACACGTGTTGTGAATAGGTAAAAGGCCGTATTTGACCGATTATGATGTTTTTATGTGGAACTTAATGAGTTGGTAAATTTAAACTTTGGTAAAAATTATGTTGGCAACGATAAAATTTACGCTTATCGCGTAACGGTCAAAATGCGAAACGAACGTCGGTGACCACCCGATCAGTGTTAAAATCCTAAAAATAGTCTGTTATGATTTGAATAGTAATTTTAATCATATTCGTGAGGAAAAATAAATTAAAACGCTAAGAAACTCTATTTTTCGAGTTTAAGCGCGTACCACACGATGCAGCGCGTGTACCGACAAAATACTGTCAACACAGCCTGTCAAGGCAACTGATAATCATTTCTGTAATAATTTGATGAGTTTATTACTATAGTATGATAAAAATAATAAAAACGCTTAAATTCCTATTTTTGCGATTTTAAGCGCGTACCGCGCAGCACAGCGCGTATATTGCCAAATACCGGCAACATAGCCAGTCCAGGAAAACAAAATATTGTTCAATAATATTTTGGCGAGGTTATTTTTATAGAGTGTTAAAAATAATTTAAAACGCACTAAAATGGGATTAAAACGCTAGATAAAATACCCAGTAGCCAGTTAAATACCTGTTTTTAGCTAATACATAATATATATATATATATATATATATGTATATATATGCATGTGCATGTGAGAGGGGACATGTGTGGCGGCCAAGAGATGACACTAATCAAATTGACAAGTGTAGAATGTGCATAAGCTTACCATTTAAATTACATGCAAATATGACACTAATCATTTTTAAGGCCACAAGTTTCAAATAACCCCCCCCCCCCCATTCTCTCACCATAACCGTACACACATACATGTTTCACCATTTTTTAGTTTTAAACACAACTTTGAAGATTTAAGCCTTTTCAATATCCTTCAAATGTTTGAAGATTAAACCATGAAGTTTTTAGGAAGATGCAAGCTTCTTATCACACAAACCATTATCAAAAACCCATTTATATTCTTGGAAGGTATATAATTTATTTAATTTATACATGTTCTTTCATTTTAATGATGTTGATGATGATTATAGAAGTTTCTCAAAGTTCTTAGATAATTCACAAACTTGAAACTAATAAGAAATGGGTTTTTATGCAAAATCAAAATGGACATATATATGTATATATAACCGTATATGTTTATGTGTGTATATATGATTGGAGTGTCGTGCTCCGGTCAATGATAATATTTATAATCCCTAATTACCCTTAACAAATAGCTAGTGGTAGCAGGGGGTCGAACCACGAAGAGTATGTGGTTTGCGAGTGGATTCGATTGAATTTATGAAAAGGTGTCACAATTATGAAGCTTGCTATGATATATTTTTGTATTTTTGTTTTGTTGAAAGATGTGAATTTAAACTAATGAAATTGATTTAATTGTGTAGGATCGATCCGTGACCCAAACGAGTCAATCAGAAGAGTTCTTGTCTGTTTCAGAGGCGGAAACAAAGAAACAGACTTGTAAAATAACTTGTTTCACTCTTAAACGTCTTGTTTTATTGATTTAACAGCAATACAGATCAATTGACGCGTCGGCAGCACTTCGGTACCGGAATCTCAAAGTTACAAATGATTTCGCTTGAAGGCCTATATATAGGGAAGGTAATTCCGTTTGAATGTGGCAGAAACCAGTTCAAGCGAAATTAACCATGTTAATTTCGTTTGAAAGTGCACATGCCACTTTCAAACGGAATTAACTCATTCAAGCGGAATTAACTCTTTCAAGCGAAATTAACTCTTTCACACCCAAAACCTCCTATTTTCTCGTACAACGTGCCATGATCTAACAATTCTAAAACTAGACTCGATACAAGACGAAGTCGACAGACGTATGCACCAACAGGCTCCCCCTCGGATGTTGACGAGTCTTCAGTGTCGAGTCTTCAACATCTTCAGTCTTTATCAGTCTTCGGGCTTCTCTTCAAAGTATATGACAGTATAAGCATCCTCAAACTTTTCTTGCATTTTCTAGAATCAAAATTTTGGCTCTATTCCTCATAGCTTCTCTTCTCTAACAGACGCCCCCTCAAGTTGTACTGGGATCGTAGTCTGGCTTTTACTCTGCTTACATGTTCACAGGTTCAAGAATCGCATCCTGGCTTTCTCATAGCCATAACCTGCACATTCTCTACCTCAAAATAAATTTCACAAATATAAAATTTGACAAATTTAAACTCTGCTAACCACTTGATTAACTCAGTTTAAAACATCAATTAATGATATAACAATTTTAATTTCTGATGACCACTTGTATGAATATCAGTTATCAAATCACACACTCCCAAACCTGTTCATCATGTTCAGCACTCGGAATTTTGAAAATCAGCTTTTCAACATCAGTTTTCTAAAATCTTTTTGAGTTTTTCAAAATTTATGCTAAAACACTCCAAAAATCTTTTTGGATTTTTTTAAATAAAATGAATTGCAATAAAGAAATATTTACACACACTATTTTTGTGAGTTTGTGTAAGAGGATCATATCAGTTTATGAGACAAATCACCAACACCGTTAAGCTTTAAACATTTTAAGTTCTAAACGATTTACTTAGATTGACAGTATACTGATCCACTTAAATTTTCACACAAAGTTCAAATGTTTCGAGATACGAGATTAATGTTTTAAGCACTTAAACTTATTCGCGTGTCCCACCTCAGAATATACTCACGTATCCAGATCCCAATATTCAGTCTTACAGGTGAATATACCTATATGATATCTGTAAGGTGTTAAATTGCGAAGGCCGTGAGAGCTCAGGTCAGAACTTCTGTTCAGTAGAGAGATGACGGCTTCGACTTTTAGTGGGTCCCCTTTAGAGGATCTTTTTTACAACAGCAAATGATTTGCATTTTTTCAATGTTTCATCATTTTTTATGCTGAGGGGAGGCTATATTTCAAGCAAGCGTAAAGTATTCTCCGGGAACTAGGCCATTGCTTCCGCAAAATCAGAAGTCCCGGGATAATACCCCAGATATCACTAAGCATAATGACCTAGTATCTCAGAAAGAGGGGTCCTTCAAACAAGATTTCGGGGGTTACCCATATATCTGAGAGATGTTACCCACGATATAAGCAAGTTTGATATTTAGGTTTATATCTCGTCACAATCTACTAAATGTGCAAAAACCTACTGGCACATCATCAGTGAGACCGTTTATCACTTTTTGACTTTCCATTTCTTTAGAATGCTGTGACAGTCCACTGATGTACTTTCATTCCCTTTTTTTACAACAAAACTCCTTTTGATTTTATCATGTTTTTTACTATTTCAAATTTTCTAATGTTTTTGGATTTTCTGAAATTTCTTACTCCCCCTAAAATGCAAAATCATTTAAGGAAATTTGAAAACAAACTGTACAAACAAATTGACAACTGATATCAAATCACTTCAATTCGCCATCCACTTGGCATAAACAATCAGAACTCCCCCTTTCAACAAACTATTTTCCCATTGTGATTTCAAAACACTTAAGTTTGTTTTAATCAAATGGTTTTTCCGGAAAATAAATTTTGTTGATTTTATCACTTGTAAAATTGGGGTTCATCACATTGTTTCTCAATCATATGTAGGAAAAACAAGTACAACTTAATGTACTTGATTTACCACTTGTAAGTGAAAACCTTTTTCAACCACTAGTAGGTTCACTCACCAACCAAAATCACTTGTAAATCAAAATATAACAATATAAAGATATCACCTGTAGATTTACCAACCAAAACATATTCAAGAATGATGCCGATTCCTGCTCCACTCTTACCAACCTGGGAGCTCCGGCAAGTCCGGATTTTTAGTTAGGAAGTACTTTCCCCCAAGCCTGACCAGCCTTGGGAGATTCTGGTACACATCTATCCCACCAACATTTTGATTTGTAAAATTCTTTTGCACCTTTAACCTTTCCATCAACCATCTTCCCAAAAATATGTTTAACTTTTCCATTAAACACTTTTTCAGCATCAAATTCTTTCTTACCAGCAAAGTATTGACCTGAAATTTCAGTTTTACCTTTCAACTTCAAATTTTCCTTTGACAGTTTTGGAAAATTTTCGTCATTCACCTCTGGAACGGAATTCTCAACCTTTTTCTCAACAAATGACTCCTCTGATTTTATGGAATCAGATTCATTGTCAGAACAACTTTCAGATTTTCCAACCCATCTTTGTTTGTTCAAATCGACTTTTCTTTTGTAAAAACGTTTTGAAGTTTCACCAACTTCCAAAGTCGATTTATCAACACATTTATTGTTTGTTTCAAAGTTAGAAGAAACTCCCTGTTTTGAATAAGTGAACTCTTGGCAATTCCAAGCAATATGTCCAACTTTTTGACACTTAAAACAGGTTCTTCTGTCAACTCTTTGAGCAAATTTCTTCACATTCTTTTTTATTTCAGTAAGAAACTCTTGATTTGACTGTTTCCAGAATGGTTTCTTCTGCTCATCTTCAGAACTTCCTCCTGCAACAAATGTTGTTTTTAGTTTATAACTTTTCTCATTTTTATAATTTTCTGAAGAATTAAAACCAAGACCTTTCTTTTTGAAATTACTGTTATGGTTTGGTTTCTTTTGATAACCTGAACCAGAACTGTAACCCTTTTTCTTGTTCAATCTCTGTTGAACTCTTGAAGTGTACTTTTTAGGTTTTTCAGCAAAATTTAAATCTTTTATTTCAGAAATGTTAATTTCTGTTAATTTGAAAACCTGTTTGATCATTTCAGATTTGACACTTCTTATTGGAAATTCCTCATCAGAATATAATTTGTCTGAATCATTCAAAGTATATGCTACTTTGATTGGTCCGTCATTCAAATTAGATTTTGATAACAGGAATTCTTTATTGTAAACCCGTTTAACCGGTGAACTCGGTCTCTCTTCTGACGAACTCGAACTTTCAGACTTAGACTCCGGTTTTGACCCGTCATCCATATCCAACACCTGATCGACCACTTTCTTTAACAACTCAGACTCATGATCAGTGTCAGACGCTGTGAATGTGACATCAATATTGTCTGGTAATTCATCAATGATTTCAGACTTTAACTTGATGTTGAGAGCCTTATTTACACGTTCCTCATTTGGCTTTCTCGGAGAATAACTTTCATGGATCGGGGATGGACATCTGTTATACTTGACACTTTGTTTCTTACCAGTATCAGTATCTTCAGTCTTTTCCTCCTTGAATGCTTCAAGACCTGCAACAGTAGGATAAACACGATCAATCAAATAATCACATGTTGTATTACTCAACAACAAACGTTTAATCCTTTCACTCTCAATCTTTTCAAGTTCTAAATCCTGCTTCAGTTTAGCACAATCTTCAATATACTCATTGATGACCTTCTGCTTCATCATTAATGTCGAGTTCATTTTTGTCATTGCATTTTCAATTTCTGAATTCGTTCTTTTCAAACTATCAACTGTTTTGTTCAGCACATCATATGATTCCTTCACATACTTCACATCAGACAGTAAATCTTCCTTAATCTTCTCTAATTCAGCAATCTTCTTATCTTTTTCCTCACAAGCTTTGCAAGATTCTAAACACTTCAAACATGGTTTTTCAACTGCAACCATTTTTTCAATTATCTTTTCAACCTCGACGATTTTCTCAACTTCAATGATTTTTTCTACCTCGACGAGTTTCTCTACTTCGACAAGTTTTTCAACTTCAACTATTTTTTCAATTTCAACAATTTTTTCTACCTCGACAATTTTCACAACTTCGACAAGTTTCTCAACTTCAACTATTTTTTCTACCACTTTCTCCACTTCAACGATTTTTTTCTACTACTCTCTCAGTTACTTGATCAACATTAGCTTCTCCAACTTCTGTCTTTGCTTTTTCATCAGCAAGGGTTCTAGCTGCTTCCAGCTCTCTCCTCAATCTGGCAATCTTCTTCTGATTCAGCAACTCAACTTTATCTGCAAAAAACAAATTAAAACTGTCAGGGTCTATGCCTTTTCTAGCTTTGTTAAGATATTCTTCCTCATCATCAGTATCAATATCACTTCCTAGATCTGAAAAAATCGGGATTCTTTTCTGACTAGCCTCATCTTCACCCAGAATTCTAGCAACAAGACCTGAACCTGGTGGATTGTATTTATCCCAGCTAAATCCCTCTGCAACAAATTCATCATCTTGATCAATTATACCAAACAACGCTCTTTTCTCTTTTACATCTTCGATCATTCTAGCATGAGCATTTTTTGGTTCCTTTTGTTGAGTAATCTGATGAAAAATTGATTTCTGATAATAATTGTTCTTTCCAGACTGATCTTGTCTTCCATCAGTTTCTTTGTTTTTGCACTCTCGTTTAAAATGACCTTTTTCATGGCAATGAAAACATGTAACCTTAGATTTGTCAAAACCTAACGGTGAATTAGACAATTCATGAAGGTCATTTCTTCCAGTAACTTGTGTGAATTTTTCTGCTCTTCGAACAGCACTGGCTAAACACCACTTCACATCCATCAACTCAAGTTCCTCTGCATCAATTTGGTCATAATCTTCTTTTGTAAGCATCGGATTTCCAATCTTGCCAGCAATCAAACTTTCATAAGATTCCAACATAGCAACGAGTGATGCCATGTGTTGCTTGGCTATTTCTGGAGACAAATTCTGACCATTTTGAATGTTCAAAGTAACATTGCACTGCAGATTTGTTGAGTTCTGTCTTTGAGGACTTGATGTTGTATGATTTGGATCAAAGCTTGAATACGAAGACGAAGATCCACCACTCTGTGTCACATTACTACCCTTTGTTCCAGATGAACTGTCAGCACTGAAACCAGTTTGGATTTTTGGGCTAGGGCTGGGGGTAGCCTCAAACTTGTTCCCTCTGTAATATAAACTGACATCTTGTTGAGCATTCGGATTCTTCATGATTGCCATTTTCTGAATATCTAACTCGTGCTCTTCAATCTTTTGAATAAACTGTGCCAGATTCATATTTTCCGATTTTCTCATGTGTTTCACAATCAACAGATAAGTTCCCCATTTTTGCTGTGGTAATGCAACAGCAAGTTTATCAACCCATTCAGCATCATCTTTCTTAATGTCCAATCTTCCCATTTCCAATACCAAATGAGAATATCTATCAATGGTCATCTTTGTTGTTTCATGATCAAAAGCTTGAAACATATCAAATGATTTCTTCAATAACGCCTTTTTGTTTTTGATCATATATGCGCTTCCTTTGAACTTTTGAATCAATGCCGTCCAAATAGACCTAGCAGTACCCTCATGTTGGAGCAAAACAAAGATGTCTTCTTTAATCGCTTGTTGAAGAATACTAATCATCATTTTTTCACTTGTATACTTCAATTTATCAATCTCTATAAAGTCACTGAAACCCTTTTCAAGCCCACGTTCATTTTTCGGTTTTTATCTTTCTCCAATGAACACCATGCGTCAAATTTGTAAGCTTGCACCCAGTTCTCGAATCTATTTTTCCATCCTTGAAAATCTTCAATGTACATCAGTTTTGGCGGTTTTTGATGAGTTCCCGTTTCATTTTCACCGTACAATGTTTCGGCAGCAGTAACAGGAGCAATCGGTGTCGCAAACGCATTGTAGAATTCCTCTTCCATGATTCGGAAAATTTTTCACAAAATTACAAGTTCAAAGGGAATATCAAACTCAAACGGAATCCCTTTTCAAGCGAAATTACAGTTGAAGCGAAATCACCTGCACAACAATCTCAAACGAAATTACTTCTCAAACGGAATTCCCTCTCAAACGGAAACACCCTTCAAACGGAATAACTTGATTTCGTTTGAATAAGCACACTTTCAAACGGAATACCAATTTGAAACGAAATTATCTAATTTCGTTTGAAACGTCTCAAATGGAATTACACTCTAAAACGGAATTAGGTAATTTCAAGCAGAATTAGTGAACTTATCAAGCGAAATAGCACTTTTCAAGCGGAATTAAGTGCTAATCTCGTTTGAAATGCTGCTGATGTCATTTTATACAATCTGATTTTCAAACGGAATTACAATTTTTTACCAGTTTAAGCCAAATTAAGGTCCAATATCTTCAAGGATTCGTTAAAACACTGTTTCGCTTATAATATGTGAAATTCAGACCATTTTGACCGTGAAAACAAGTTCAAATTCAAAAAGAAGGTGTAGAAATCAGAAATTATGCCTGTTTTGGTAAGAACTCTTCTTCTTGAGCTCTGATACCACTTGTAGGATCGATCCGTGACCCAAACGAGTCAATCAGAAGAGTTCTTATTTGTTTCAGAGGCGGAAACAAAGAAACAGACTTGTAAAACAGCTTGTTTCACTCTTAAACATCTTGTTTTATTGATTTAACAGCAATACAGATCAATTGACGCGTAAGCAGCACTTCGGTACCGGAAATCTCAAAGTTACAAATGATTTCGCTTGAAGGCCTATATATAGGGAAGGTAATTCCATTTGAATGTGGCAGAAACCAGTTCAAGCGAAATTAACTCTTTCACACCCAAAACCTCATATTTTCTCGTACAACGTGCCCTGATCTAACAATTCTAAAACTAGACTCGATACAAGATGAAGTCGACAGACGTATGCACCAACAAATTGATTAACGACTAAGGATTAACGATTGCAAGAAAAATTGATTACTAAAGAATAATAAGAAAAAGGGTTCACACCCGGTTTCGGTAATTGCCAACCTAGGGTTTCTACAAGTTTTTAGATCCAACTCAATTGCATACGATTAGCGGATTTAGTGTACCATGACTTAGGTGCCAATAACTATCAACGTTTCGAAAGACGGACAAAAATGCACTTTGTAATCAACACAAGTAAAACCTAACCACGACAATGCATAACTACACATAACCATTTCGTAAAGTCATAACTTTTAACATCGTTCGACAATTTACGAATACGAAACAAATGTAAACTATTGTCAATGGTTTCAAAAATCAAACACAATTTGTCACAAAGTTGAATCAAGAACAATTCAAAACCCTAAGTAAAACAACTACCAACACCGGGGTGAAACCGAGGTGATTAGCCACTCATGGTTGATGAAACTTGATCACCGGATGCTTGGAACTTGAGGAAGGTCATCTCGAAGCTTGAACAATGGAGGATTGATGGATGTTGAAGGTTTTGGTGAAGGATGATGGTGGAAAGATTGATGGTGATGATTAGGGTTTGTATGGATTGGTGATTGCGAATGATTGATGGTGTTCAAGATGATTCTTGATTCGGGTCACGTGTGTTGTAGCGATGGAATTGAAGTGAATGATGGGTGAATAATGGCCCCAAGAATCAAGTTCAAACTCTCAAAACAATGTAACTCCCGAAATCAATGCTCAAGGACCAATGAACATCGAGCTTAACCCAAAAAATCCTAAAATTCGCAACCTGAGAAACCCTTAGCCGTCGCCGACGGCAAACAACCCGTTGCCGACGGGCTGTAAATAAGTCAAAGCCACCTGACGGCTTAATTGACTGGATACGAGTATGTTTTGCCGACGGGCTTAACCGGAAGGCGTCGCCGACGGCTTGGGACCCGTCGGCGACGGGCTCTCAAAGCCTCATTCTCTGATTTTTCATTTTTCGCTCTCTTTTGATCCGTAACGCGTCCCGATGCTCCGGTTTTTGACCCGGTGGCTTGTAAAGCTCCCGGAAAGCTCCTTAAACTCTGTCAAACCTGCAAAACATATTTTTGATTAAAAGTAGGCTATCCGAATTTAAAACTTATGTAAAAACATCAAGTTATGCAATAACAACACCGGTTTTCAATCACGTATCACATCCTCACACTTGTCTTTTGCTTGCCCTCAAGCAAATCTGTTTTTCACTTTCACATGGGTCGAAAAACGAATACACTCCCCATTCCCGAGACAAAGGTTAAGGTCTATTGTCATACAAAAGTTCAAATTCCTTACAATTTCCAACATATTTAACGGTAAAGTGCATTCACATAAAATGGTTATCCAGGATTAACTCGCCCGTAAAACTAACAAGTCATGCACATCCCTCACAATGTTCTCTCCACTCGGTATTAGAATTGGCTAATAATTGATGCATTAGCACTTTTGAGATAATCACTCAACCGATTAGAACACGTACCCGCATAGGCTTGCAACTCAATCATTCTCCACCACCGAACACGAATACCAAGCACAAGTCATAAGGTCTTTGTAAGGGTTGTAACGGGGCTAGGCTAAGGGTAGGAAATGGGATATTTTAAAGTGGCTAAGGTGATGAAAATTCGATTTTTATTACAAAACAACGAATCTACGCACAACTAACTACCAATATCAAACTAGAAGGCAACAAGCTCTCGCCTTTTATTTCTCAACTAAAAACACATATTTTTGTTCTTTTCTAAACAATTTTCTGGTCTTTTTCATAACATTTTCTGAATTTTCTCTTTTTTTATGCAAACAACAAACAACTATACAAACTTGACTACTATAATCGAATTTCCATCACACGGGTTTAAAAGAAAAAGGTTTTAAGGTTATTGGCTAAAGGGTGGTCAAACGAAGGGATTAGGCTCAACATTGGCTACTAGGGGATAACTTTCGGGTAAGGATATAAAAATGGTGTAAAAGAAAAAGGTTTTCCTAATGCCTTAATCATTCTTGTGCTTGCATTCGGTCTATGGTCTCGAACGTATCAAAACATGCAAGTTCTACAATACGCGACTAATGGTCCACTCAAATAAAGAAACATGTAATCTATGATATAAAAGTGGCTCAAAACCTCACGTATAAGGGTATGGTATGTGATATGCATAAAAAAGCAAGTTCCTTAGGTGAATTATTCCCAAATAACCACCCACTAAATACCCTTCATGCTATTAGTTTGAACTTGACCATGACCAAAGACCAAATGGTTTGTGCCATCCCTCGTTGACTTAGTTACTTCTGCTTTTAAGATCACTTTTGAAACAAGAAAATTTTTGAATTTTTTTTTTTTGATATTTCCCCCATCCCCACACTTGAGGTAAACATTGTCCTCAATGTGTAGTGTTTAAATAAACGGATGAAAATCGAAAACTTTTACTACTCCCCCATCCCCACACTTGAGGCAAACACTGTCTTCAATGTGTAAGAACTAGAGTTTTAAAACGCATAAGGGATGTGACACGGCTAACCTTCCCAAAATTTCACCCCGGAAAATAAAATACAAAATACAATCCACTTATTACTAAACTAAGAATCAAGGTAAAAAGGAAACGCACGCACCTGATTTTTGTCACTTGATGCCCATATCTCTTCATAAAAACGGTTGTCTCTCGAACATCATGTACCTACAAATTCTAACCCTTGTGTAGAAGCATGCTTCTCATAACCATTGAAATTTGTTAGGTGGTTAGTTCTACCATTTTTATAAAAGTGTTACCAAGTCATGCGTTAAATTACCTTGATTTTTGTGGAAAAATAAGTTACAACAATAACAAGCCTAACTCACTTTCGTAGGAGTCACGGTTGCATTTAGCTTATGCAACAAGCCCTTTTAAACCACCCGATAGCTCGGGAGGACGAGTAGGTCTCGTGAGGGTTATATAGTGAACACACACACAACGTTCATTTAACTAGGAAAAAAGTAAATAATAACGAAAAAGAAATAAAGAAACTAAAGTATACAACAACAACAACACAAAACATACCTTGCCTTCACCGCTGATATCTCTCGTTGGGATCAACTGGCGGGTTTGGCTGGTATGGATAACCAGTGAGGGCTTCAAACATCTCCCTGTAGTTATCAAGTGGGCTCGGCTCTCCTTGAGGTGGTGGCTGATAGGGTATCGGAATGAAGCTGGAGCCTACGGCCTCGGGCCAGTGAGGAGACGGATCGGATGGGCATCGTGGAACGGGAAGGTTGGGGTAGTCGGTCCACCCCGAGTGCTCGACATAAGGAAGGCCGGTCTCATAGTCTCTTCTATGTCTCTCCTGATCGTGGAGGATTTTGGCATTATTAATAGCCGTTTCCTGTGAGACATATAAGGCACTCCAACGGTGGTCCTCCACTGTGTTTCGGTCATGCCGCGCTTTTTCCTCCCTTTCTTCCCATGCCTATCTTTGGGCCATATCTTCTTCCTGCATTTGTATCAAGCGTTCCAGGTGAGATCTTTGAAGCGCTTGTTGCAATTGTTGCTCTTCCATATAATTCTCCATCCTCTCACGATAGGATGCTTGGGAGGCCCACTGTTCTTGCGAGTAGGCCCCGTGCATCTCTTCCCAATTCTCTCTCCTCCTATTATATTCTCTGCCCTCGCCTATACATGCCGAGACATTATCATAAACCGCTTGTTGCCCGCGGTTAAAATTTCTGTACGTCGGCCCCTGTCTTTGTTTCACAAAACCTACCACATCTGCATTAATCTCCCTGTGTGGCCTCATGTACCTCTGTTGTAGTCCCCGTGGACCAGGAGGCTCAGTCTCGTGTTCTTCATCAATCATTTCCTCATCTCTCCCAGCTCCTTGCTGTGCATCTGGATTAACAAAATCATGCCTGTGACCCAATTTGTCGGTCACCACATATTTATTTCCCGACAGCTGCACATCTATCTTCCAATTTTTTCTCATTGTTGCTATGTTGAATTCTTCCAGAGGTTTGGATACCCAAAGCGATTCTGGGGGCAAACAATTCTGCTGGACGATCATAGCACTTATGAGGCATGCATATGGAATAAAATGCCTTTGAGATGCCTCCCGGGTGATCCATGTATTCATTATTATGATATGCCTCCATGACAATGTAGGTGTCCTGTAAAACAATGAATGGACAACCCTACAATCACTTACTCTCACTCCTCCTCGATCACCGAATCTCACCATCACATTCTCTAGGGAAATTCCTTGAAGAATTTTCCCCTCAATCATCATTTGATTCCTTTGGGCCGCTCCCCCGTCATTGTATGGTAAAATAACCGTTGTCATTCGTTCCGGATCACCATCGTTCATATGATTATCCAAACATTGTTCAATGGCTGGATAGTCATATGCTTGCACCCCCAAAGAATCAAAGCGCGCGATGCAATTAATCATTTCGAAGGACATCGTCATTGCCCCTCGGCTTGTCTTACCAACCAATTTCCACTGAGCGGGAGGACCATCCTTATTCATGAACCTCAATGTCACCAACCATTCACATACCTCCGCCAAATACACTCGAGAGGTGTTATCTTCACAGCAATCAAGAACTCTCTCCTATCCTTGACGCTCAAACATTTGCACAATTCCAATTTGTCTAAACTCTTCCACATTCACAGCCCTTTCACAACCCACCCTTTCCGGCACTAAAGTGTTCACACCATTGACCATCTTCCACTTCCAAAGTTTGGCCTCCAACTTCCTATCTTGATACGCTGATAAAGGTTTATTCTTCTCATCATCCCATACTTAAGCACTTCTACTATCTCTGAATTTTTCCCATTCCCAATCCTGCCTATAAAGTCTCACATCCCCCTCTTATACGGAGCTTAGTTGCTCCCACTTCTTCGGTATTAAACCGGAAGAAGATCCCACTCCCGATGATGAGCCTTGCCCTGTAGTCTTTTGCTTCTTTCTACCTCCAGCCATAACTACAAGCACAAAACAAACAAAGCATCAATATAAACCCAACTTTCAATGAACTCTCAAACTTTGAACATGATGTGTGATGTTGAAGTTTTAATTAACAAGTAGATGCAAAATCGCCTTTTTAAACTTCCAAAGTCGCCTATTTTATCATCTACCTATCAATTTCCTTGTTTAATTCACAATCTCTTATAAGTTCAACAAAGCTCAACATCACCTTCATGTTCAATCATGTACATAACAAGTGTAATCACTTCACTATGGTTATAACATGCTCAAATTCTACCCAAAACAACTAATCATACTTAAACTCATGCAAGAACAACATACATTGTTTAAACAACCTACTCTTAAACTAACAAGTCTAAAATTTCGGAAGAAAAACACTAAATATATGATAATCATGCATAAATTTAAGGGAAATCCATACCTTTGATGTTGTAAACAAGAATAACTAAGATAAAGATGTAAAGCAAGCAACTTGATGAACACCCTTTCAAAAACCCGAAACTACACGCCCAGAAATCTTGCAAACTAGCAAGAATTGATGAAAACCGTGATGGGGGGTTTTGTTCACCGTGATGGGGGGTTTTGTTCCTATCGAAAAATCACGCAAGATGGACCCAAAAATCAGGTGATTTGGTGAAGATTTGATGGAGTTATGAGAGCTTGAAGGATTTTAGGGTTCTAGAGGTTTTTGGGGAAGAAGATGAATAAGAGAGAGAGTGGAACGTATGGATGGCAGTGAATTTGTGGTTGGAGATGAGAAAAATTGAATGGGATATACATGTGGGGTGAAAAAAATGGTTTAAGGTGAAGTTTAATTGGGTAAAAATTGTGTTTGGTTCGAGTTATTCACATGAAACACGTAACCGAACCGGGGCCATAACGACAACCCGTCGCCGACGGGCAAGAGAAAGAGGATGTTGGGCGACGGCTTATATGACTGTCTACGAGACTTGTGTGCCGACGGACTTTTAGGGGACCCGTAGCCGACGCCCACTAGCCCGTCGATGACGGACTTTATTTTTTCATTTTCAATTTTTTTTTTGAAAAATAGGGAGAATTTTATGAACTTTTAATAAAGAGCCTCTATACATTAAAAATTCCTAAAGATTATTAAAAATCTTTTTGTAATTTTTTTATAAGTTAAAATTTGAAAACGCGAGAACCGTCAACGGCCCTACCCCCCCCCCCCCCCCAAAAGTCGTGTATTGTCCTCAATGCACATAACAAAGTCTAAAAACATACCTTACGTCTTCAAGACTCGTTCGGGATATCCGGACTTCACACAATCAAACGGGGTTAGTATGAAATGGAAACGATTATATCCAAAACACACAAACAATTAAATAATTATACATAACTTTTCACAAAACGTTACCGGTCTTTTTCATTCGACCTCATAAACCGGGATTCTTACCACGAAGCTCACCGATTCCTTGTTTTCATCCAACTTTTCGTTACCATCGAGAAATGGTTTTAGCCGATGACCATTTACCGTTTGCCGTGACCCATCCTTCGGGTCCTCGATTGTAACATCACCTAATTGTCCGACCCGGGTGATCACATAGGGTCCCATCCATTCACTTCGGAGCTTTCCGGGAAAGAATTTGAGCTTCGAATTGTAGAGCCACACCTTTTGCCCAATCTCGAACTCTTTTTTCCTCAACTTGGCATCATGCGTCTTTTTCATCCCATCCTTGTATTTGGACGCGCATTCATATGCCATTTCCCTTAGCTCCTCCAACTCGCAAAGCTTAAGTTTCCGTTCCTTACCTGCATCATCATATTGAACATTCACTTCTTTAATAGCCCATAATGATTTATGCACAAGTTCAACCGGCAAATGACAATTTTTACCGTAAACCAACTGGTAAGGTGTAGTGCCAATGGGTGTCTTATGTGTCGTACGGTAGGCCCATAAAGCATCGTTCAACTTAATTGACCAATCCTTATGGTCCGCCCGCACGGTCTTTTGCAAAATCTCTTTGATTTGCCTATTTGACACCTCAACTTGCCCGCTTGTTTGCGGGTGATTGGGGGTAGCAATTCTTTGGTCAACACCAAACCGTTTTAAAAGTTTTCCAAACCGAAAGTTTTTAAAGTGAGATCCTCCGTCACTTATGATGACACGAGGAATCCCAAACCTTGAGAAAATATTTGTTTGAACAAAGTTACAAACTACGGAATGGTCGTTTGTCTTGGTGGCTATTGCCTCGACCCACTTCGACACGTAATCAATGGCCACCAAGATATACAAATTGCCATAAGAGTTGGGGAATGGGCCCATGAAATCAATACCCCACACATCGAAAATGTCGACTACAAGGATTGGTTGCATGGGCATCTCATCCCTTTTTGAAATACCCCATGTTTTTTACACTCTATACAATTCTTGGAAAACTCATTTGCATCTTTAAAAATGGTTGGCCAATAAAGACCACTATTCAACACTTTATGACCCGTTTTGTGGCCACTAAAATAGCCACCACATGCAAAAGAATGTAGATGTTGCAACACGCTTGGAATTTCCTCGTCATCTATGCATCTTCTAATCACTTGATCCGCACACTCTTTCCACAAGTGCGGTTCTTCCAACCGGTAATACTTGATTTGAGCATGGTTGCAAAAGTCGCTAGGCGCTCCCTAGTCGGTCGACTGGGGAGTTGAGAGTACTGGGTTTAGGCGGAGAGTACTCGGGGAGTACTCGGACATGTTAAATTATAAAGAAATTACTTTTTGGAGGTTAAATATATGTCAAATAGCATAAATTTAGTAATATTTATAACAAAATACGTGAAAATGATATTCATTATTTAATATGATAGGGATAGAAATTATGTTTTATTATTATTTAAGTCAAACTAGGCCCGAGTTGACCTACTAGATCTAATTCTGGCCGAGGTTGACCGCGTTTGACCGACTCCGAGTAATTAGGCGGAGTTGAAGAAAGTCGCCTCGGCAGCCTACCTTGTAGCGACTACTCGGAGAGTACTCGGCCTTGGAAACCTTGTTTTACAACTATGGATTTGAGACATGAAATGTTGTCTCTTCCGTCTATCCCAATGTGCCGGTAAGTCACCTTTAACAAGATAATTCACAATGTTAGCATACCATGGTAACTTATCTAATTTCATAATGTGCTCATCGGGAAACGACTCATTGATCTCTGAAGCTTTAGGATCCTCTTCAACCATCAACCGGGACAAGTAGTCCGCTACCACATTCTCGATACCCTTTTTGTCCCGTATCTCCAAATCAAAATCTTGAAGCAACAACACCCATCAGATCAACCTCGGTTTTGCATCTTTCTTCTCCATGAGGTAGCTAACTGCAGTGTGATCAGAATAAATAATCACTTTACTACCCCATATATATGACCGAAATTTATCCAATGCATATACCACCGCGAGTAGATTTTTTTCGGTAGTGGTGTAATTCAATTGTGCATCCGAAAGAGTCTTACTCACGTAGTATATGGCAACGGGTTTCTTGTCAACCCGTTGTCCCAACGCCCCCACCACATAATCACTTGCATCGCATATAATTTCAAAGGGTAAAGACCAATTTGGCGATTGCAAGATTGGGGCCTCAACTAACTTTTCTTTTAATTTGTTAAACGCATTTTGGCAATTTTCATTAAAATCAAATGGTTGATCGTTTAACAGCAAGTTACACAAAGGCTTGGTTATGTCACTAAAACCCTTAACAAACCGCCGATAAAAACCCGCATGACCTAGAAATGACCTAACACCTTTAACACTCGTGGGATACGAAAAAGTAGATATAACTTGTACCTTTTCACGATCAACCTCTATCCCACGACTCAACACCACGTGTCCCAATACGATTCCCTCTTGAACCATAAAATGGCTTTTTTCCCAACTTAGGACCAAACTAGTTTCGACACACCTTTTTAATACTTTGTCCAATTGGTCCAAACAAGCCTCAAATGACGACCCAAAAACTGAGAATCATCCATGAAGATTTCCAAAGACTTCCCCACCATATCTGAAAAGATACTCATCATACACCTTTGGAAGGTGGCGGGGGCGTTACATAATCCAAACGGCATTCGCCTAAATGCGAAGGTGCGGTAGGTACAAGTAAACGTGGTCTTTTATTGATCTTCTGGATGGATGGCAATTTGGTTATAACCAGAATAGCCATCTAAGAAGCAATAAAATTGTTGCCCTGACAATTTCCCAACAATTTGGTCAATAAATGGTAAAGGAAAATGATCTTTGGAAGTTGCGGTATTCAACTTCCTATAATCAATACAAATACGCCACCCGGTTACCGGCCGAGTGGCTACCTCTTCACCTGCGTCATTTTTGACAACTTGTATACCCACTTTCTTTGGAACTGTCTGCGTTGGGCTCACCCATTGGCTATCCGAGATCGGGTAAATGATACCCGCATCAAGCCATTTCAGCACTTCCTTTTTCACCACCTCCCGCATATTCGGGTTCAATCTCTATTGTGCATCTCAAACGGGAGTCACATTTTCTTCCGTGATGATTTTGTGCATCACCACCGAGGGACTAATACCCTTCAAATCAGCAATGGTCCATCCAATCGCCGCCCGATTGGTGACCAAAACACCCATCAATTTCTCCTCTTGCTCCTCGGTTAAGTTTGATGCAATGATAACCGGGAGTGTATTGCCTTCACCAACATAAGCATACTTGAGATGCTTCGGAAATGCCTTCAACTCAACCTCCGGAGGCTCTACTAGTGACGGCTTCAATTTAGTGTCAATGCTCTCCGGTAAACTCTCAACTTGGGGCGTCCATGTCGGTTTTCCCTCTCTAACCGCAAGCACCTCCAAACTTTCCACTTCCTCGTCTATGCTCTTATCCATCTCCACCTGTGACCTGTCAAACATATAATAATCCTCCATTGTGTTTTCCCCATCAACGACTGTGTCGCAAAGAGGTATACACGTGTCAACAATGTCCGCCATGTAGCATTCGTCATCAACTGGAGGGTTCATAAGTCCAGAAAAAACATGCAACCTCAACCTTCGGTTTCCAAATGTCATGTCAACCGTTCCTGTTTTGCAATCAATTTGAGAATTCGCGGTTGCTAAGAACGATCGACCCAAAATCACCGTAGGTTGCTTGGTTGGGTCCTTGGCCACATAATCAAGTACCAAAAAGTCCACCGGATAGTAAAAATCCTTGATTTTTACTATCACATCCGAGACAATTCCACGGGGTAGTTTGGGTGTCAAATCGGCTAGCACCACGGTGGTGTTTGACGACTGAAGTGGACCAAACTCGTATTGGTCATACAAACTACCCGGTAAAATGCTCACGCTAGCACCAAGATCTAGAAGTGCCCGGTTGATTTTAAAGTCGCCTACTTGAATTGAAATGATAGGCGCACCCGGATCTTGGAGCTTAGGTGGAAGTGCACCCGAAAGAATCGAACTCACATTTTTTGTTAAATCTAATTTTTTAGGAAATTTATGAGTTCGTTTCTGGGTACACAATTCTTTCAAGTACTTAGCATAAGACGGTACTTGTTTGATTACATCCAAAAGAGGTAAATTAATTTTTACTTGTTTGAAAATTTCCAACAACTCTTCTTGTTGTGGACCTCTTTTGTTTACAACCTTCTTCACGCGTCCCTTCAATGCTTCGGGATAAGGGGCGGTATTAGCCTCCACACCCTTTTCCTTAGCCTTAGGGGCGGGTTTGGTCACAATGGGAGTGTTATTATTCTTTTTCAAGTCATTTATATTTTGACCCGTTTGACCATCCTCATTCTCATCCTCACTAGCATCTTCCACCACCCCTTCAACAAACTGGGGTGATGGTGTTTTGACACCATTATCTATGACTCGACCACTATGTAAAGTAATTTTATTAATTGGTACCTCACGTGTGTTCCTTGTGACCCTTGATACTTAGGGTTCACCGTGGTGTCACTTGGAAGCTTTCCCATGCTTCCCCTCATTTGAGCCATCTCCTTCGCGAGTTGGCCCACTTGCTTTGCCAATGCCTCATGTGCTTTGTCCCGAATCTCGTTTGTCTTCTTTATCTCCTTAATTTCATTGTTAGATTCTTTGGTCATATTTAACAAAGCGTCCATTTTGGCACTCAAATCATCACCACCGGTTTGATTGTTCGACCCGCTACCATTACCTCCTTGATTATTGTAATTCCTTTGGTACCCACCTTGGTAATTATTGTCCAAGCCTTGGTACCCTTGATTGTAATTACGTTAGTAACCCCCTTGGTTACCACCTTGTCGATTTTGATATGATGACCCGCTTTGATTTCCCGGTTGGAAGTTCGGGTTCATTTGATTCGCGGCATTCCCATATCGGAAGTTGGGATGGTTTTTCAATCCAGGATGATAAGTGTTCGAATTCATATCATTATTCTTTCTATCCCTGAACACTTGATTTACTTCCTCGGTGTACTCACCCGGCCCCGTTGGACATTGATTGATCTTATGGCCAATATCCCCACAATCTTCACACACCGCGAATTGGACCGCATTCACCTCCTTCTTTTTCATACGAGCCATCTCCCGTTCTAAAGTAGAGATTCGGTCCTTAGAATCAAGATCGGGAAGTGACCGGGAGACGGGATGTTTCTTGGCTCTATCGGCCGATTCCTTTTCCATCGACCGCTTGCTCATTCGCTCGAGAAATTCCCAATCGTCATCTTCATGATTGCTCAAGAGATTCCCGTTGCTCGTTGACTCGAGGTGATTCCATGACGCATCATCCAATCCACGTACAAAACACTTCACCAATTCCCACTTTTCTATTTGGTGATGTGGGTATTTCCGCATCAACTCTTTGTAGCGAGTGAACGTTTCATGCAACGGTTCACTCGATAGATGCCGAAACGACCTTATTTCATCCCGTGCATCATCGGTCTTCTACATTGAATAGTATTCATCCAGAAAGACTTGTTGCATTTTGTTAGGACCGGTTTGACTCCGAAACGATTGCGAATCGACCGTGCGACGTTCGGAAACCGTGCACGAACGAGACCAAAACACACAAGATGTAATATAAACGTGATTCTATTTATAAATCTGAAATGTACAAAGAAACTTGAATCACTTGGAGTACTTTCTCTCTCTAAACTCTCTCTCTAGAATCTAAGCTCTCCAAATGTCAAATGTGCAAAAGTCTAAAATGATTTACCTTGAAAGCTATATATAGTGATGTTGATTTAGCTTGAAATGACACATGCCACTTTCAAGCTAAATCATGATTTCCCTTGAAATGACATGTGACACTTTCAAGGTAAATCACCACTTTCAAGCTAAATTACCTTATGCACTGATAATCCTATTCAATCCTATTACATGATACAAGAGGAAGTCAATAGACGTAATGCACTAATAGACTCCCCCTCGGATATTGACGAAGTCTTCAGTGACTAATCTTCAATATGACACATCTTCAGTCTTGATCATTCTGCCTTCTCTTTCAAGTTATAACAATATAAGCATCTTTCAATCTTTATCTTCTCCATCAGCTTCAGGCTCCCCCTTTCATCAAGCTTATGTGCTTTAGGATCGACACCTAGCTTTCCATCTACAAGCTTCTCTTTGCTTCAAGCTTGTCTTCAGACTCCCCCTTAGACTTTGCTTTCAGGATCGTAGTCTGGACTATCATCTGCAATTTCTCAAACATTTATGAGTAACAGCATTTTGAATTTTCAATCAATCTCTCTAATCCACTTCCCCTATCAACAAACTGTATAGATTTAGCAGTATTAAAGAAACCAACTCCCTCACAATTTATCATCCAAGTTCAAGTTAATGACCTTGGAGATATCACAAACTGTTTTTGAAATTTTTTTTATTTTAAATCAAGTATCAAATTAATGAACTTGTTTTATTTCCAGAAACACAATCAGCTTACTTAGATTTTGAAACTCAGCACTCAGACATCAGTTGTCGAAAATAAAGCAGAAATCAAAATCTTTTTGTATTTTCTGAAAATATAAAGCAGTAAAGAAATATGTATAAACATATTTACAGGAAATATTTTTGTTTGAGTATACGTTAGAGGATCATATCAGTTTATGACAAGTCACAAGTACCGTTGAGTTTAAAATCACATTACGCATTAAATAATTCACTTAGATTGTCGATATACTGATCCACTTAAATTTTCACACAAATTTCAACTGATTCAGGATACGAATTATATGTATTAAGAACTTAAACTCATTCATGTGTCCCACCTCTTGAATATACTCCCGTATCCAGATCCCAATATTCAGTCTTACATATGAGTATACTACAATGATATCTGTACATAAATTAGGTATGCGAGGGCCGAGGGATCTCAGGTCGATACTTCCGTATACGCAGAGAGATATCAGCTTCGACTTTACGGTATGTCCCCTTTAGAGGATCTTTTTGCTTACAACAACAGCGACTATCAATTTTATTGTTTCATCAGCATGCTGAGGGTTTAATGCTATGTTTCAAGCATTGCAGAAAATATTATTCGAGGACTAGGTCAGAACTACCGTTCAGCAGAAGTCCCGGAATAATACCCCAGATATCACTGAGTATAAAGACCTAGTATATCAGATTATGAGACCTTTCAAACGAGATTTCAGGGGTTACCTATATATTCAAGTAGTGTTCCCCACGAAATAAGTAAGTTTGAATTTAGGTTTATATCCCGAAAAAGTTTACTAAATGTATAAAAATCTACCGACACATCCACGGTGAGATCGTTTAACACATTTAAACTTTCCAATTCTTTAGCATACTGTAACTGTCTACTGATGTACTATCATTTCCTCTTTTTACGCAAAAACTCAATTTTTTTAATTTTATCATGTTTTTGGCTTTTTCAAATTTTCAAATGTTTTTGTATTTTCTAACAATATTACTCCCCCTAAAATGCAAAATCATATAAAGAAAATTTGACAACCAACACTAATAGCTTTGTCTCGCCATCCATTTTCTGCTAAAAGTGTACTGATTTGCAGAAAATCTAGCATACCCCCATGATTTACAACCCATCGATCTTAACAATTTGAAAACCGTTTTTCAATCTGATGAAAGTAATCATGTTTGTTCAGCCGTGAGGGTTTCGGCATATTCAATCAACACATATTTTTGTATTTTTCTATTTTTGACAAAAATTAAAAATAAACATATTTTTGGTTTTTCAAATTTTTCAATTTTTAGGGTTTTTGATATATTGTTTATTTATTTACAGAAAACATATAAACTTCCTGTTTCAACCAACACAGGATCCAGCAGCCTCCTCTCCTCGTTGTGTCAGGCTGCTCCAACCTCCATTCTCACAATCTTTGAATTCCATGAGCACCTGCACAAACAAACTATTCAATTACTTGAACAATTTAGCCCAGGTCTGTTGAACCTTAGGCATTTCAACACAATAATTTTCATTCAATGCTGGAAATTCTTTGTCATTTTTCACAAAAACTTTCTCAATTTGAACTTCAACTTTCTCATCTTTTACCAATTCAACATGTTTCTTAGCACTCCATGTTTGACCTTTTGGTGTTCCTCGTTTGTAAAAATGTGAATCTTTTTGAACGTTTTGATTTTGAACAACAACTCTTGGTTTCCAAAACTCTTGAGGTTTTGTCATATCAACTGTGGTTTTCCAACTCTGTGTTGTTCTAAATCTGGGTGTGCGAGAATTCCAAGTCTGTCTAGAATCGAACCTATACGGGTTTGACTTCCAATTTTGATTCGAAGCAAACTTGTTTGTGTTGTACCTCCAAGTTTGTTTTGAGTCAAATCTGGTTGACCTTTGTCTCACATTCTCATATTTTTGTTTCTCAGCATCAATCTTCTTTTGATCAACATCCAAAGGTTTTAGATTAGGACACTTGCGTGCAAGATGTCCTTTTTGATCACATTTGAAACATGTTCTCATGGACACATCTTTGACCTGTGGTTGTTGCTTTTTCTTTTTAGCAAAGAACTCATCATTAGACTGTCTCATTTTGAGTTCTTTTTCTTTTTCTAAACTGCCTCCTTGAACAAAACTCATTTTTGCTTGAAAATTCGGCGTCTCGTTTTTGTTCCGATGTTGTTTCTTCTTATAACCCAACCTAGCCTTCATGTTCTTCTTTTTGAAACCAGGTTTGTTATACGAACCTCTATGACTCTTACCGACAAACTTTGAAATTTCAGACTTCTCAATCTCAACCATTTTGAAAACTTTGTCGACTTTTTCTGAAATCACATTCTGAATCGGGAATACAACATCTAAGAACAATTTGTCCGATCCAATCATGGTATAAACCAATCCTTTTGAATCATCATTCAAACTTTCCTCGGATTTTGTATTTTTCAGATAACCATCATGAAGATTTCCTTCATCTTCATCCTGTGATTCAGATTTACCTATAACAATCGACTCTTCTTTCAACACACTTTCAACAACTTTACCTACCACCTCTGAATCATGAGAATCATCAGATTTGGAATAGGTTATGTCAATGTTGTCTGGAAATTGATCTACCATATTGAAAGCTTTTTCGACCTTTTCCTCATCATAAAATGCAAATTTTCCCGGTGGTGGAACTTGATGAAACTCTGAGCCAATGCCTTTCTTATTCTGCTCAGACTCACCATCACCCGGTTTTATATTGAAAATTCGTTCAAGCACATATGACGACACATGGTAACTCTTTAACTTGTTGTTATCCTGTTCTAAATCAGCAATCTGTTGCTTTAGCTTAGCAACATCCTCAATATAAGAATTAACAACATCTTGTTTTATAGCATACATTCGTTTAAGTTCTTTGGTTGTTTCAGACAAATAATTCATTCTTGATTGAGCATATTTCATTTCGTCTTTCACTTTATCATATGACTCTTTTGTAATGTGATATGATAATTTCATTGAGTCATATTCCTTTTTCATTTCTTGACAAGCAATTTCTTTTTGTTCACATTCATTTGTCATTTTCAAAACATTTTCTTTCAAAACTTCATTTTCTTTCTCTAATTTGTTACATTTTTCTGAAAGTTTCTCATCATTTTCTTTAAAAACTTTTTCTTTTTCTAGCATTTCTTTGCATTTTTCTTTGAAAATGTTTTCTATTTTTGTGAATTCAAGATCTCTTGTTCTGAATTGCTCATCTTTTTCAGTACAAGCTCTGCACGGTTCCATGCATTTCTTGCACTGATCAATCAGTTTCAAGTTTTCAGAATCAGAATTTACCTCAGTGATTTGCACTTCGATGTTTTCGGCAATCTCTGTCTGCTCATCAACATCCTGCTTTTCTTCAACACCGATATCATCACCAACATTATCAGCTTTCTCATTCTCATTCTTTTCTTCTTTTTCTTCTTTCTTCATCTCTTCTTCAATCTGCTGTTCTTCAGTAACAGCTTTCTCAACCTCTTCATTCACAACAACTTCTTCACTTTTGATTTCCTTCACAGCTTCAGCTTCAACAGTTTCTGTTTTAACCTCTTCAGCAGCTTTCTTCAGATTGTTCACCATTTCTTCAACATTCTTCTTCATTCTCTCCTCATCCCTTTTTCTCAGACACGATAACATAGCATATCTGATCTCCTTTTCAAACCTCTTAGCGTACGTGTCATCTTTCAATACATTTCTATAGTATTCAGCTCTCAACGGGACTTTGAGAAGAACATCATCGAAAATTATGTCTTTCTTGGGAACAACCGGTTCTCCTTCTCTGTTATAATAACATTCTCTCTTTTTATCCCATCTTTTGCTACCAACAGCCATCTCATACTCCTCCTGCATGTCATCCATTCTGTTATAGACCACGTTTCTTTCTCTGTAGGTCTTCTCACTCAAGATCTCTTCTCGAGTTTTCTCTTTGATCTCGACTTTTTCTTCATGGACTTCAGTAGTGTCTTTGTCTTTGTTTTCATCTTGAATCTTTGCAACAAAAACAAACTTTCTTTCTTCTGTCATAGCTCTCCCTTGAGCTGTTTTACGAACATTCTCTAAACGATCTTCTTCTGTACAAACTGTGCTCCAGTCAAATCCTTCATCAGGATAGATTACTGCATATGCTCTTGATTTTTCTCTCGGCTTATCTTCGATCAACTTTGGTTCTTCTCTGCTTCGATGATAAATCGCCTTTCGATAATAATCATCATTGAAAGGACGTTTACTTCCTTCAGCAACTTCAGAGTTTCTGCATTCTCTTTTGAAATGACCCTTTTGCTTGCATTTGAAGCAGGTCACTTTGGATTTGTCGAATCCAAGCTTTGTTGACGCACCTCCAAGAGATTGTTTCCCGGTAATCTCCATATACCTCTGAGCTCTTCGGATACAACTAGCTAAACACCAACGGATGTCAATGAGCTCCATCTCTTCCGGATCAATCTGATCATAGTCTTCTTTGGTCAATTCAGAATTTCCAATTTTTCCAGCTACTAGACCTTCATATGACTCCAGAACAGATGCAAGGAAACTCATTTGCTGCTTCGCTGCATTTATGCTCATTGCAGGAGAATTCTTCAGTTTAAGAGCAATGTTGCACAGAATTTCTTCAGAATCATCAGAATTTGTCTTTGAAGATGAATGATATCCAGAATGATGACTTGTTGACATTGTTGGTGGTTCTTTCATCTTTTCACCACTAAATGCTGTTTTTGGTGAACCAACGCCTTTATCAGAAAGCACACTGCTTTTGTAGTACAAGCCAACGTTCTGTTGATGTGAAGAATCAGTCATCTTGTTTTGCTTTTGTAGCTCCAGATCATGACTTTCAATCTTTTCAAACAAAGCATCAAGAGTAATTGTATCATACAAAGCATCATTTTTCAAAATAAAAACAAACGTTTGCCACTGATCAGCTCGTGGTAACGCTTCAATCACTTTGTCTATCAATTCCTCTCTTGTTTTATTTATCTCTAATCTTTCCAATTCAATTTTAAGATGACAGAATCTCTCAATCATTTGCCTCACCGACTCTCCTTTTATGTTATCAAACAGATCAAATTCTTTCTTTAATAAAGCGATTTTGTTCTTTTTAATCTGTTTACCCCCTTCAGCTTTAACACGTAAAGCTTCCCAGACAGACTTAGATGACCCATCATGAGTTAATAAAGCAAAAATATCATTTCTGATTGCTGACTGGATCAATGCTATCATTCTCTGTTCAGCTCCGTATTCAGCTTTATCTTCTCTGGAAAACTTCTTGAACACAAGATCTTCGCCTTTGTCGTCTTTTGGTTTTTCATACCCATACTCCAAGCAAAACCAGCTTTCATGAGCATATGCTTTCGCCTAGTTGATGAAACGTTCTTTCCACCAGGTATAATCCTCAATGCTATCAAGAGTTGGTGGCTTTGAGTGAGTTCCGTAAAAGTTATCATGCTTGATGTTCTCATTTAGCACCTTAGAAATGGTTTTTGGTGTAATATTTGTAGCCTCAGATGATTCGGTTGCGAACGCGTTGTAAAACGTATTGAAAAATTCATCAGCCATGATGTAAACCTGAATAGACAAACAAACAAACACAATCAGTATACACAATATCAAATATCCTGAACCAGACTAATACACAGTTGACGTGAAATAATCTCGACACGAAATTTCACTTTTCAAGCGAAATAGAAAATTCAATCGAAATCACTTTGTTGAACAGTTGAAGCGAAATCAACTGTTGACCAGTTGAAGCGAAATCAACTATTGACCAGTTGAAGCGAAATCAACTGTTGACCAGTTGAAGCGAAATCAACTGTTGACCAGTTGAAGCGAAATCAACTGTTGATAACTTCAAGCAAAATCCCAAGTTTATCAGTTGAAGCGAAATCAAACACTATTCTGTTTCAAGCGAAATCAAGACTCTGATGTTTCAAGCGAAATCAATATTATGCTGTTTCAAACGAAATCTGATCTAATGTACTATCTCAAGCGAAATCAAGACCAAACATCATGTTCAAGCGAAATTTTCAGAATATTCAAGCGAAATCTTCGAAATCCAGCAGCTTTTTCAAGCGAAATCCTTAAAATACTCAAGCGAAATCTGACTTAAAAGGATTTCGCTTGAAATTCAAGCGAAATCTTGCTGATTGTAATGAAGTCGGACAGAAAATCTTGAAATTCTCCTAAACGACTAGGAATTTGATTCTCAAACTTGGCAGGATTGTAGATCAACTGTTTTCGCACACTATTCTAAAAAATCAGCTGATTCGGACCATAAAATCCCGTTCAATTTGTCAAGAAACCATGGAAAACGTGAAAGAATGAGTAGATGATGAAGAAATGATGTAATTCAGATCTGAAAACACTGTAATCTGGTACAAATCTTGTTGTTTGATCAACGCAATCGAGCTCCTGCTCTGATACAACTTGTTAGGACCGGTTTGACTCCGAAACGATTGCGAATCGATCGTGCGACGTGCGGAAACCGTGCACGAACGAGACCAAAACACACAAGATGTAATATAAACGTGATTCTATTTATAAATCTGAAATGTACAAAGAAACTTGAATCACTTGGAGTACTTTCTCTCTCTAAACTCTCTCTCTAGAATCTAAGCTCTCCAAATGTCAAATGTCAAATGTCAAATGTGCAAAAGTCTAAAATGATTTAGCATGAAAGCTATATATAGTGATGTTGATTTAGCTTGAAATGACACATGCCACTTTCAAGCTAAATCATGATTTCCCTTGAAATGACATGTGACACTTTCAAGGTAAATCACCACTTTCAAGCTAAATTACCTTATGCACTGATAATCCTATTCAATCCTATTACATGATACAAGACGAAGTCAATAGACGTAATGCACTAATACATTTCACCCCATGTCTGGATACTATTCGCCGGAAGTGTAAGAAACCATTGTTTCGCCTTGTCTTTTAGCGAAAACTGGAATAATCGAAGTTTAACCTCCTCCAATGCAAAGTTGTGCCCCCCGATAGTGTTACAAATGGAGGAAAACTCCGCCAAATGTGTGTACGGTTCATCATTAGACCTCCCATTGAAATGGGGAAGTATGTTGATGTAGTGGGGCTTGTAGTCGAACATTCTCCTTTCGTACTCTATTGGAGAGTCATTATCGGTAACTACCGGTCGGAAATGGTCATTCACTCCCCGTGGAGGTTGTTGACGACGATGCGGACCGTTAACTTCTTGATCGACCGGTCTTCGATTGTCCCTTCTATCACCTCCCCTATCACCTCTTCGGTTTCCACCTTGGTTACCCCCTCCCACGATACGAGGAATCCGGTTAGGGTTAGCATTGTTGTTGTTGTTGTAAAACCCGTCGTTCCAGTTCCTTTGATTGTTGTTTCGTGGTTGGCGGTTATTTTCGTAACCGTCATTTCTCCTATCCCCATACCCGTAATCATCGTTCCCCACAAAATTGGCATTTTGGTAGCCAAACTCATCATCTTCAAACCTTCTTGCATTGTAGATGTTGCCTTGATTCACATACCCCCAATCTTCGTCATCATTAGCCCGATCATCATAATATCCTCCATCGTCCGAATTTTCCATATGAACACTCACATGCTCCGGCGATTGATAACCGGGAACACTATACGGTTCGTCATCAGGGATGGCGTTCCTCAAATCGTCTATGTTAAAGAATGGGTCTTCGTTCGCGGGATTGCCACGATCTCGATTACCTCGACGGTCGGAATTGACATTCCAGTCATCAAGGTTGAGGGGTAAGGAAGTTTGTCGATGAAGGTTTTGTTGTTGGGGTGTTCTTTGGGTGTTGTTGGGATTTTGGTTTTGGAAAGGTGGTGTGGGTGGTCCGGCGTTGTTATTACCACCCGGTCGCTCTTGAGGCATAGGTTGAACATTTTGGGCGGGATTGAAATTGCTTCGGTATTGAAATTGGTTCGGGTTTTGGTTTTGGTTAAAGTTTTGGTTTGAGTTTTGGTTTGCCATTGAATCGGTTTCAATGGTCGGTGTGAACTGTGGCGTTTGATTGGTTTGATTAGAAGCAAGTGTTGCTTCCAATCAGCTTGCTAGATTTCTTCTTGCAACTCTTTCGATTTCCGGTTCGTAGACTAACGGTGAAGTCCTCCCAGAGTTTCGCGTATGCATGCACTACCTGTAACCTGCACAAGTAACACACCCCGTGTAACAAGGAAAAAGACAAAGTACAAAAAGAAACTAAACAAATTAAACAAATAATCACGCAAATTCAAACAATAATCCAAACACAAAGCGCACACACTCCCTGGCAATGGCGCCAAAATTTGATCGGAGTGTCGCGCTCCGGTCAAAGATAATATTTATAAGCCCTAATTACCCTTAACAAATAGCTAGTGGTAGCAAGGGGTCGAACCACGAAGAGTATGTGGTTTGCGAGTGGATTCGATTGAATTTACGAACAGGTGTCACAATTATGAAGCTTGCTATGATATATTTTTGTATTTTTGTTTTGTTGAAAGATGTGAATTTAAACTAATGAAATTGATTTAATTGATTAACGACTAAGGATTAACGATTGCAAGAAAAATTGATTACTAAACAATAATAAGAAAAAGGGTTCACACCCCGGTTTCGGTAATTTCCAACCTAGGGTTTCTACAAGTTTTTAGATCCAACTCAATTGCATACGATTAGCGGATTTAGTGTACCGTGACTTAGGTGCCAATAACTATCAACGTTTCGAAAAACAGACAAGAATTCACTTTGTAATCAACACAAGTAAAACCTAACCACGACAATGCATAACTACACATAACCATTTTGTAAAGTCATAACTTTTAACATCGTTCGACAATTTACGAATACGAAACAAATGTAAACTATTGTCAATGGTTTCAAAAATCAAACATAATTTGTCACAAAGTTGAATCAAGAACAATTCAAAACCCTAAGTAAAACAACTACCTACACCGGGGTGAAACCGAGGTGATTAGCCGCTCATGGTTGATGAAACTTGATCACCGGATGCTTGGAACTTGAGGAAGGTTATCTCGAAGCTTGAACAATGGAGGATTGATGGATGTTGAAGGTTTTGGTGAAGGATGATGATGATTAGGGTTTGTATGGATTGGTGATTGCGAATGATTGATGGTGTTCAAGATGATTCTTGATTCGGGTCACGTGTGTTGTAGCGATGGAATTGAAGTGAATGATGGGTGAATAATGGCTCCAAGAATCAAGTTCAAACTCTCAAAACAATGTAACTCCCGAAATCAATGCTCAAGGACCAATGAACATCGAGCTTAACCCAAAAAATCCTAAAATTCGTAACCTGAGAAACCCTTAGCCGTCGCCGACGGCATACAACCCGTCGATGACGGGCTGTAAATAAGTCGAAGCCGCTCGACGGCTTAATTGACTGGATACGAGTATGTTCTGCCGACGGGCTTAACCGGAAGGCGTCGCCGACGGCTTGGGACCCGTCGACGACGGGCTCTCAAAGCCTCATTCTCTGATTTTTCATTTTTCGCTCTCATTTGATCTGTAACGCGTCCTGATGCTCCGGTTTTCGACCCGGTGGCTTGTAAAGCTCCCGAAAAGCTCCTTAAACTCTATCGAACCTGCAAAACACATTTTTGATTAAAAGTAGGCTATCCGAATTTAAAACTTATGTAAACACATCAAGTTATGCAATAACAACACCGGTTTTCAATCACGTATCAATATATATGAGATTGAGTTTGATTTATGATGGATACTTGTTTGGTTAATTCTTCTAAAATGACATGCTTGTAGGTTTTGTCATATGTTCATTTATGAAAGATTGTTGTATGAAATTATGTCTAGATGATTTGATGAAGAATATGTCTTGAATTTGCATGAATTAACTTCAGGTTTGATGCATATAATTTCATATGAAATGATGATAATATGATATATGTGCTTTAGATACTTGTACACGAGCATGCATGATGATATGTGATCTTAAAAAGGTGATTTGAGTATGATTTAGTAAAAATCAGTTATGAACAGATTATAAACACTAAAATAAAGTTATTTTAAAGTGTTTAGTGACTTATAACTTTGTCATAATGTTTGCTAGCTTTGCATGTTGTACTTGGTGCATTAAAAGTTGTAAAATACGTAAAATCACTTGATTTATGTGACTTAAACAAAAACTGCACTAATATGATTATAACCACTATTTTAATCAGTAAATAACATGTATTGTGTTAAAATATCAAGTCGTTTCGAGTTGGGATGGTTATAGTAACGTTTAACGCAAAACTATGCGTTAAAACGGTCAAAAATCGGCTTTTCGAGTGATTTTTGAAAAACTGATTTATATCAATAAATAAACTGATGTTTTTAGTTTAAAAATAAGTATTTTAACTAACTTTAAGTTTACTTGGTGTTTGGTTGGTCATACGTGACTTCCGACGCCCGAAAACGTTACCGAATCGCTAAAATACGCATTTTTCTATGAACACTAGTATGGGTAAATTTTGAGTGAACCTTATGTGATAAAATGTGTTAAGTGATTTAAACATGTAAATGTGATAATATGTTAAGTGATAACTTGATAGTGGGAAATTTAGACTATGCGTGTATACTTGTGCGTTCTGTGCGGTAGAAACGGTAAAATTGCATTAAATGTGTAACTTGTTTGTCGAGCATGAAATTTGGTACATATGAGATGTTTTATGTATATTTTCTTTAAAAATGACAAAATAGATAAGTTAACAAGGTTTCGCGTGTTTCGGTGTTAAATTATATAAACGCTTATGTATATATATTACGATGCGCAAATCGTAGATATATTACGTATAAACGGGAGAGTTAACGGATTTACACAATAATGGTCACCAATAAAATCGTTCGAGTCGCAAAATCATAATATATATATATATATAGGGAGAAGATCATGCGAGAACCACCTCTTATTGTGAGAACCGCGAGAACCAATGTGAACACACCAAAAATGCCTAAAAATAGCTAAAAATCACACAAAAAAATTTTTTTTTGATTTTTTTAATATTTTTTAGGTTAAAATCGCTACTTTTCGAAGCAAAAAAAAATTATTTTTTTAAATTTTTTTTTTTTGCTTCGAAAAGTAGCGATTTTAACCTAAAAATATTAAAAAAATCAAAAAAAAAAATTTAGCTTTTTTTTAGGTTTTTTGGGGGTTTAGTTTTTAGCATTTTAGCTTGGGGGGGGGGGGGTGGGGGGGTTTAGGTTTTTGGGGGGTGGGGGATGGGGGTTTAGGTTTTTTTTTTTTTAGGGGGGGGGGGTTAGGTTTTTTTTTTTTTTGGGGGGGGGGGTGGGGGTTAGGTTTTTTTAGCTATTTTAGGTTGTGTTCACGTTGGTTCTCAAGGTTCTCACAATAAGGGTGGTTCTCGCATGAGCCCCTCCCTATATATATATATATATATATATATATGGACTCATATATATATTAACGTGCCAACATAATAAAAAATGACAACTTTTCGAGAAAATCTCAAAGTTATGTGATAATTCTAAGAAACGGAGAAACTTAGGATTTTTGTGTTATGTATATTGATTCAAAATTGTTCCTATATATATATATATATATATATATATATATTAGGACGTGTAGAAATCAATCTCTGGGATTGCGCTATTTAAAATACGTACCCAAAGGTGAGTGTCATTTAACCCCTCTTTTTACTGTTTTGTATATATTTTGGGGATATATCACGCCTAAAAGGGTTTAATAATGTTTTTGAAATAAAACATACCTTTTGATATAAATTATATATTTTCGTTGAAAATATATGGATTTTTGGGAAATTATATATATTTCGGGATGAAATGGTTTTGGAGAATAAATATGTTTCGGGTGGAAACGGGGTTATGCACGGTGTTTGGGGGAAAACGACCGTGTAGTTTGGACGAATTTGCTTGATCTCAAGAGAGTAAGTATCGGCATAGGCTTACATTTCAGTGGGGATTTCAGGGGATTCGTACCACATCGTGTATTAAATTGTCATATTAGTAGGATATATATATATATATATATATATATATATATATATTGTACGTGAGGCAGACATCATATTACTCTACAAGAGGACCCTGCGCCCATGATGTCGTTTAATCATTTAAGTAATGTACTCGAGGAATTGTTGGTAGATCTATCGGGTTGACAACCCCGTCGTGATCGGTCGCCCCGTGTCAAGTCAAATGACGAATTTAAATTCTGTTTATTGTCTAGCTTTGATTATCCCTGCATGGTTAATATATAGTTCGTATTGTCTAGCTAACATTACGAGTCTGAAAATTGACGCAATAATTTAATATACAAAACATGGGTAGTAACAATATTGTCGGGTTCATGAAACTGCGACGGAAGGCCCATGGATTTTATTAAGGAAGTAAAATGGACTTTCTAAAATTATATGGATGTTTTCAAATAAACACCTAAACAGAAAGTTTTCCTTAGAATAAAATTGTTTGTAAGTGAATATGTGAACTCACCTTCCTTTGTGTTGACACTTGATTTTAACGTGTTCTACAGGTACTTGAGTTTGGCTTCGGGAATTATGACGTATCTTGTGGTTGTTGATGCATGTTTTGTCACTTAAATATGTTGGAGTAATTTTAAAACTTTCTGGGACAAATGTAATAAGATCCATAAGGATCAAAGACAATTTAACTATGTCATAGTTGTGTCATGTTATGGGACGTCACGCTTAAAAACTTATGTTTTAATTAAGTTAATATGTCCAACACTATAATGCATCAAACATCAAGATAGAAATGGGCACCAGCTTCTGTCACCACTACGTTTTATATTCCGCTGCGACGTTTTTGGGGTGTGACACAAGTGTGGGGGTATTTGATGTGTGCAAAATGTAACATATAAATTACATCAAATGAGACATAAAACTAACCCTTTTTTAGTACTAATGTTGGAAAAAGCTTGTTTTTGACTTCCTTTTGAATTTACAGGACCGAATGAGCTTAAACGAACAAAAGGAGTAAATAAAGAGCCAAAACCAACATAAATACAAAGAAAAGGACTAAATGTGACATGTTCGACCCCTCGGCAGCATCCCCCACTTTGCCACCACTCCACCACCACTACAACACCAACACCCACCACCATCATCCATCATCCATCTTTAGAGTGTGTAGTAGTCTTGGGATCCAAGATTGATCGTAAGGATTCTTGCCAATCAAAGGCCATGTTTGGTTAAGCCTCTTACATCACTTGATGAAGACAAGTCTTTAATATATTACTTTTGATTTTTAATCTTTCGGCACTTTTTATTTGGTTTTGTATTAATGACTTTATCACTAGTTTCTTATGTTGAAGGTGAATTTTCTTTATCATTTGTCAGTGGTGTCTTGGTTACTTTACTGTCTATATAAAGTAAAAGATTGCATCATTCATGACTCTACGGTCTATATAGAGGCATGTTGGCTACCTGGTCGGGGGTTAAGGAAATGGTTTAATAAGGTTCTTGCCTTGTTCAGTGTATAGATCCTGCAAGGACCCGGTTCAAGATTACTAGGTACTCCTTCAATACCCACTGGTATTGGATGGTGGGGGTGCAAATAGCTTGAACCCCTCATATGTAAACTACTATTAATACATTAAATCGGCTTCTTCGAATTGTGTCCTTGCTGACTCAAACCACTTAGCCGAGGGTAACGTAACCTTCAAAAGAGGGGCCTACCACTTTTTGCATTAATAAGTTAATTAATTATCTTTCAATATTCCAACCCTTTGGGATTGTATCCCTGCTGACTCAAATCACTGGGTTGAGGGTAACGTCACATTCAAAAGAGGGGCCTACTACTACAACTAAGATAATCTCTTAAAAGTCCGAAAGTGCGAAAATCATCAAAGGGTGCATTAAAGACGAGTCGGATCCAAGTGATTCATCTTGTCTATCTGTTTTTTTTTTATTTTTTTTATTTCTGCATTTTTAGTTTTTACTTTCATACTTTAAAACTTTTCTCAAAAAAAATTAGATTGATTAGACGTTGAGGATAAACCGGTACTAAAAGCTCTTGTGTCCTTGGACGACCTCGGTATCTTACCAACGCTATACTACGCTCACGATGGGTGCACTTGCCCAAGTGTGTGTTTAGTGTTAGTAGCATATCGTGTTTTATAAATTTAAAACATGACTAATGCGTAAAATGGGCTTAAAATATCAATAAAATTATATCCCGTTTCGCACACACCAAGTTTTTAGCGTCGTTGCCGGGGACACAAGGATTTTAAGAAAGCTTAAAATCGACGGCCTAATCATTTTTCAAAAAACCTTTTCAAAAACATCACACATTTTCTTTTTCTTTTTTTCAGGAATTTTTGCATTACAGTAGTCTTAACACAGGGCAGTGCTCACTGAACACGCCCCCGTGCTGCATAAAAACAGCAAAACATTTTTAAAAACATCCAGATATAGAGTCTGAACATGGGGTCGTGATCACTGAACACGCCCCCATGCTGCATAAAAACCAGTAATAATTTTCAAAACGCCCAGATATAGACCCTTACCACGGGCCATGCTCACTGACCACGGGGCCGTGGTGAGCCTCTGTTTCCGTTTTTTATTTTGTTTTCTTGTCCCGAGACTCTTTTGTGATCCGCTGAGTGATTCTTATGGATCAATACTCAGGAGGTTACAATTACTACTATGAAGAGGATGATTATGAAGAAGAGTATTGTACCATTTGTGGTAATCCTCACTCGGTACAATGTGACCTCTTCGAACCATCCACCCCTTATACATACCATGAGGAACCTAGGTAAGAGCCAACCACTTCATATACATACTATGAAGAACCAAGGTATGAACCTTCTCCCCCATACTCATACTTTGAAAAACCAAGGTATGAACCATCTCTATCATATACTTACTATGAGGAAAAATGGTGTGAACCACCTACCTCATATGAGTATTATGAAGGACCAAGGTTTGAACTTCCGCACTCAAGCTTTTGGGACACTAATCCCGCTCAATTTGACGAACCACCAACTATCATCCCCGAAGCCGAAAGAATAATAGAACACCTCAAAACTATTGAACGCTATATAAAAGAATCCCGTGCAAGGGAAGAGGAATCCCGCACAAGGGAAGAGGTAGTTTGTACCAAAGAGGTAATAGTAGAAGAAGTAAAAATGGAAGAACAAGCAAGTGAAAAACCGACGCATGAACCAAACAACGAAAAAGCTGAGTCTGAAAACGCTAATCTTCAAAAAGAGTCAAATTTTCAAAAAATTAACCTCTTAACACCT
The DNA here is from genome assembly GCA_030545235.1 of Helianthus tuberosus. Classification (NCBI taxonomy): domain Eukaryota; kingdom Viridiplantae; phylum Streptophyta; class Magnoliopsida; order Asterales; family Asteraceae; genus Helianthus; species Helianthus tuberosus. Next base: position 74,282,453 of record CM060414.1, read on the forward strand.
TCTTTCGAAAACCATTGTTTGGTACCTACTCATGCTAAGTTTTTAAAAGAATTAAACACTAACACTAAAACTGAAGAAATGTTAAGCATTAAGTTAACAAATGATCAAACTACGCTAATAAAAGATGATCCGTTTGAAATTAACATTACACCGATTCCATGTTTCTTTCAAAACACATTTATTACTAACATTACAATCGATAAAGATCTTTGTGTTAATATAATGCCAAACTACATTTTCGAAAAATTAAGTATTAGTGATTTTTCTCCACTTCAAATACCCATTTTTCTTTCTAATCGGAAAATAATAAAATCATTGGGAGTAGTTGGGGATGTGTTAGTACAAACAAGTCAAACGGTAGCCCCAACCGACTTCGTCATTCTTGATGACGCTCCACCTGTGTTGGGACGACCTTTTGTAAAATCCCATCAAGCTTTGATCAACCGGAATCAAAACAACCTACCCATTCAATTAGGGGCCGACAAAAGGTATGTCGATCTTGACCAATCAATGAAATATCCAATCGGAAATCACGACCCCCTAATTGAAGATAAGATGAACTGCCCGATACGGAAGACGAAATCGACCACATTGTTGAAGAAGAGGTCGCCATTGAACAAACCTTTTTTGTCCTTGACCAAAATGAGCAACCAAATTAGGAGTCTCCTAAAGACCCACCACTTGAGCTCAAAGAACTCCCAAAAGGTTTGGAATATGCTTTTCTGGACAAAGATGGTAAGCTACCTGTAATTATTTCTTCAAAATTAACTAGTTTAGAAACAGAAAAAATTACACTTTTGAAAAACACAAAAACGTGATCGGATGGAAGCTTGTAGATATTAAAGGAATAAGCCCTTCCATGCGCACGCACAAAATTTTAATGAATGATGACTATAAATCAGCAATACAACCACAACGTAGAGAAAATCCAAATGTTCAAGAAGTGGTTAAGAACGAAGTCATCAAACTACTTGACGCCGGACTTATTTACCCAATTTCCGATAGCCCTTGGGTGAGTCCCGTCCAAGTAGTTCCTAAGAAAGGAGGTATGACGGTGGTCTCTAATGAAAAAAATGAATTAATTCCAACAAGAACCGTCACCGGATGGAGAGTTTGTATAGATTATCGTCGATTAAATGAGGCAACAAGGAAAGATCATTTTCCCTTACCTTTTATTGATCAAATGTTAGAAATATTATCCGGTCATAAATTTTATTGTTTTTAGATGGTTTTTTAGGTTACTTTCAAATACCGATAGCTCCCGAAGACCAAGAAAAAACAACATTCACATGTCCCTACGGAAATTTTGATTATCGACGCATGCCTTTTGGTCTATGTAATGCCCCCGCAATCTTCCAACGTTGCATGGTGGCAATCTTCCATGACATGACAGAAAAGACTATGGAAGCCTTCATGGACGACTTTTCTATCTTTGGAGATTCATATGACCAATGCCTCGATAACCTTGAACGAATGTTATCCCAATGTGAGGAAACTAACCTCGCTCTTAATTGGGAAAAATGTCATTTCATGGTAATGGATGGAATAGTACCCAGTCACAAAATCTCAAGCGAAGGAATGGAGGTTGATCGGGCTAAAATAGACACCATCTCCCGACTACCACCTCTATCATCCGTTGGAGCCATCAGGATTTTCTTAGTGAATGCCGGATTTTATAGACGATTCATCAAAGAATTTTCTAAAATTTCAAGACCTTTAACAAAATTACTTGAAAAAGATGCACCGTTCATCTTTGACAAGGATTGCAACTAGGCATTTTTAACACTAAAAGAAATGCTAGTCAATGCACCAATCATGATAGCACCTGATTGGAAATTACCTTTCGAAATCATGTGCGATGCAAGGGACTTTGCAATTGGAGCTGTCTTGGGACAATGAAAATATAAGAATTTTCACCCAATATACTACGCTAGTAAAACACTTAACGATGCACAAGAAAACTATACAACAACTGAAAAAGAATTACTAGACGTAGTATTTGCTTTTGATAAATTTCGTTCTTAGCTTGTTCTTTCTAGAACGATAGTTTATACAGACCATGCAGCCATTCGTTAATTCTTTAAAAAACAGGACACCAAACCACGTTTGATCAGATGGATTCTACTCCTCCAAGAATTTGACATCGAGATAAAAGACAAAAGATGAGCGGAAAACACCATTGCAGATCATTTATCTCGTTTGGAAGATCCAGCTTTGGAGGCAACTAGGGACGAGCTCATAAATGAAAAATTCCCAATGGAATTCTTGGAAATGGTGGAGTACCAAGAAGAACCATGGTACGCCGATTATGCCAACTACCTAGCTAGTGGTATAGTCGCAAAAGGATGGTCGCATTATCAAATAAAAAAGTTCTTTGACAAAGTAAAGCATTATTTTTGGGAAGATCCTTATCTTTTCAAAATATGTGCCGACCAACTTATCCGACGATGTGTACATGGTAGTGAAGCAAGGAAAATTCTCCGCCACTGTCATGAAGGTCCATACGGAGGACATCATGGAGCAGCTAATACCGCACGAAAGGTATTTGATTCAGGATTCTATTGGCCGACCATTTACAAAGACTCCAAAAGTCTTATCAAAAAATGTGATGCATGCCAACGATCAGGTATTATTTTTTCCAAAAACGAAATGCCACAAAATGGCATTCTTGCTTGTGAAATTTTTGATGTGTGGGGACTAGACTTTATGGGACCTTTCCCACCGTCAAAAGGAAACAAATATATACTTGTGGTAGTGGATTACTTGTCAAAATGGGTCGAATCCGAAGCTCTTCCAACAAACGATGGAAGAGTTGTGGTAAGATTCTTGAAACGATTATTTTCTCGTAATCATCAAATGCAGAGTGCCACCACGGGGAGGTGGTCAGCGACCACGCCCCCATGCCCACACCTATGAACTACTGTTTCTCTGAAAACTGCCCACCACGGGGTCATGACCACCAGGCACGCCCCGTGGCCATGTTTCTGTAAGTTTCTGTTACTGGCACTCTGACCACGGGGCCGTGCTCAGCCGGCACGAGGCCGTGGCCAGGTGCCCAATAACACCAAATTTTGTTTTTCAACACCTTTTTACACATTCAATCAAACTAAAAACGTATTTTTGGGACAAATTGAGGACAATGTGTAATTTAAGTGTGGGGGGAGGATGCTAAAACCTTAAATCTCGCAAGTCCTAAAAACAAGCATTACACAAAACTCTATTGGAACCGCTAATCACCCCAAATTTTTTCGAAAATTTTTCAGTTTTTTTAACTTGTCTTGGTTTAATTTGGGAATAACAAGTTCTAAAAAAGGTTATATTTTACAAATTTACAACCGATAGCGTCGTTATAAAAAGAACCAAATAAGAAAATTATGAAAATGCATGACAAATCTAATTAAAATTTGATTATATATACTTGATCACATTAAAAACCCATTCCCACAACAAGTGAGTTTTGAGCCTTTATTGAGCATACAAGCATATATCTTTAAACTAAATACTCATTTTTTCGTTTCTTGTGTGAATAGCCGCTTGGTTCTTACGACTCTAGAACTTGCCACGACGATACATTCCCGGTCCTTACCAACTTAAAAGTAAGTAAATGATAGAGGCATTAGGACTAACCCTTTTTTCCTTTTAACACCATTATTTTCATCTTTTTTTCACCTACCCAAAATCCCCATAGTTAACCCCTTTGAGCCTAAACCTTTTCATTTCAAAACCCACAAAACAAACACCCTTTACCCACCAAAACCTTTTTCTTTTTAAACCCCTTTGTTTTAGTAAAACGCTCGGTTATCTTGTGACGCTTAAAGTCTAGCAATAAACAAATTAGTTCCACAAAGAAATCTTGTTTGAATATGCATAGTGTGAATAAAAGTCACAAAAACAAAAAGTTTTATGACGACCGACGCTTTTTACGCTTTTCGCCAATTTTTACTAACCAAAAACCACATACCCTTAGCCCAAGCCTAACCCTTCCCCAAGTCCTCTTGATATTTACAACAGTTTTTAGTTAAAAAGGGGGAGGATTGATCGCTTGGCAAGCATATAGTAGAAGTAAGTTCCATGCCGGTCTCGAGTGTTTCACAAAAATACATCTTCGGCCGAGTTTTGAGTGATCTCTCGTGAGGTATGTGAACTTGTATTTAAATGGAATTTTAAAGAGGCATGTTATGCTCAAATAAGTAATTTCTTTTATAAAAATTTTCTAAATAAATCATGACGAATAGGATTGTAAATAAAATAAAAATAAAATCCAATAAAAGATCTTGGATTCCCGACACTCAAGATGAGCCCAAAACTTCTCCTCTACCTCTTCCATTTGGGTGTGTAAGCCACATATTAAAGAGTTTTGCTTGAGAACAAGTAAAGATTCAAGTGTGGGGGTATTTGATGTTTGCAAAATGTAACATATAAATTACATCAAATGAGGAATAAAACTAACCCTTTTTAGTACTAATGTTGGAAAAAGCTTGTTTTTGTCTTCCTTTTGAATTTACAGGACCGAATGAGCTTAAACGAATAAAAGGAGCAAATAAAGAGCCAAAACCAACATAAATACAAAGAAAATGAATAAACGTGACATGCCCGACCCCTCGGCAACATCCCCAACGCAAAAACAAGACAACAGAAGATTGACCATGGGTCCATGCCCAGTTGGACACGGGGGCGTGGTCAGGAGCCTGTAGAAAGGACAAACCTATAGAAGCTTCTACGCCCACCATGGGGCATGCCCAGCTCAGCACGGGGCGTGGTCAACGCTAAGATATGAAGAATCTTGCAAAATCTTGATAGTACAGATACCCTGCTGACCACGGGGCCGTGCCCACTGAACACGGGGCCGTGTGGGACCCTCTGCTGACACTTGCATTAAATGAAGGAAGAGAAAAGGCTAGCCACGGGGGTGTGCCCATTGGACACGGGGCCGTGGCCAGAGCTCTGTGTAGGCTATAAATAGGGGTGCTTGTTTCACTTCAAAGGCATCCATTGGCAAACCACTACTCTCCCACTTTGCCACCTCTCCACCACCACTACAACACCAACACCCACCACCATCATCCATCATCCATCATCCATCTTTAGAGTGTATAGTAGTCTTGGGATCCAAGATTGATCGTAAGGATTCTTGCAAATCAAAGGCCATGTTTGGTTAAGCCTCTTACATCACTTGGTGAAGACAAGTCTTTTATGTATTACTTTTGATTTTAATCTTTCGGCACTTTTTATTTGGTTTTGTATTAATGACTTTAATAACTAGTTTCTTATGTTGAAGGTGAATTTTCTTTATCATTTGTGTGTGGTGTCTTGGCATTACTTTACTGTCTATATAAAGTAAACGATTGCATCATTCATATCTCTACGGTCTATATAGAGGCATGTTGGCTACCTGGTCGGGGGTTAAGGGAATGGTTTAGTAAGGTTCTTGCCTTGTTCAGTGTATAGATCCTGCAAGGACCTGGTTCAAGCTTACTAGGACCTCCTTCAATTCCCACTAGTATTGGATGGCGGGGGTGCGAATAGCTTGAACCCCTCATATGTAAACTACTATTAATACATTAAACCGGCTTCTTGGGATTCTATCCTTGCTGACTCAAACCACTTAGCCGAGGGTAATGTCACCTTCAAAAGAGGGGCCTACCACTTTTCGCATTAATAACTTAATTAATTATCTTTCAATATTACGAGCCTTTGGGATTGTATCCCTGTCGACTTAAACCAATGGGTTGAGGTTAACGTCACCTTCAAAAGAGGAGCCTACTACTATAACTAAGATAATCTCTTAAAAAGTCTGAAAGTGCAAAAATCATAAAAGGATGCATTAAAGACGAGTCGGATCCAAGTGATTCATCTTGTCTATCTGTTATTTTATTTTATTTTATTTCTGCATTTTTAGTTTTTACTTTCATACTTTAAAACTTTTCTCAAAAAAAATTAGATTGGTTAGACGTTAAGGATAAACTGGTACTAAAAGCTCTTGTGTCCTTGGACGACCTCGGTATCTTACCAACGCTATACTACGCTCACTATGGGTGCACTTGCCCAAGTGTGTGTTTAGTGTTAGTAGAATATCATGTTTTATAAATTTAAAACTTGACTAATGCGTAAAATGGGCTTAAAATATCAATAAAATCTTATCACGCTTCGCACACACCAGTCGTTCTTTAATGAATACATTCAAACATGTGTAACTTGACTATACCACCCATGGGGTATCTTTAAGAGACCCTGAAACGCCTCTTTAACATCGACTGACAAATCAACACATGATTTGTTAAAATAACAGATTATGTCGTTACCCACATTATCCACCAACTCCATGGGGATAGTCCGATAACGGGATTTGTCAGATTCTATGGTACCATAACATACTACTGGTCGACTTGATCAAAGCTAATGAATGTCATTCGTCTTTCGACTAACGCACCTACAAGTTCGTTCACATTAATGAAATCGTCGTGTTTTATATAAACCATAGTCTTTGTTTTTGAAAACTTGAAAAGCATTTAGCACATATGAGTCACCCCAAAACAATTGAAAGCATAAAAGAGGGGAGCTATGTACTCACATAGTTACCTCAAAACATGTAAAAAGAGGGGGGATCTATGTACTCACATAGTTATCTCAAAACATGTAAAAAGAGGGGGATCTATATACTCACTTGGTATTGCAAAGTATCCTTGATCAAGTGAAATAACTAAGCTTCAATCGTGTCCTAACGTGTCCAAACATCGGTAACTATGTTAAAGTAACGGTACATAATCGTAGGAATCAGATAGAATGAGGTCTTGTAAACCAAATGAGTGTTGGAACTCATATGATATGGTTTAAAAAAGTATACATTCTGATTTGGAATGAATCCTAAGTGCTTTTGATTCGTTATCACCTGTTAAGGTAGTTTACGCTACTTTAACGTGTCATTTGCGCAAATGCGCGTTCGAATGGTCAAACTAGTCCTACGATAAGTCTTATATGCTTAAATATGTTTAATAATATTGAAATATCAGTTTAAGTGTCAAAATTTAGGTTACATATGCTTAAATTGAATTTATGCGCAAAAAGGGCATTTTGGTCATTTCCTAAAGGCATATAAACTACCAATCATACGACTAACCAAACAAAATGACCATAAGGTATAACCTCAAGACGTTATTCCCAATACAAATATGGTCATAATATGTGTTTGGTCGGATCCTAATGATCGACCAAACGGCTCGGGTTCGAAAGTCTAAGCGGTTATCAAGACCGCTTGACTTACGACCCTAAATAAGCACTAAACTAGAAGTGACGAGTTAAACTTGTTAAAACATGTTTAACTAAATTGGAAAACTGATTTGGTATCAAAACAAAGTTTTTGGATACCCTTAATAGTTTCGTCGTAAAATGCAGATAAACGTGCATTTTGACCGAAACTTTGACTCGTCACTTCGACAAGTCAACATGGTAGTCAGTAGGTATAATCGCTAGGGATTATAGCCATCATGATTACAATAACGTTGCAAAGTTCAATTGAACTTTGTCTTGACCAATTAATGGTCAAAGCCGAGACTTTTAGCTTGAAGTAGCTAAAAATAAATAAACAAGACTTGGAAGAACACTTACAAGTGTTCTAGGATGAAAAGAAGACTAGAAAACTCAGTTAGGAAGCCTCCAACAAGTGTGGTAGCCTCCAATTAGAGTTTAAGATGAAGAAAAATGGAAATGAGCAATGGATGAAGATGAATGCCCTACTATTTATAGTTGTAGGGATGCCACAAGATCTTAACATGTGGATTGTGTGCTCACCAAGGATCAACAAGATCATTACAAGTGTATGGTTATGAATCAAAGCCTTGGTAATCACTCAAAAATAGCCCACAACATTGAAAACTAGCTTAGAAAAAATGTGCAGGAGCTGGTTAAGAGAATTCTGTCGAAATTGAGGCTTCGCGTCATGCAACAAGGAGGGGGGGTTGCTCTCCCATGACGCCACCACCACCCTTTACCAGAACTTTTGAAAATTGTCAAAAATGGTCCCTGCAGCCTTTTAAATGCATTTTTGACGCATTTAACCCCTGTTAACCCATAATTCAGGCTATACAAGGATGTTAAAGCTTAGAGGACTTTAAATATGCTCGGAAATATCATGGATGTCGGTTCGTTTAGCTGTACGATCACGTTTTTTGGTTAATTACGACGAATGTCCGAACAGACGCAAAAACAATCCAAATTACGCAACGAATGGCATTTTTGCATTCCCATCACTAAAATATAATATCTTAACAATTACAAAAATTTTTGGATGTACAGATATGGTCAGAACGCATAATATGCGCGGATTTGCATACTTTCGCAGTTTTGATGCTTTTAGTCCCTGTGATCAAATAAGCATATTTTCACACACCGAACCCCTCAAAACTTATTTCTAAGCTATGTTAAGGGTATTTAGGGTATGTTTAGCTTATGACCTTGTTCCGGAGTGTACGTCGCTACGAAAATCAGCAGACTTTCGTAGTTTGTCGTAAATAGTCCATGTGATAGTATACTTGTTTTTGACATACCAAACCATTCAAAACTTATTTCTAAGTTATGTAAAGGATATTTATTGTATGTTTAGCTTATGTCACTATTATGGAGTGTAAGTTACGTTAAATAGATTACATTTGTGTAATAGTTTACGTAAAACTTCCAGATAAGCTTCTCGAGAGTTCGAAATCATACGAAATTTGATATGTGTAATTTTCACATGTAATTATAAAAATCTTGTGAATGAAACAAAATATTTCATTGGATTCGTAATTGTATGATGGTCGTAGAGGCACAAATGTCATAGTTTATCGGCTTTTCATATCAAACGTTAACATAACCAAACTATCATAAGCATATGCCTTCACCTAGTTTTCAAATCTACTACTCCACCAATAATAATCTTCTATACTCATTAGTTTTGGTGGCTTTTGATCATTTTCGTAAACATTATCATAGTTCAAACTCTCGAAAATAACACTTGAAGCAGTCTTTCTCACGGGTGTTTCTTCGGTCGTGAATGCATTGTAAAAAATGTTGTAGAATTCTTCAGCCATGATCTTGAAAATTTGAATAACCTGCAAACACACAATCAAACACTTGATTCAACTTTGAAAATTAAACAAACACAAGATCTCGGTTCGTACGAACGTAGAATAGTGGGTTCGTATGAAGGCACTGAAAACAGATTGAATATACACCCGTTTCGTACGAAGCCACAATCTGGGTTCGTACGAATGCACTATAAAAACAATTTGAATTTAAATCCCGGTTCGTACGAAGCTACCTGTGTTCATACGAAGGGAACAATCTGGGTTCATACGAAGTGACAATTATCAAACAAGCTTCGTACGAATGCACTTCACTGGGTTCATACTAACTCAATGTCATAACAACTAGCCATATTTTTCATTGATTTGATGATGATTTTGTTAGAATTTTGATCTGAAACTTTGTAGGATTGTTTAAACACATTTTTCACACAACATATCCAAAATTTAGCCAATTTTAATCGTGAAATCTTCGTAGATCTGAGATTAAAGTTCAGAAAGAATGAGTAGAAGAAGATGATGAATTCAGCTCTGAATCTGATGAAGATGCTTGAATCTTCGTGTCTTCAATCCATGCAAACAATCATCCGCTCTGATACCACTTGTGGATTCACTCTAATGATCGATTCCTTAACCGTTGAATGCGTAGAACACGTATCTTGTCACACCCTAACCGATGGCGGAAACATCGGGATGAGACGAACAAATCGCTCAAAGCATTATAACACTAATTGTGATAATATAATTTAATATCAAAATTTCATAAATCACTAAAAGTCATACATTGTTCAAACATGATCAAAAAATAAATCAATTTCCAAACATAGTTTATTTTCTAGGTGAGTTTCTAGTCCACCCTAACTAGTTTCTTCATCATCTTGTTTATCAACCTGCAACATGTATTAAAATAAAATCAACAAAATGTTGGCGAGTATACAAGTTTGATACATAGCATAAATAGAATAAAATGTTTATACGTGCTCATATCCAACATGAATAACATAATACAAGTTACTAATATGCTGAAACAGTGTAAACTATATGTCAATCCAAAGTTTCCCACGCAAACGTGACTTTCCCCAAGACTCAAGGGAATTTAACATGTTTTACTTAACAATACCCCAAGACTCAAGGGCGGTGCGTTAATCCTATAGAGTTATAATTCTTAAGGTAGGCTTGATCGAAGTTAATGAACATATAGACACAAAATGTTTTCATGTTTAATTGGGGATAGAGTGTGACTATAAATAAGTTTCAAGTGTTGCATGTTTTTTATAGAATACATGTTGCACCCAAAGTGTTTAAAACTAAAATGGGATTGAGTATACTAACAGGTTTTACGTATAGAGATTCCTTGAAAATAACGCGCGAAGAAAGATTGGGCAATCTAAAAGAAACGGACACGATTACCCTAAATGTTAAAAAAATACTGTATAACGATCTAGTTAATAGTCCATATGTTAAATAAGATTCCTAATATTTATGATTTATAAGTTAATTATTTAGATGTTAAAATTTATCTCCTCATTAATATTTAACATTACAAAAGAATTGTAAATAAAGGTTAATTATTTGTGTTATTATTAATTATTTAATGTTTTATCATAAAAAAAGGAATAAGATAAAATAAAAACATAACTGTTAGTTGTTAGGAAATCTAAAAGTTTTAAAAGGACAGAAATATACGTAAATTGTTAAAGGTATATTAAAGATTTAAAAAAAAATAGAGAAAAAGATTCAGCGAACATATGGAATTTTAATTATATTATACATAAACAATGACCTATGACTTGTTGTTTTATAAAAGGAAAACAAAGAGATTCAGCAAACTTCAAGGGGTCGGGTCGAACCCACGCCTCTTGTTGATTATCACACCCACCAAACCACTCCACCACAACTTCAGTTCTGTTATTGGCTCTGTTTTTAATTGCTTTATGCCCATTTTATGTTTCATCTTCTTCTATAAAATTTACCCAGCCGAAACACAGAAAAACCCACCCCTTTGTTTATCAACTGTTAACACCCCTCTGTTCATTATATTCATAAAAAATAGAATAACAAAATCTAAAATGAATCGATCAGAAAGAGTGTGTACCGACTGTGGGTGATAAGGTGGTATTCCGGCGAATTTCTGGAACTCCGGCAGGATCTCCGGCGCCGTCTGAACTCGTCGGCGATGATGCAGGTTATACGAAGAGTGCGGTGGGGGTGTGAGGGTGTTGAAATGGCGTGTATAAGATCTTCATATTGGGATAACAAACTTTAAATTTCAGTTTTGGAATTTCTATTAGTTTCCGAAATAGAAAACAATTGAAGGGATACAGCTGTTCACACGTTTCCTTGACGGAATTTAGTCCAGATTCATCCTAGTGTATAAAGAAATTCTCGTAATGATTGATTATGAAGAATATCAAGAAAGTTTCCATGTTTACGAGTTGGGCGGCAATTGATATTTCAAAGGATGTTTACTGCAGTGAGAGTATATAAACTGTTTGGATGCAGGACCTGCACCAAACACATTGTGTGGTGCAACGGTCTGTTTGTTTGTATTCTGAATGTGTAGACCCGGGTTCGAATCCCGCGGTCTACATGTTTATTTTGATTTTGTACTTTCTTTGTTTAATTTACATAATATGATTCCAAGTTTTAAAAACGTCACAAAAGGTCCCTCTTCATTTGTATCCCTTTAACTTTGTTAAGTAAAGTTATATGTACTTTTTAATCCAATTACGTTTTATTGTTTAACATTTCGTTTTCAATAAAAGGTTTGTGTATGTGTGTATATAAGTATGAGGCTAAACGAAATAATAACAATAAGAGAAAATGTAAAAATCCCTTTGTATTTATATAGAGAAAATTCGTTTACAGATGGTTCGGGTTTTAGAACCCGTTTTCGACAGATGTTACAAAAATGTGAAGCGTTAGAGTCTCCCCTACTTTAGGAGATTGCGTCCTCGAAATCTAAGAGGAAGCCTGAACGAAGAGTTGTGGGTAGTTGGTCTTCAACTCGCTCTCGAGTTCCCAAGTGAATTCGTCACCACGCTTTCCTTCCCAACGAACCTTGACTATGGGAATTTTGTTGCGCCTAAGCTGCTTGGTTCCTCGGTCCATGATTTTGACCGATTTCTACACAAAATGAAGAGTCTCGTTTATTTACAAGTCGTCAACAGGAACATGAAGTCCCTCTTCAGCTAAACACTTCTTGAGATTCGAGATGTGAAAGGTTGGATGTACATTGCTAAGTTCTTGAGGTAAGTCGAGTCGATAAGCCACCTTGCCAATCCTCTTGAGTATCTTGAAAGGACCAACATAGCGAGGGGTAAGTTTACCCTTTTTACCAAAACGAACTACTCCTTTCCAAGGAGATACCTTGAGTAACACATGATCTCCAACATTGAATTCCAAAGGTTTGCGTCTCTTATCGGCATAGCTCTTTTGTCGACTTCTAGCCTTGAGTAAGTTGTCGCGGATTTGAAGAATCTTATCCGTCGTTTCTTGTATGATCTCAGGGCCAGTAAATTGTTTATCACCAATCTCATGCAAGCTGATGGGAGATCGGCACTTGCGACCATATAACGCTTCAAAGGGAGCCATTTGAATACTGGAGTGATAGATGTTGTTGTACGAGAACTCAATCAATGGTAAATGTACAACCCAACTACCACCAAATTCGATGACACAAGAGCGAAGCATGTCCTCTAGGGTTTGGATTGTACGTTCAGTCTGTCCATCCGTTTGAGGATGAAAAGCCGTAATAAGATTCAAGTGAGAACCCATAGTGTAACGCCCTGTGTTTTGAAACTTTGATCTTTTGGCAATTCTCGTCCTTGAGATACTCGTTATTACTATTTGAGACTTTTACTCTATGTGAAACTTTTACTCTATGAGGCTTTTGTGATACTTTGAATCTTGACTCTTTTGTGATACATTGAATCTTGACTCTTGTGATACTTGACTCTTGTGATACTTTGAAACTCGAATCTTAAAACTGACACTTGTTAAACTTTGATACTTATTAAACTAGAAACTTTGATACTTGGTTAAACGAGAAAATTGAGACTTACTGAACGAGAAACTTTATTCTTTGTTGAACGAGAGACTTTGATACTTGATACTTATGGATCGAGGAACTTTGATACTTTATGAACACTTGTTGAACGAGAAATTGATACTTATTGTATGATAAACTAGCTTGAACACAACTTGCAACATGGAAACTTTTATGTTAATTATATAATTATACCATTGTGATGGTTACTCACAATAATACGCAACCGCAACGCTTAATCTAGCTCACAAAACGTACCAAAGTCGGAAAACCAGCAAACGAGTCTCGGCTGTCCGAATGGACATCCGATCGGATGACCATTCGACCGAATAGCCATCCGACCCCTTGCACCACTCCACCGACCCACCTGTCACTTTCACCTATAAATAGACCACTTGTGCTCTCATTCTCACCTTTCACCCTCTGCCATCCGACCACATTCACTCTCAGTCTTTTTAAGCAAGATTCAAGACAAATCGTAAGTATTCTTCCCTGATTCTTGTACAACTTTCATCAATTATCACTCCTACACAAGATTCTTCCTCAAAATCACACGAACACTTCAACTTTTTCTTGAAAATCAACTGATTTAGGTCTCTTAAATGTGTTTTCCACTCAGTTGTTTGTACAAACTGCTGAGGAGCATCATTTAATCAAGAACGGCCCTAGATCTTAAGGATTTTCACAGTTTTATACAAAACCTAAAGGAAACTTACACTTTTACACCAGATCTAATGAAGTTTCACCTGTTTCCGGCTCAGATCTGATGAACATCATGATTTACACTTGATTTTCAAGCTTTTCTTCAAACTTTTGAACAAAACATGGGTGAAATCAGATTTAAACAGACTTTTGACTCGTATCTTAGTCAAAGCCGGCTTGAGAACTGAACTTCGGCAGAAAACGGGCTGTTTGACGAGTCCAAACATGAAACCCACCAGAAACAATTCATTTTCTTTTAAAATTCAACCAATCAATTTTTCCATCATCAAAATACCATCTTCAAATATCAAACTAGTCAAAATAAACATAAATCGCATACACATGAACTTGCAAGTTGTGTAAAATTATGTAGTAACTTTTCAACACATTTAGTGGGTCTTTCCATCTCTAAAAATAGAATCATTATCTCGAAAATTTTATTTTTAAAGAATATGAAGTTTTACAACTTCTAGTCGGTATTTACGAAAATATTTCTTTGTTAAATTCTTTCGTTACACAAATGTCTACACACTTTTTGGTTCTCAAAAACACCTTTAGTTTAGGAAAGATCCGGTTTTAAAACATGGTTTTGTCTTACAGTTGGTTCTTCGAAAATACCACTTCTAGATCTTTAGATCTACTAGTTTAGAACTCCATTTTATAAGAAAAACTATTTTTACACAAGTTCATGTTTATAAGTAGTAGAGTTCATCATCTTACCATTTTTACACTTAACCTATCACTAGTTCATGTTTCATGACCATGACCTAACCCGGTTAGATGACGATCCGTTCTACTACTAGCATCAACCAACACAAAATAATCATAACAAAACAAGTTTAACAAGTTTTACACCATTATACTTCTTTTATCCAACAAGTTCATCATTTTTATAAGACTTTAAACTTTGATCTTATATATTCATGACTTTTATCCGACAAATCTCTTATTAACCACTCTAAACAAGAACAAGAGGATGTTTAGAAGCACTTACTACTAGCACAAGGCTAGGGGAGTTCAAGAGGACAAAAGAGGTGGATAAAAGCAAATGAAGAAGGTCCTTCAAGATCCGCTTGCACCGAGCTTCGTTAGTGGCCTTCTTACTCCTCAATATCACCTTGGAATGGATGGATGAGTTGGAAAATGAGGGTGGCGGTGGTGCTTGGTTTTGCCGAGAACAAGGGAGGGAGAGAGGGAAGTGAAGATGGAGTGATGAAATGGTGGTATTTATAGACCTTCCATATAGCATATTCCTAGCATATTCCTGGCATATTCCTGGCATATTCCTGGCATATTCCTAGCATATTCCTGGCATATTCCTGGTATATTCCTGTTATATTCATGGCATATTCCTGGTATATTCCTGGCATATTCCTGGCATATTCCTGGCATATTCCTGGTATATTCCTGGGTTTGATGCGTTGTCTGCGTTTTGCAGTGTAAGCATTGTGTCGCGTAGGAACACACGGTATGCGCTTAAACTTGAAAAATAACGTTTTTAAGCGTTTTAATTTATTTTTCAACACGAACCTGATTAAAATAAAATTTTAATCATAACAGAATATTTGTGGGATTAAATATTATCCGGGCGGCCGCCAACGTTCGCTTCGCAGTTTTGTCGTAATTAGTTCTGCACTTAAAGTGTGTTTCAGGTGCCTTTTAGTGCGTGCTTTAGCTTTCACAACGACCATAAATTAAACCCTTATATGTACTCTTGGGTTTTAATGTACTTTTGTCGTCGGACCTACACCTAGGCCTCAATTCTAATGTCTGACTGCTTTCTGCAGTTCTGTTGACACGATGTGTCTTACCGGTGAGTTTACTAATATTTTTGACGCAACGCTATCATAACGAAATTCTTGTAGCATATATCATGCATGAATTCACTTGTATGGAATTCAGAAATTTATTTGTCTGGTAAACCAGATCATGCACAGTCATTTAAGCACAAATTACTGTTCATCTAGTGTACGGAATGTACGGAAAAGTGACGGTTGTCACAGTCTCCCCCCGTTAAAAGAATTTCGTCCCGAAATTCAAGCGATGCCATCGGTCGCAGGGGAGTTGTGAAACCAATATGGTCACTTAGATTCATGATTTGTCTTCATGTTCCCAAGAAATCTCTGGGTCATGTCGTGAATTCTATCACACTCAAATAGATCAATCATGTCTTTTCTGTATCTTGTGGACTCTTGGTCCATAACCTCAACAGGTTTCTATAGTATCACGGACTCTTGGTCCAAAACCTTAACAGGTTTCTATAGTATCACGGACTCTTGGTCCAAAACCTCAACAGGTTTCTATAGTAATTCTTGTAGTTTGTCATTGACGTGAATCTTATTTGGGGGAACAACGATTGTTCCTTAAGTCAGACTCCTTTACAGACTAGACACATGGATATGTCGCGATCACTACTGATCTTTTTCTGGGAGCTTCATCTTGTGAGCAATGGTTCTGATCCCTACACCGGGATTCAACCTTTTCGTTTTCCAAAACACACTACGCCTTCTCTAGGCGAGGCTCTCATTTTAGTCATACTTCTTGTCTCAAATTCATATGATTTATGCCGCTCATCAGCGTAATCTTTCTGTATTCTGCGGGCTGTCCTGATATGATCACATATCTGAACGATCTGGCCTCTAGTTTTCCTGGGCCATCTCAGGCCAGTTGATTGTTTATTTCTAGTCTCCGTTCAACATGACGGAAATTTACGCATTATGTTCCGTCTAAAGCTTTACACGAAGCGGTTTAGACGGCGGTGTGATAGATACCGTTGTAGGAAAACTCCACTAAGGGCAAGTGAGTGTTCCGACTTTTCATCAAAGTTTATCACACAAGCACGTATTGTGTTCATACAGTCTGCATCGTTCAGCAGCTCAGTTCATATTCGAGTTCTTACGATCATCAGTGTGTTGCAACCCTTGTGATCAATAAAGATCGTGCAACGTTTTCTTTCAGGTAATAACGTCCAGTTTACTGCGCGCAATTACTGTATCCATCTCAAGGTCTCTTCTCATGATTCCTTAATCAATGTGCCGCGTATGCAAGGTCGTGGTCTCGTTGCATCGATGTACAATCGAGATTTTGTCAAGAGGCGTCACATCATTGCAACTCTAGCTCTATAGCTCTTGGTTGCAGGGTTGGCGTGAATCTCGTTCTTATTCATCATGTACCTTAAAGTTTTCACTTTGCGAATTCGAAATCCGCTTTTCGTTATTAAAGCATATAACTGTTCTCTTCTCTAAGAGTTGCAAGGTAATTGCAGCTGTTGCTTACGACCTTCCTTGGTCGTTGGCCATATAAGAATATAGTCAATAAGTATATGACTTATCCAGGTATGGCTCACACGTTCGATTCATGAGGTCCATGAATATTGTCGATGCATGTGTTAAGCCAAATGATACGACAAGGATCTCGTAATGCTCGAAGCAAGTCCTAAAGGTCGTTTTAGGGATATTTCCTCTTGTATTCACAGTGGAGGACCTCTTGTCCTCAAGTTGATCTTTGAGTGGTAACTGGAACCTTACGATTGGATCATTTGTGTCATCAGTCCTTGGCAAAGGATTCTGATTCTCAATTTTATGAAGTTTATGTAAAGTGGAGACTACCAACTTTCTCCTTGTCTCCTTAACTAAGGATGTTTTGTCCTTAATTTCCTCTGTCTAGCAGCTCTTGCAGTTATATCAGAGGTTCATGCTTCGCTGGTGAAGCTAGTCGGTATGGCGTCATTCGTCACTGGTGCTGCTCCTGGCACGCGATTTATCCTGAACTCCTCTCGTCGCTACAGAGAGGCGTTCCTGGCAAGTCTTTCGAAAAGGCTACTGGGACTTCTTCCGTCACGGGGATGTTCTCAAGCTCTGCAGTCTACTCGGAGGCGTTTCTATGACCAATGAGGGATGTCGTAGGTCTGCCGCCTTGTGGGGTCTAGCATCCTTGCACCTATTGCAAGAAAGTTGGGTTTCATCATCCGCAAGAGGGATGCGTCTGATTTTCTCATATCGAACGACTTCAGCTGTATACTTGGATTTCTGATCCATGCTGACTATCATATTATGACTTCGCGAGTCAATGGTAACAGAAGGTTCCGACCTTCTGAGTTCCTAGAATATAATTCCTTACTTGCTTCGTCTGTTTAAACTAGCCTTCTATATGCCCATTTCTTAAGAATATAGGACGTCTATTTTACTTGAAACTAGGCCAAGCAGTTTCTTAAGTTCTAAGCATGTAAGGTTGAAGTTGATGCCAGTATTAATTAAAAGTAGATG